>OX638368.1:88162363-88616319 GCA_951812925.1 Calliopum simillimum | reverse complement strand
ACAGCTTATTTCGTGCAGATGCTTATTTTCCCTTCGGAGCCAGCGTTTCGCGTTATTTATTGAGAATTTCTTTTTCTATGCAGCCAATTTTTAGTTTGATCATGTACATGTGAGGGTAAAAAAAGTGCATTTTGCAGAAACGGCTCGTCCAGCAACGAAAATCGGTAATAACTCATTTTAAGAACGTCCAATCTATGCGCTAAGCTTCTTAATATGTTAGTTTGAGTCCCACCAACAATACAAAGCATAATTGAAAACTTCGTTCATGCAAATCGGCTACAAAATTAGGGTAAAAGTGCGTCAAACAACAATTTTAATATCGCTGACGATTCATTTACGGTCCACAAAATCAATACTAACCCACATTATTGGCTCCAAAAACCGTCTGGGGTATACATCAAGAACTAAGTAACTCGTACAGTGCGAAAACTGGCGGCTGCATGTCCCGAGACCACAATTTTAAAGCCTAAGTAGCCCTTCATAAACAAAAAAAGCCAGAATAGCCTACATTATTTTTGATATCGAGCTCAGTATTGGCACGCCCACAAAGGTTAGGACTTTTAAAGCAACGTCATAATCATGGACGAGTCTAAATTTAACATATTTGAACCTGATGACATGACATACTTATGGCAGAAACGTAATATTGAGCCGAATCGCAAAACCAAGTAGACTTTTTTGAATTTTTTTTGCTTATGAAGGACTACTTGGGCTTTGAAGCTGTGGTCTCGGGACACGCAGCCGCCAGTTATGAGATGATGCACCAAAAACATTAATTTGCTCTGACAGTCTTTCAGTTATCAAGGCCTTAGCCAGTCGAAAAGAAACCATCTTTAACTATGTTGTTGGCAAAATAAATTTTTTAAATGTTGTTTCAATCTTGGGGACTCCAGGTCACATAGGAATTCCTGGAAATTAATACGCTGGATCTGCTGCTAAGCAGTCTTTAGTGCTACCTTTAGTTGCTGTCACCTCTTGCTTAGGTTCGGCAATATTAAGTTGTTATTTTAATATTCAGAGAGAAATCCAGCAATCGTAATGGAACACTTCGAACACGTTTTTAAGCACGCATAATCCTTCCTTAGTGAGACTCAACTATAACACAAAATTATCCAGAGAAGAATGCATTTCTATAGCCAGAGTCATACTTGGAAAAACATTGTTCACCACAAAACATTTATTTGAAAGAACCACTCCAATGGAATGTGAATTTTGTACCAATTCACACACTGTTCAGCACATTTAAGCTGACTGTCCTGTTTCAAGAAAAAACCTACCAATTCAAAAATTATTAGACTGCAGCATAAGAGATTCCTACAAAATTATTAAAGAATGTTTAGCAAAACACAGTTTATCTATAACTGATATTTAATATATGTAAATACTTCTATTACTGGTACTTATGGCCCTGTTCCCCCGTACCTTTATACCTTATAAATTTATTTATAAAGTAAAATACTTAAATAAATAAATTAATTAATTTTTTAAAGAAATCGATATGTCCTTAATGCACTAAAACCTTAATATTCGATTTTGCTCAGCATAGGCTTAAAATATTTGCAATTAAATGTGCCATGGAATAAAATTGCTAAAAAAAATTTATTTGAAAACAATATATGCCAAAAACAAAGGGTTTCATTTATGGTTGATATGAAAAATTTTAAAAATTTGTGAAATTTCAATCTTTTTTCTGCTGTAACTCAGCCAATTTTGTTTAGAGCGAAATCATTGGAATACTTGTTAAAAGCGCCATTAGTCACTCTTCGTAAACGGGGAAAAATGAAATCGATCGTTGTACAAACATATTGATGTACATGTATGAAGCTATAACCACAAAAATATAAATTTTCGAATAACTTAGGAACAGCCAAGGTAAAAAAATTAATTGCGTTTTTCGTGTCCAGCGACTTCAAATTAGTTTAGAAAAAATGGTTTGCAAAATGTTATAATTATTTTTAATTTAGTGTTGCATTAACTTTTGAAAATTATTGGCTTAAATACTATAATGAACAACTCAAAAGAAAAAAAAAATGTTGGTTAACTTTTTATAGTAAGGGAAATGTACCCGGGTATGAGACGGGTTTTTATTTTTGACCCATAACTTTTTACTGGTCAGACCGTTTCAGATGTTTTATTTATCGTTCAAAATGTAAGAAATGCACACAACTTTCTGAAGGACGTAGAAAGTTATTTCATCACATTCAAAAGTTATGGCCAATTTTCTAAGTACTTTTTTTTAGCAATTTTAATTTTGTTTTAAGAGTTTTTAGTGTGTTACTTAATGACATTTTTTTTTATATATAGAAAATTGATTTTTTAATTGAACTTTTAGTCATATATTTGCAAAGATCGATTTACATATAAATCTATCAATGCATTTTTCTAACACATAATTATGACAAATCAAGGAACGGATTAAAAACACAGCTATAGTGACATATCAATAAATAACACAAACAACAATTATGATATATCAATACGTATTAACACACAAACAAAACTGGCAAAAGTCGGCTTCGCAGCCGGGCAAGGCTGGTGCAGTGGTAACGACTTCTGCTACCAACCTGGAGATCCTTGGTTCGACTCCCGCCCAGACCAAAAAACACAAAAAGTTTTCAAACTTGCAATTATAATTAAGTTAGTAAAATAAATATAATTATAATTACAACAAAAATAGTCTGATGAGTCTTTGTGGCGAAAGACGAAACATATGTCACTATGGCCTGTGCACAGGAGTACAAAAAAAAAATTACCTGCGCGAACGATCAGACCACCTGAACTTTATGTTTTCGGGGTCGCTGAGTCCGAATATGGTGTCAGAATAGCGGAGTTGGTTCGAGTTTTTTCACAAATCGGAAATAATGCTGAAAAAAATCTCAAATTTTTCAGCATAATTGTTGATTTCTGAAAAAAACGCGAACCAACTTCGCTATTCTGGCACCATATTCGGATTCAGCGACCCCGAAAACATAAAGTTCAGGTGGTCTGATCTTTCGCGCTGGGTACATTTTTTTTGTGTGGGCCTGTGTAATCTAAACATATTCATTCAACAAACTAACTATAATACATTTTTTTTTAAATAAACTCAATCGTGCTATTTCTTTTTCCATAGCTGTATATGATTATTAATTAATAGATGCACAGCTTCAAAATCCAGATTAAGAAACTACTTTGCGATCTGAATAAGAATGCGGTTGTTTTCAATATTATTTTTTGCTTAAGATCAGGGTTCCCAGATGAAAATTGTGGATTTTCCACTTATTTTTTTTTTCACAAAACGCAGCAATAAGTAAAAATTTACCACAAAAAACTTAATTAAAATTAAATTTTTTTGGGAGATACAAATTAGATAGAAAAAATTTTTTTTTTCTTTAAATATGTTTTTCCGCAAAAATTACAATAGTACAGGCAAATTCGGTAAACATATCATATTTTGTTGAAGATACCGATTTTGATTGAACACCGTTCATTTTGTTCGTAATTTTATTGAAAAAAAAAACCAACACTTTAGATTTATGCGATTTTTGAAAAGGTCAAAAAGTTTTTTTTTTTTTTTTTTTAAAAAACTCAATAAATCGAAAAAAGAACAAAATAATCATTTTTAATGTACTTGTCAATATTATACGAATATGGCCACATAATTGCTCTAGCACGTATGGTTTTGAGATATCCTGACCTAAAAGTTCAAAAATGACGATTTTTAAGGTAAAATAGGAAACATAAAGTTCCGGTGGTCTGATCTTTCGCGCAGGGTACTTTTTTTTTTGGCCTCTGCATAGGAGTACAAAAGAAAAATTCCCTGCGCGAACGATCAGACCACCTGAACTTTATGTTTTCGGGGTCGCTGAGTCCGAATATGGTGTCAGAATAGCGGAGTTGGTTCGAATTTTTTCACAAATCAAAAATACATAAAGTTCAGGTGGTCTGATCTTTCGCGCAGGGAATTTTTCTTTTGTACTCCTGTGCAGAGGCCAAAAACAAAAATAACCCTGCGCGAAAGATCAGACCACCGGAACTTTATGTAAGCTTCCGAAATGAAAAGTAATTTAAACCACGCGGAGTACGGAACAGGCCTGTTTGTCACCTTTTCAGGTTAGAATAATTCGAAAAAGATACCGATATAATTTAAGCTAGGTTTTGAAGTAAAAGGATAGGGCTTTAGGCTGCTCTTTAAGGTTTTATGATTGATATCCTTGTTCTATTATTTAAAATAAAAAGGAATAAAAAAAAAAAAAAAAAAAAAAATGATAATAGTCCCAAAAATGTCGAAAATCAAACTTATATGTTAGGATTTCTCAATATTTCCCATACAAGATACAACAATTCTGAGACCATATTCGGACTCAGTACTGAAAATAACATTGAAAATGATATTTATTGTTTTTGTTTGTTGCTTATTTTTCAAAAAGAATGCCAAGAATTATTCTTTTTTTTTTTCAACAAAAAAAAAAAAAAAGTTTAAAAAAAATTGTTATATAAAAATGTCGAAAAACCAAGCTTATTATCAATATTTCCCATACAAGATACAGCAATTCTGAGACCACATTCGGATTCAGTACTAAAATTTACATTGAAAATTATATTTATTGTTTTTGTTTCTTGCTTATGCCAAGATTTATTCTTTTTTTCAACAAAAAAAAAAAGTTATAAATGGGCATTTCCATGGTAAAAAAAACCGTCAAAACAAAATGGATTTTGATTTTGACAAAAGGCTTACACTTGTAAAAAAAAACTAGTAAGGGTGTTACCTTTGGCCTGGCCAAACATTAAATACCCTACACAGCAGTATTTTGAAAATTTTGCTAATGTAGGAGGTGCCACGCCTTCCAAATTCACCCAGTTTTTTCTCAGAGTTTGCATTTATAGTTCTAAGTATTTAAGTGAAATTTGGTTGGATTATCTGAAAAAATATTTTCAGAATAGCGTTTTGAAGCTTTTGCTTACATGGAAGGAGCCACACCCTCTTGTCCGATTTTATCCAGTTTTTGCTTAAAGCTTGCATTTATAGTTTTTAGTGTCCGAGTCAAATCTACTTTGATTATCTCAAAAAACACTTTCAGTACAGCGTCTTGAAGCTTTTGCTTATATGAGAGGTGCCACGCCCTCTTGTCCGAATTCGACCAGCTTTTTCTCAGAGCTTGCGCTGAAAATTCGTAGTATTTATGTGTATTTTGGGTGCATTGTTGTGAAATATACTCCAAAATTTGCATTTTGAAGATATTTTTGTATGGGCGGTAGGAGTGTCCGTTGACCGATTTCGCTCATTTTCAATCCCCCGAGCTAACTTTGACGACGGAGGCTGTGTACCAAATTTCATTGAATTATCTTGCTTAGTTTTCCCAAAAAATGTATTTCCACACACAGCCGTTACCCAGCCAGCCACCCAGCCAGCCAGCCAGCCAGCCAGACAGACGGACATGGCTATATCGACTCAGGAGGTGACGCTGATCAAGAATATATATACTTTTCCATATCTGCCACGCCTCCTTCTCTGCGTTACAAACGGAAGGACAAAGTGAATATACCCTGGGTGTAGGGTATAAAAACAAAAAAAAAATAATAAAATCATCAAAATTGCAGCTGTTCTGTTCGGACTTCTGCATATAAAGTGTTTTATGAATTCATTGACGCAACGATTCCGTAATTTTCGGTTTTTTCATGGTTTACGATATTGAAGGAATCAATTCCCTAACTGATTAAAGACTTTTCTAGATTTGTTATTTCTTATTTTCTATTTGGAGCAGATGGTACACCAAAAATACTTCGATATGGACAATTCTTGCGTAGATGTTAGATACATAAAACTCCATAGTAACCGTTTCGAAAGGTGCCCCATGCGAGATTTAAAAAAAAATTTAAATACAATCATGCAGAAATCGAATGGCTTAAAAAAATTCGAGGTAATCGTAAGTGGTGTAAACGATCAAGAAATTTGTTCATGGAATCCGATTTGACTATAAATTGGCATACAGCCTTTTGGGCTTTTTCAGTTTTGTACAGCCCTTGTTCAGCCATGGTTTTATAGACCACGTACGGCCTTAAAAAAATCCCATGTTCAGCCTTTAATCATTTTTACTCGGGCTTCTCAAAAAAAACTAACATAAAAATTTCAAAGTCCCATATCTCCGCCATTTTTTTAAATTTTGAAATTTGGTAGTAATTTTTATCACTATGTTATTATTGCTTATGCTAATTTATAGCCAAACCGGGTGCCATCAAAAAAATCTTGATCGTTTTGAAATGGTTTACACCAAGTGGCAAAATTACCTCAGATTTGAACACCGTGCATGATCTGGGTTGGCATTGTAACAAACGTAAATTACATGAAAAATCTTGAGTTTATTACATAATTTCCCGAGTAAAAATGATTAAGGGCTGAACATGGGCTTTTTTTAAGGCCGTACGTTGTCTATAAAACCATGGCTGAACAAAACTAAAAAAGCCCAAAAGGCTGTACATGCGACCGTACAAGGGCTGTACAAAGAAAAATTTGTATAAAAAACAAATGGGCTGAACGTGACCTGTACATGAGCTGTACATGGTCTGTACTTGGGCTATACAATTGAATTTTTCATTTGAATTGGGCTGAACATGGGCTGTACATCGGCCATACAATTTATTTTTGTTTTTTGAAATGGACAACATGGGCTGTACATGGGCTTAACGTGGGCTGTACAATTGAATTTGTCAGTTGAATTGGGCTGAACATGCATGGGCTGTACATCGGCCGTACAATTTATTTTTGAAATGGGCTGAACACAGGCTGTACATGGGCTGTGTTTATTGAATTTTTAATTTGTATTGTGCTGAACATCGGCTGTATAATTTATTTTTTATGTTGACGGCAAAATAATATTTTTTTTTTTATCATATAAAATTGAATAACAGACTAAATATGATATAGTAAATTTTCAGCCAGCTACTCAACAGGCCAATTTTCTATGTAAAAAAAAAATTCAAAAAAATATTTTTTCGCCATCCTTGGGTTTCGAACCCCGACTATCAATATTCTGAGTCGCATAACTTAACGATGTCTGCCAAATTTGAATTGTTTTCTGTGCGTCCAAAATCATATAAAATAAATTTCAATAGAACAATAAATTATACGACCGATGTACAGCCCATGTTCAGCCCAATTCAATAGTAAAATTCAATTGTACAGCCCATTTCAAAAATAAAAATAAATTGTACAGCCCATGTACAGCCCAATTCAAATGAAAAATTCAATTGTACAGCTCACGTTCAGCCCATGTTCAGCCCATTTCAAAAAACAAAAATAAATTGTACGGCCGATGTACAGCACATGTTCAGCGCAATTCAAATGAAAAATTCAATTGTACAGCCCATATGAAGCATAGTGTACGGCCAAAATGTCCTGCAAAAACACCATGTTCGGTTCCCAAAAAAAGTAATGAATGTAATCAATGCGGATTTAAGCTGTCGACTGTCTACGCTATAAGTTAACAGTTTTATCCAAAATTGATAGTTGGTCGCAAATTTATAGTAAACTAGATGGCCCGGTGAACTTCATACCACCTAAAATTTATATGATAAAAAAAAAAAATCTTTACATGAGAACCACCCTAAATATCCACCATAAATAAAAGTTATGAAGCTTAGTAAAGGCCTCTCAATATAAAAGCTAGGTGGTGTTAATTTGATGTGAACCGATTAAGTGGCCATCGATAAAATACTATTTGAAACATATTTTTGAAGTGCCTTTTAATTTGTAGATAATATGGTGTATATTTGATGTGAATCGATTAAGCGGTTTAAAACATATTTTTGTATTAACTAAAATTTCTTTCCTGTTAAGGAGGGCTTCTCATGTAAAATTTTCAAAAAATCGATTTTTTTTTTCATAGGTTGATAGAATAACGTCTTGGGAGTATATTCCCAAAGTTTCATGACTCAACTCTCGGGCGCGCTTTGTGTGCGAAACTCAAACTTTAAACCGTTTTTTCTCAAAACTATGGTTTTAAAATCGCGGTACACGATTGCGAAAAAACTACTTAACCGATTTTTGATTTCTAAAAAGTGTTTTGCAGATTATAAATTGAACGAGTGCATGAATGTCTGAAATTGTGGAAAAAAAGTTATTTTATACACTTTTTAGCCCCATTCAGCGACAAAAAATGACGAAAAAATAGCACATTTTTTTCAAGACGTGATTTCAATATTGTAGAATCGAATTTTTTGGAGTTGCAGACATTCATGCACTCAGGGGAACCCTGCTGAATAATAAAAAAATTTTGTTTTATGTTTCAGATAAAAACTTTGGGCTCCACAATGTACCGCGATAAATCCGTCAGCCGCGTCACGCCACACGCGACATTTAATAAGTCCGCCATTTTGTCATTTTAGTTTTTGAAAAAATGCTTTTTTTATAGTTCAAACATGTTCTTAAATATATGCAAAAAATTATTTGTGTGTTTTTATTTTCCGAGTGAAGAAAAATCCCGAAAAACAACTACTTTTTGACGTGTTTCATGAGAAGCCCCCCTTAAACCACCTCACTATTATTAAGAACAAACCAACAAAAAAAAATATTCAAATCGGTCAAGCCGTTTTCGAGTTTTAGCCAGACTAACGCACGGAATTCAATTTTATATATAAGAACTAGGGTGGGCTGATTTGAAAACTGATCTCGGCTACCCCCCTATGTGAAAGTTCATTCAATTCTATGAATATTTGCTCAAAGAACTATATCTCTGCGTTCAACTTTAGTTCGGCGCATTTTTGATCGAAAATTGTACCTTTCATCAATATTTTTTTTTGTTTTCATACTAAATTTTAAAAATTTTTATAAAGACAAAAGTAATGCCATTATATGATTTGGCTGGTATTCTGTCAGTAATCAATTAAATTGGGTTCTGTTTACATAAAAAGTTCACTTGATGGAGTGGAATTGATGCTATATATTTAAAAAAAAATGATATGGGTCAAATAGCCGATTATTATGACCGATTTTCAAAATAAACGATTCATATTTTTGGATGCATTTTTTCAAACAAAACACCAACATAGGCTGAAAGTTCATTCAATTCTATGAATATTTGCCCAAGGAACCATACCTCTACGTTCAACTTTAGTTCGGCGCATTTTCAATTGAAAATTTTTCCTTGCGTTCAATATTTATTTTTATGCTTAGTTTTCAAAATTCCTATAGAGACAAAAGTAATATCATTATATGTTTTGCCTGGTATTCTGTCAGTAATCAATAAAATTGGGTTTTGTTTTTACGAAAAGTTTACTTGATAGCGTGGAATTGATAATATTTATTCCAAAAAATTATATCGGTCTGATAATTGAAGTGAAATATTGATCGCACATAAGATAGTGTAGGCATGGTGGATAGGAATCGGTAGAACACCGGAAAATTTAAGATTTCTGGAACTATTCTGAACAACTTTTCTTAGTTCCATTTTTCGAACCAACGAAGTTATTGGAGTAAGTAAATAAAGGGAAAAGAGTAATGCCATGATATGAATTGGCTGATATTTTGTTAGAGATAAACAAAATTGGGCTCTTTTTTCACGAAAAGTTTTTTTGATAATGTGGAATTGATGGCATTAAGTTGAAAAAATTATATCGATCAAATAACCGATTATTGTGACACAAAATGTCTATGACATTACTTTGTGTATGACAGTATATAACTAATAGTAATAAACATACCTAAATCAGTTTGATCACTTGTTGTTAGTTCTTTTGATTCCAAACTTAAAGCTAAAGTTTCAAATGTTCTATTACTGGTTTGATAAGCGGGAGGTTCAATGATTGGGGATACAACATGTGACCCAGACTTGGAAAGACCGTATTCCAAGTTCTGAGGTTGGTTGCTCAAATTTGTTACAGAATTTGCTTCAAGTACATGTGTATCTCCGCTTAACCTGCCTTGTTGCTGAAACCTTAACGTTTGCTGATACTGCTGCGTAAGACGGTATTGATTGCTGAGTTGTTGTAGTATCTGCAGCTGTTGTGGGCTTAAATTGCTTTGATTTTGCTGCAAATACTGTAGCATTTGGAGTTGTTCTTGCGATAAATAAAACGGTGGATGCGCTGGACGACTTCCAGCTTGTAGTTGCGATGAGTTTTCATCTTTAAATTTTTTCGTTTCACTTGGGCCATGAATTGAATTGTGGTGAGGATATGGAGGCGGTGGTCCTTGCGAAGCCTGAAAAATAAATTTGAAACTAATTAGTTTTGATTATACCGAAAAAATTCGGATACTAGTATACAATAAACCGGTACAAACCGAAATACGAAGAAGTTAAGTTAAAATAAAGTATAAAAATTTGATATGATCATTAGGCCGGGTTGATGAAAAAAATATAGGTAAAATCGCGGTCTAATTGAAAGCTTAACTAGAAAATATCTAGGCAACAAAAAAAAATGTTTTTTGGACCTTTCTAAAAACAGCCAAACTGGTATTTTTGCCAGACTTCGGCAGGTGATGTCCGATGATTAAAAATTATATAATTGTTGTAAAGGCGTTTTCGTTTCTCGACTAAAAATTCTGCCCTCTTAAGATGTAGAATTTTTTTTAAATTTTGAGCTGAAACCATAAAATGCTGACCTGTTCTCGTTTACAATAGATCAGAAAAAAAATGCAGAATTTTTTTTTTGATGAGATGTTGGCTACACTGTTGTTTACTTTCGACAGGCTTACTCAATAATAGAAATTGAGTTCTCATGTTTTTTGTTCCAATTCTATGATTTACATATGGGTATTTTGACAGAAAGGTGAACCGTAAGCCAAAAATTTACTACGTACATGGATGAGATTTGATATATGTATATGTAAAAATAGCAAAACCAATAATGTGTACTGGGAAAATTGGGGTTATCACGCCCCCATAAAAATCACTTCATCATACCTCTGAAAATATTTAACTCACATGAATGAGATTTGATACATGTTAATAGAGCTCTAAGACAAATAATATTCACTGGAAAAATGGGCGATGCTACGAACCAGCAAAAAAACTAATAAGGGTGTAGGGACAAATAACATCTTTTGGAAAAATTGGTGATGCCACGTCAACTTAACAAGATAAGGTGAACCAGGTGAACCAGGGAAATCCAGGTTTTTTTGAAAAATTTTCAATTTAAAATTTATATGGTGGAAAAAAATGTCCCTGATTAAAATTAAATTACAAAATGTATAAATTATTTTGGGAAAAATCAAACCAATTTTTAAGAGACATCAATGCACAACACTCGTATTGAAATATTGCCTCAGGCTTCCATGAAATCGTCGTTTGAAAACCACTTCTGTTTTTGTCCCGTGCGACCCCTTGGTTTATTGCAACTATCTTGAAAACGAAAAATTGCCCAAAATCAAACTTAGCACCAATTATAGGGTTAATTAAGAGCTATAAGTTAACCCAAGAGGAAAAATTTCTAGCACTTCTGATCCAAGCACTTCAAAAAAGCTTGTCCCTATAGAAATTTAGAACCACTTTCACAATGATTTTTTATAAGGCTGCAGTAAGAACAACATGGGTTCGAACCTAGCCCGATTTTTTTTCACTTTTTTTATTTTTTTGCTTTATTTTTTTTTTTTAATAAAATATATTTTTTATTCAACATCTTTTTTTTTCACTTTTCTATTTTCCTTTCCTCTTATTAATTTGCTTTTGTTTAATTGAATTGAAATTGATTACACAAATGATTCCATGTAATGCTGCAGTAAGAACAACGTGAGTTCGAACCCAGGCCGGGTGATTTTTTTTTTCCTTTTTTTTTTGTTTTTTTCTTCATTTTTTTTATTGAAATATTTTTTATTCAACCTTTTTTATTTCACTTTTCTATTTTCCTTTCTCTTGTTTATTTACTTTTGTTTAATTGAATTGAAACTGATTGCACAATGATTCTATGTAAGGCTATAGAGCATTCGTATGTCAAATTCTGTTTGGACAACATTTGCTTAATATACAAATTTAATACCTCTTCATATCATCGGGCATTGGTGTAGCGGTCTAAAGAGTTGGTAAATGTAGGTAAAAATAATCTGTTTCTATCAATCACACGGACGGTCGTGGATTCAAGTCCTGGTGCGGCCAGGTTTTTAATTTTTTTATTTTTATTTTTATTGAAATAACTCTTACCACAGCATTACAAATAAGCGCTTCATAATCCCTTTTATGGTAAGGCTGCGGTAAGCTTTTTCTCGCTTACATCCTATGACATGCAATGTTAAAAATAAAGTATAGTTCTTACGGAGCGGAAGCGCTTATTGGTGAAAAAGATGCACTTCAGAAGGGTTTTTGAAGCACTTCTTTTCCCTTTGGGAAGCTTATTTCAAAATAAAAACTAAAAATATGTTTGACGGTCACGAGGGACACCATGGAAATCCCCATATACATATTGCGTTTAAAAGGCAATTAAAATATTTTTTGTTCCTACATTTGATAGCAGTTGTAGGCAGAATTCTTTGCACCTTCAATTTTTTAAAAACGCACACGGTTCCTAATTTTTTTTAGAAACGAACGGAAAAAGTGTAACATTCAGAAAAAAGGCACAAAAAAAAGCACATTTTTAAGTTTTTTAGATGATGATTTACATTATTAGCTACCAACAATGAAAATACATTGATGGTCGGAGCTTACTGTTCAGTGTTTTTGAGTAAAACAACAACAAAAACACAAAAAACAAGGCAAAAATACACATAAATAAAAAAAGCAAAAAAATGTATCGGAAGGCTGGTTTGCGTTACTAGTTTCGGGACCCACCGCAGGTCAAAATTGACTAAAATAAGTCAATTCCTCATCAGACGATTTGCCGACATCTTATAGAAAGCGTCTGATGAGGAATTGACTTATTATAGTCAATTTTGACCTGTGGTGGGTCCCGAAACTAGTAACGCAAACCAGCCTTCTGATACATTTTTTTGCTTTTTTTATTTATGTGTATTTTTGCCTTGTTTTTTGTGTTTTTATTGTTGTTTTACTCAAAAACACTGAACAGTAAGCTCCGACCATCAATGTATTTTCATTGTTGGTAGCTAATAATGTAAAGCACTTTTTTTTTTTAAACGAAAATAGCCTATAAAATTAAGGCTTTAAAGATATATTTAGTACCATCAAAAGGTCTTTTTCAATATTGTGGTGTATCAAAACGTGGTTAAGGTCCACTACGACCGAAAACAGATTGAACGGTCTCTGTAAGCTAAGTATACATAGGATATGGATTATTGAAAACAAACTCATTTGAGAATGATATAAATAAATTTTGAGAAGATACCAGACGCTAAATTTTAAGTTAAACCTTTTGTTAATTTTTTGTAGCGTTTCGGTTACGTAATTTTATGTTATTTTAATATTTGAGTACGCAAATATGCTACCAATATGTTGGTATATAGTATTAGTTCTTACTAGATGTTACATTGAAATTTCTCAAAAAAAAAAAAATAAAAAATAAACAGAATTTTCGAAAAATTTGAGTTTGGCATCCCGTACCTCGACTTGCTTATTTTTGATGGGAAGAGCTATTAGCATAAAAAACTATATTTATTAATTTAATACAGAATTTTGGCCTATATCAATAGTTACCAAAAATTCATTAAAAAAACAACTAGCCAAAATAGCGACTTTTACCCTTTTAACAATTCACGTTACTAGTAAAAATTTTGCAAAAACATTTTTCATGATAAAATAGCAGATATTTCCACAAACATTTTTTAACAAGTTGTCCACAGGAAAAGGGACTTCATTCACAAAATTATATATTAAAGCTAAAAATAAGTCATAGGGTCAACTTAACAGGTATTCAGTTTAAGGTGGAATTCAGTGATTTCACATGTTCTGAACATTTTACAATTGATTTGAGGTCGGTTATCAAATTACAAATCTTTGACGTTAGGCAATAAGGTCTTAAGTCAAAAAATTGTATTTTGGATTTTTGATTGGGTTTAACTTATTTATTTTTTTTTTTTTTTCTTTCTTTCGGTTGGTATTAACGACTTGAGACTTGAGTCACAACTGTATCCTAGCATAATAATCAAGTCTTTAGGCAATAAGTCGGAAATAACTATTGAAAAACTGAAGTTAGTTTATTGACTGTTTTCTTGCTTGTATAGTACTAATGAAAGTTAGGTTAGATCTCGAAAACCAATAGAGCAAAAAGACGTGTGTGGGAGGCAGACGTTAAGATTAACCGATCACGCCCATATATAAACCCAGACAGCCTAGTAACATTTTTATCTGTATAAAAATGCATGCCGTTATCGTAATATTCACAAAAAGACGGTCGAATTTACCAAAGGGCCAATCAGAGCTCAACACACAAATATGCTAAAATCGGACAATTTTATTCGACATTTGGATTAATCACCATCCATCATTGAAGTTCGACAAAAAGCCTTTTAACGGCTATCCTAATGTAAATATGGGTACTTCTACTCACGAAGGAATTTTCTCCGGCTCACCTTATTTTTCATATTTTTTGCAACAATATTTCATTGATTTGTGGTAAAATTTTTGGTCTCGATCCCAAGATATTTCATGCAAAAACTGTACTTCAAAGCCTAAATTCTCAGCCTTCTGGCATGTATTTTTTACGAATTTAAAATTTTTTTTTTTGCCCAAATAGGGCTCTGAGAATTAATTGCAACAACAAAAAGTTCTGGCCGAACCTACTTTCGGAGGTATAGCCATCGGATGGATTTTAAAAATATTGAAGTCATATGAAAGGCATTTTACCGGGCTATATAATTGCAATGCGAAATTCAATTTGAGTCATAGTTTTCGAGATATGATAATTTTTCAAAAATTCACCCTATTTTTTCACAAAAAACTGTTATTTTCCCCAAAAAATGTATTATTAACCTATAATTTTAATAACTAAATTAGGAAGTCCAATTTATTTCCTTTCTTTTGATATGCGACATGTGTCTGAAAGAGTATCATTAATAAATTTCTATAGAAAAAAACAAAAATGGACCAAATCAATTTTCTTGAAATTAGGAACTTGAAACAACAACAATGCCAATCACCTTAGGTATCACTGCTTTACAGCAAAAATTGCGAATCGAATGATTGAAATTTTTTTGGTTACTTGGAGTGTGCTGAACTAAAACAAGTAAAAAAAAGGCTTAATGTTACTTTACCGACTGTTGTTGCTTTTTTTATTTTATTTTTCCCGAATAGGGCTCTGGGAATAAAGTCCAACAACAATAAAAACAACTGCCGCTCGAACCTACTGTCGGAGATATAGCCATCGGAAGATCGGGATATATCTTTAACAAAATTCTATATAAGTTGAGAACCCCTGGATGAATTTTAAAAATATTGATGTCATATGAAAGGTATTTTACTGGACTATATAATTGCTATACAAAATTATTCAATTTGTGTAATAGTTTTCGAGATATGACAATTTTTCAAAAATTCACCTCATTTTTTTCCCAAAAAACCGCTATTTTTTCCAAAAAATGTATTAACCTGTAATTTTTATAACTAAATTAAGAAGCCCAATTTATTTCCTTTCATTTGATATGCGACATGTATCTGAAATTGCATCATTAATAAATTTTTATAGAAAAAAACAAAAATGGACCAAATCAATTTTCTTGAAACTAGGAACTTTAAACAACAACAATGCCAGAACAGACAATAACAACAACAACAACTTTACTACTACTACAACAACAGCAATTTTACACGAGAGTAGGTAGGGGTAAGTGGGCGGTTAGCGGCCGCAGCTCAGGATTTAAAACTCCCAAAAATCCAACACCGGCTTCGCGTCTATAATATATCCAACACATAGTTTGCTAGTCAAATTGCGCGCGCAATTTTTAATACAAATTTTTAATTTTTTTAAAATAATAAGTAGCAGCTGCGCTTGCACAAGTAGCTGATTCTCTTTGTTGCTGTAGTAGTTATAGTAAAATTGTTGTTGTCTGTTCTGGCATTGTTGTTGTTAAAAGTTCCTAATTTCAAGGAAATTGATTTGGTATTTTTTTTTTTTTTTCTATAGAAATTTATTAATGATGCAATTTCAGATACAAATTGCATATCAAATGAAAGGAAATAAATTAGGCTTCCTAATTTAGTTATTAAATTTACAGGTTAATAATACATTTTTTGGAAAAATTACGGTTTTTTGGGGGAAAAATGGGGTGAATTTTTGAAAAATTGTCATATCTCGAAAACTATTACTCAATTTGAAAAATTTTGTATAACAATTATATAGTCCGCTAAAATACCTTTCATATGACATCAATATTTTAAAAATCCATCCAGGGGTTCTCAACTTATACCGAATTTTATAAAAGATATATCCCGATCTTCCGATGGCTATGTTTCCGAAAGTAGGTTTGAGCGGCAGTTGTTTTTGTTGTTGTTGGACTTAATTCCCAGAGCCCTATTTGGGAAAAATAAAATAAAAACAACAAGTCGGTAAAGTAACATTAAGCCAAAAAAAATATTAACAGTTGCTAACCTAACATTAAGCCGATACGTTTATTAGCAACTTGATAACAAGATTCATAATCACAATTTTTCAATGCACATATGTATGTTCTATTAATATTTAAACCTTATAAATGAATGAATGTGTCTATAGGTACATATTTGTTTTTGTTAGCTTCTGTGCTTATGCTATACCTGAACTTATACAAGCATAACGTTTGGAAGCGTCTTTTTATTCCGCTGGAGGGGCATCAAAAAACTGTAGTAAATCGCTTTTTAATGTATTTCCGCGGTTGAAGAATAAAAAAGATATACTTCTGTATAATTTCATTACACAGAAAAAAAAACTCAAATTCTTACCTAATTGATCACGCACCAAAACGGAAATGTATGAACACGAAAGCCATGCACGAGGTTTTCCATTATTGCCAACATAAGAATGCTGAAACTGTTTATCTCTTGTAAACACCACCTGTGGGTAAATGTTGACACTAAGAGCTGGTTCACACACACGACCAAATTGTCGGGCGATAGTTATATTCTCGCTGGTGGCATATGAAACGATTGAGAAACGATCGCAACCCGACTAAAAAATTCTCTTACGGTCAATTCTCTATTGCTGCATATACAAGCGCCCACACGGCAAACCAAACTATCGGTTTCTCCTTCATAATTCAACGAACGTCGGGGCCGTGCAGACCTTACGCATTGTTTTATTTTTATCATCGCGCATGCGCTTTTTGTGTTGTAGGTAGCGATAAGATTGATGGATTGGTTTCATTCAAAAGGTATTTTAGCAGGCTAAAAAACTTGATTATAATTAATCTTAAATCTAATTTACCGTTTTAAAATTGAGAACTATTGTTTTCCTAAAACAACTTTTTTTCTTCAAAATGTGCAATTATTATTAAATTAATTAACAAAATGTAGAAATGTATATTTTTTACTTTTATTTCATATAACATTTGCACCTGATCTATTTGTGCTATTATTTTTAATTACCTAATAAAATAAATATTGAATCATATAATTTGTTTGAACTTTTTTGGATTTATGAATAACAACAACAAGAAAAAAATACAAGAACTATTAGCCCAGGAAAATAAGACGAAAAAAGAGCTTCTGTGCGAAAAAATTCCCAGTGAAAATTTTTCACCAGAATTGTCTTTATTTATGCATGATACACAAACTGTGAAAAGTCCATTGCAAAGTCGTGTGCGCATAAAAAATTATTAAGGCTCAAAGGTCGCTAAAATCAGTTTTTTGCAAATAATTCGCTAATGATAACTTTTACTGAAAAATTTTGGTCTCCAATTTTGTAGCACAGGAAATTTCCTACAAAAGTACCTTAAAAGTATTTGCGTACGACTTCTAGTTTAGGAGATCACCCAATTCAAAAAGTTGTTAACAGTTATGATATGAAATACTACCTATGAGTTCATATTAAAATATCTTACTTTTTAAATTGCAATAACTCTTCAATGAGAAGTTGTACAAACAAAATTAAAATGCCGTTTGAAAGATAATTTAATTTTCTATATACCATACGAAATTTTTTTTTCGAACGGCTATGACCTTAAAAATATTCTTGAATAACCGTTAAGGCTTCAAAATTACTGGTTTTTTAAGGATATCTGCAAATTGGTAAGTGCTACGATAAAAAGTAATGGGACCAAATTTGTAGAGAATTGCAAGATCTACAAAAACAAGCGATAGAACATATAGAAGTAACCGTATAGAAGATATTCAATAGAAACCGGTTTTTTGGCATTTTAAGGGTTTTTTTTGGAATATCTTCTAAGCGGTTACTTCTATGTGTACACATATCGCTTATTTTTTGTAGATCTTGTAATTTTCTACAAATTTGGTCCCATTACTTTTTATCGTAGTACTTACCAATTCGCAGATATCCTTAAAAAACCAGTAATTTTGAAGCCTTAATGGTTATTCAAGAATATTTTTAAGGTCATGAGCCGTTCGAAAAAAAAAATTTTGTACGGTATATAGCAAATTAAACTATCTTTCAAACGGCATTTTAATTTTGTTTGTACAACTTCTCATTGAAGAGTTATTGCAATTTAAAAAGTAAGATATTTTAATATGAACTCATAGGTAGTATTTCATATCATAACTGTTAATAAATTTTTAAATTGGGTGATCTCCTAAACTAGAAGTCGTACGCAAATACTTTTAACGTACTTTTGTAGGAAATTTCCTGTGCTACAAAATTGCAGACCAACATTTATCTGTAAAAGTTATCATTAGCGAGATATTTGCAAAAAACTGATTTTAGCGACCTTTGAGCCTTAATAACTTTTTATGCGCACACGACTTTGCAATGGACTTTTCACAGTCTGTGTATCATGCATAAATAAGGACAATTCCGGTGAAAAATTTCCACTGGGAATTTTTTCGCAGAAAATGTCTTATTTTCCTGGGCTCTATTTCGAAGTAGATAATTTAAACTTTCCATTACAAAAATTAAAAAAATATGGGTTAATGATATATATTTTTTCAAAAAACAATGGTCTAAATTTCAGAAAAAAATCAATATCTTGAAAATAATAATTTAGAAGTTTCGTATGCAAATATTGTAGCTTGTTAAATTATCACTCTATAGCATCAACTATAATATAATCCAACTTATAATGGTTTCCAGATATATCAGCAACTTCTGCCGCCTTAAGCATCTTCAAAAATAAATCTAAGCGAACCGTTTCGATAAAGTATTTATTTTTATTTCTAAAGCTCTACATCGCCGTGTAAGAAAAAATTTATTTTTGCACAATTTCTATAAGAGAACCTTTCTCGTCAATTTTTGAAACAATCTGCGAGCAATCGCCCGACTAAAAGATCACACAAAATTTGGCACAAACGCCCGATTCAGACTAAATTGTTCCCCGACTATTTAGTTCTTCGTGTGAACCAGCTCTAATGGCTAAATACACATGTACCCCATTCACACACTACGAATTTATTAAGCGGTCTGCCTCTATGCATTTTGTGAATGTACATTTATGCACGTACACTTCAGACGAATTTGTTAAGAAGCTCTGCATTTTTATATCGAGTGTTTTTAAGAGGATCCGGAAAATAGTTTTAAATAAAAAGACGACAGAATTTTTAGTAAAAAATTGGGAACAATTTTACTTGATCGACTGTTGTTTTTTTTGTTATTTTTTTTTTTGCCCAAATAGGGCTCTGGGAATTAATAACACCAAAAACAACAGCAACCTCTGAGCGGATCTCCTTTCGGAGATATAGCCATCGGAAGATCGGGATATATCTTTTATAAAAATCGGTATAAGTTGGGAACCCCTAGATGGATTTTAAAAATATTGGTGTCATATGAAAGGTATTTTACCGGGCTATATAATTGAAACAAAAAGTTTTTTAATTTGAGTGATAGTTTTCGAGGTATGACAATTTTTCAAAACTTAACCTCATTTTTTTCGCAAAAAACCGTTATTTTTCCCAAAAAATGTGTTATTAACCTATAATTTTAATAACTTAATTAAGAAACCTAATTTATTTCCTTTCATTTGATATATGACATGTATCTGAAAATTGCATCATTTATAAATTTTTATAGAAAAAAACAAAATGGACCAAATCAATTTTCTTAAAATTAGGAACTTTTAACAACAACAATGCCAGAACAGACAACAACAACTTAACTACTACTACAATAACAGTAATTTTACGTAAGAGTAGGGGTAAGTGGGCGGCCTACGGCCGCAACTCAGGATTTTAAACTCCCAAAAATCCAATACCGGCTTCGAGGCGGCCTTCGGCCGCGGATCAGTCTATATGCGCTCAATTTTGAATAAAAATTTTAAATTTTTTTAAATAAGTAGCTGTTGCTTGTGTAGTTTCTAAAAATTTCAAGTTTTTTTTTTAAATATGCGCTTGAAAAAGTAGCTGGTTTTCTTTGTTGTTGTAGTAGTTGTTGTTGTTGTTGTAGTAGTATAAGTTGTAGTTGTTGTTGTTGTAGTAGTAGTAGTAGTAGTAGTAGTAGTAGTAGTAGTAGTAGATGTTGTAGTTGTTGTTGTAGTAGTAGTTATTGTTGTTGTAGCTGTTGTTGTTTGTTCTGGCATTGTTGTTGTTTAAAGTTCCTAATTTCAAGAAAATTGATTTGGTCTATTTTTTGTTTTTTTCTATAAAAATTTATTAATGATGGAATTTCAGATTCATGTTGCATATCAAATGAAAGGAAATAAAATGGGCTTTGTAATTTAGTTGTTAAAATTATAGGTTAATAACACATTTTTTGGGAAAATTTATTTTTTTTTGGGAAAAAAATGGGGTGAATTTTTGAAAAATTGTCATATCCCGAAAACTATGACTCAAATTGAAAAATTTTGTGAAGCAATTATATAGCCCGGTAAAATACCTTTCATATGACACCAATATTTTTAAAATCCATCTGAGGGTTCCCAACTTATACCGATTTTTATAAAAGATATATCCCGATCTTCCGATGGCTATATCTCCGAAAGGAGATCCGCTCAGAGGTTGCTGTTGTTTTTGGTGTTATTAATTCCCAGAGCCCTATTTGGGCAAAAAAAAAAATAACAAAAAAAACAACAACAGTCGATCAAGTAAAATTGTTCCCAATTTTTTTCTAAAAATTCTGTCGTCTTTTTATTTAAAACTATTTTCCGGATCCTCTTAAAAACACTCGATATAAAAATGCAGAGCTTCTTAACAAATTCGTCGGAAGTGTACGTGCATAAATGTACATTCACAAAATGCATAGAGGCAGACCGCTTAATAAATTCGTAGTGTGTGAATGGGGTACATGTGTATTTAGCCATTAGAGCTGGTTCACACGACGAACTAAATAGTCGGGGAACAATTTAGTCTGAATCGGGCGTTTGTGCCAAATTTTGTGTGAACTTTTAGTCGGGCGATTGCTCGCAGATTGTTTCAAAAATTGACGAGAAAGGTTCTCTTATAGAAATTGTGCAAAAATAAATTTTTTCTTACACGGCGATGTAGAGCTTTAGAAATAAAAATAAATACTTTATCGAAACGGTTCGCTTAGATTTATTTTTGAAGATGCTTAAGGCGGCAGAAGTTGCTGATATATATTTTTATAAAAGATATATCCCGATCTTCCGATGGCTATATCTCCGAAAGTAGATCCGCTCAGAGGTTGTCGTTGTTGTTGTTGTGACTAATTTTCAAAGCCCTATTTGGGCAAAAAAAATTTAAAAAAAACAACAACAGTCGATCAAGTAACATTAAGCCAAAAATTGCTTTAATTCGGAAATTGGGTTTTTGCATTTTTTGGGAGAACTTCATTACAGGTAAAGTTCAAAAAATTGTTTTTATGCTTTTTCATATAAGGTGATTCAATTGAAGAAAACCATTTCTTCAATATTTCAATAAAAATGTAATTCTTATCTATTTTTTAGCTCTCCTAAACAGTGCAACAAAATAATTTTTTAGGATTATCCTTAAAATGTGAGATGCCTCAAAAGCCTTGTAAGCTCTTTAATGTCAAAATTTATACCCACATTTTGTTAAACCCTAAGATACAATTGTGCGAGACGAGATTCGTCGGCGTTTTTTAACCACCCCTGTCTGTTTCATGTCACAATTTATATGGAACATACCGAAACAGAGACTGTTACAGAACGCAGACGTACCTCGTCTCGCACAATTGTATCTTGAGCATTAAGCTAGCAACAGCTGTGTTTTAGAAGCCAGCGTGTTAACACGGTGTTAACCAAGTTCTTCTAACAACTTTGTGTGATATCTTCTTCTTTTTCTTTCATTTCACGTCTTATTTTGTTTTGCTTTTTGTCGAAGAGATATATAACCAAAAGACGCAATGAAGCAATTTTTTGGAGTTTGTATTAGCCGTAGACGGTAGCTTGACGAATTTAGAAGTTGAACGGCAGCGTAATTCAACCAATGATTTCAATGATTATATTAATTTTTACGGTTTGGCTATGGGTTAAGAGGTATTCGGATTTAAAAAATAATTACATGCAAATTTGACACATTCCATCCACAAAGAATGTTCGAAATGTAAAATATCTTGAAATAAAAAAAAGTATAAACTTTCAATCCCTACAAAAAAAATTGATTTATTTTGGGCTTGCTCACTGCCATATCTCTTATGCCACCGGTATCTGGGCTGCTTTCTCGAACTCTAATAGTGTTCAAGTTTTGCAAAATAAAATGTTAAAAAATGTTTTCAATCTGCATTCTCGATATCATTCAATTGATATCTACTCCAATTTTCGTATTTTGCCTGTTAATGCCATTCATAGGTTGCAGTTGTTATAACATGTTCATAAAGTCCTAATAATATCCAGATTTTGACGCTTCAACACTCGTATAATACAAGGCATAGAAATCTTCTTGTTATTTCTCGAGCAATAAATGCTATGTCTTCGCAGAGTATATCGCACAATGGACTTAGGTGGTATAATGAGTTGAACAATTCGATCAAGAACCTGTCGAATATGGAGTTATTCAAAAAAAAGTTAAAAGAATTCCTCTTAAATAGAACTGCGCTGCTAGCTACTTTATAACTTTTGTATTTTACTACTTAATCTGTAAAATTGTACGAATTTGTAAATTTTCAATATTGTTTTAAATTTCGTTTAATTCCCTAGTTATGATAATGAGTTGTTTAGGGTTATATTTTCTTTTCTTTGAATTGCTTCACATTGTAATGATTTTAATAATCACTTCTAGCTTTTAAGTTGTCGGTTTCTTTTAGTTCCTTAGACCTTTTGGTTGAACTAGTCATTTAATAATTATTTATATTAGTTAAATTATTTTTAATTATTTATAACTTTGTACATGAATAAATTAGACTTTTAAATAATAATAAAAAAACCCATAGTTTATCAATCGCTCAAAAAAAGGCTCGAATCGTTTGGTGTAAGGAAATGATTAAAAAATTCGACCTTGGTGCTTTAATAGATGTATATAAGATCGTGACAGGTGACGAATCATGGATATATGCGTATCAGCCTGAAACAAAACAGCAGTCGACCGTGTGGGTGTTCCAAGACGAGCTAAATCCAACAAAAGATGTTCGTGGAAGAAGCACAGCGAAGCAAATGGTCGCCTGTTTCTTCGGCCGAATGGGTCATGTGGCCACTGTTCCACTTGAGCAACGTAGGAGGGTCAATTCTGAGTGGTACACGACTATTTGTTTGCCGGAAGTCTTCGGAGAAATTCGTAAAACCAATCCCCGAAGACGAATCATTCTCCATCATGACAATGTGAGCTCTCACACATCTCGTGAAACAGGTGAATTTTTGAGCAGTCAAAACATTGAATTGATGAATCATCCTCCGTAAAGCCCTGATTTGGCACCCAATGTCTTCTTCTAGTTCCCGAACATCAATGGTAAACTGCGTGGTTAACGATTTACGAAGCGTTCAAAAACCATGTTTTAGAGGTGTCTCAACAGGAATGGGAAAACTGCTATGAGAAATGGTTTGAACGAAGGTATTTTAATAGAATTTGGTATATAATGCCTTGTAATAAATAAAAAGAGGGCGGCATCGAAGAACCACGCCCACTTTTTACACATTGAAAATTTTAGATCAATATTATTCGAAAACGACTTCAGTGTTTTTATGAAAATTTAAGAGATATTACCCCTGAAAACAAGAATTAATATGCGATATGCCATTATACTAGGAAAATTCGCAAAAAAGCGTGGCATCGCCCACAAAAATATAATACGCTATAAAAAGAAAACTAATAAAGCAATCTGTCTGAAATAAACTGTGGGGAGACTACTTGCTGCTAGGCACCTCTGAACTGAAAGTAGGCGAAATATCGCTGGTGGGCGTGCCACCTCCCTTAAAAGTAAAAAACGTTAAGATATTTAATAAGATATAAGATATTTTGATGAAAATTGGTATATGCATGTCGACCATCACTTCCTTGTAAAAAACAAGGCGGGGTCTAGAAAGTGCCACGCCAACTCTTTATTATTAAAAAATTTTTATTTAATATTACTCAAAAACGGCTGAAACGATTTTGATGAAAGTTAAGGACGTATTTCTACTAATAACGACGTTTAACAATACATCTCGCAATACGTTTCGAGTGGCTAGCTTTATAAGGTATTTTAATAAAGTCTGGTAAGCGAGTTTTGATCATCCCTCACATGTACTGCACAAAAAGTTGGCGATATTTACACTCAGGGAAAAAATTTCAATTTTCGCAAACTCATTTTTTGAACTGTCAAGTGAATTTCGAAATAAGTTTTTGCGCATACAGGCCTGTTGCGTAATCCGAGAGGTATCAGTTACTACTTTATATTTCGGAAGCATTTTAGTGAAAAGTATTAGGATCATCGTGCTCTACAAATATTGAATTATATATACGAAATAATAACTAAGCAGGAATACAAGAATTTACTTACACTTGTACAACCAGATTTCCCAAACTGACGATGCTGTAGTTGTGTGTTTATTTGAACGGATGTTTGCTGTTGAAGTTGCTGTTGCTGTCGAGAGGTCATTTCCAAAGATATAGGTAGATTCCACGCTTCTTCTATAGAACACAATTGCCTCCTTTTAGATGTTATACTTGGCATAGGAGCCTGCGATAAATGAGTTTCTAAAAATTTGATTCGTTGAGCCAATCCTTCACTTATGTTTAGGGAACTGGTACATATGTTAATATCCTTCTGATTACTGGGTACTGATGAACTTTTGGTAAATTTAAATTTTTTTGAGGTTGTTGGCGACGGACTTTTTGGCAGTGCGTTCTAAAAAAAAAAATTATTTGAATAATATAAAAGATAGATAAGGGCGGAACAAAAATATAAGAAGTAAGAATGTTATCCTAGACCTATCCAAAAATAACCCCACACCGATTACTATAAAAGTTTTGATTAACTCCGTCAATTTATCGTTTAGCAAGTTTATGTTTGCATAAGAGGTTATATTAGACTGACCAATCGTACGGGATTTTCTGGGACAGCCTCCTATTTCGCGCTCGTGGCCCGGATTCAAAAACTTCCCGGAAATGACACTCATTAATTTTTTTTTATACCTACCATGTCAACCGGATCACCGTTCTCTCCAGAAGTAAAAGAAAGGAAAAAATTCGTCTCAAAATGTTCGTATGCTCAAGAGCTTTCGATTAAACAATGGCCGTTTTTAGGAAAATTTCGAAATTCAAAAATGCCGGCCACAAACTATAATTAGAAGTTTCAAAAAAATATTTCAGAATTTTTTGGAAAAAGAGCTAGACAATTTGGTAGCCCAGGAAATTTCCTATAAAAAAGAAGTCAGAGTTGTTTTCGTACGAAATCTAGTTCAGGATATATCCTAATTAAAAAAAGTGGCGAAGCCTGCATGCATGCATGCGGCGTACTCGAGTAAGTGTGCATAGCACGGGTGTTCAAAACATTTTTTAACCCTCAAGTTGCATCACTCGGAAAGTGTTTATATTTTCTTGTTCAGGGTACTTTCCTTATCATATGAAAAAAAAAAATAAGAAAATCCGTCGGGCGCTTTTTTTTAAATCGAATTTTACGTTTTTGGCAAAGTTGAGTTAAGTCAAAAATAACATGCGAAAACTAAAATCAATAAAAAGGAACACGAATAGTAATTTCTAACTAGCTTTTGGATGCTAAATTCAGATCCGTTAACAAAATCGTTCTATCGCTACAGAATTTTGAGATATCCTAACCCAAAAACTACCAAAATATAAGATTTTTCGTAATTTTTTCCCACTTTTGAGGTTATGTAACAAGACAGTGTAATACTTTGTCATAAAACCTGTTATGTTAGTTAAAAGCACATATCTTTGTCTACAAAATTTTTTTTTAAATTATATCAATATCCTTTTTTTTCTAGGAGTTATCGTAACCTAAAAATTAAAAAAAAACAAAAACAAAATTTTTGACTATGTTGAAGGCTACATAGAGAACGCAAGAAATTTTTCTGCTCTTTTATACTAACTGAATTACTTACTACAATCCCTCGTCTTCAAAATCAGCCATCGATACTACGATAAAAAGTAATCGGACCAAATTTGTAGAGAATTACAAGATCTACAAGAAATAAGCGATATGTGTACACATAGAAGTAACCGTATAGAAGATATTCCAAAAAAACCCTTAAAATGCCAAAAAACCGGTTTCTATTGAATATCTTCTATACGGTTACTTCTATGCGCACACAAATCGCTTATTTTTTGTAGATCTTGTAATTCTCTACAAATTTGGTCCGATTACTTTTTATCGTAGTACTTACCAATTCGCAGATATCCTTAAAAAACCAGTAATTTCGAAGCCTTAACGGCTATTCAAGAATATTTTTAAGGTCATGAGCCGTTCGAAAAAAAAAATTTTGTACGGTATATAGAAAATTAAATTATCTTTCAAACGGCATTTTAGTTTTGTTTGTACAACTTCTCATTGAAGAGTTATTGCAATTTAAAAAGTAAGATATTTTTATATGAACTCATAAGTAGTATTTCATATCATAACTGTTAACAACTTTTTAAATTGGGTGATCTCCTAAACGACTTTGCAATGGACTTTTCACAGTTTGTGTATCATGCATAAATAAAGACAATTCCGGTGAAAAATTTTCACTGGCAATTTTTTCGCAGAAAATGTCTTATTTTCCTGGGCTACAAAATAATATTAGCTGAGAAAAAAAAAAAAAAAAAAATGTTTTTGAAATGAATATTTTGCTCTCATTCATATTTTTATTTTTGATGAACGAAAATTGTTTCTTAATAATAAACAAGTTCAAACGTTTCTATAGAAATAGAAATAGCAAAAAAAAAGGCAAAAGTGTAAGATTATTTTACACTTTAAAATAGATTTACTAAAAGGGTAAAAGAACTTACGCATATTTTGTTGTTGGGGCTGTGCACTGTTACACTGTTACTCAGGACGTTACTCCAGATCGTGAATACCCCTATAGTATTAAAATTTTAAAAAGTACTCAAAGACTCCCGGGATCCCGGGATTCGAGCCTTTTTGCGGTTCCAAAAATCCCGGGATTAGTGCTACCAATCGAGGGATTTCTTTTGTAAGTTTTTTAGGTTAGAAAAATTGTTAGAATGTTCCGAAAATCACCAACAAAAAACGAAGTCTTACAACATTATGTTAAAATTGAACATAGTAAAGAGCTGAAGTTAATCTTAGATTGCAAATCGAGATGGAGTAGTCTTTTAGATATGCTGCAGCTCTTTATTATGCTTGAAAGTAGCATAAAAACAGCTTGTATTGACTTAAAGGTTTCTTCTATCCACTGTAGCTAATTTAAAATTATTAAACAATTAGCTCGTACTCTTCAACCAATCAAAATCACTATTGATATTATAAAGAAAGATAAATCTGCTTTGAGCAATTTCATTTTTGCTAAAAGGCACTTCAGACTAGTTCTCTTATGTTTTTCTGTATGATTTTTTCTCTGACTGTCAATTTTTTATTGTTTTTAATTTATATTGTTGAAATTATTTATGGGTTTTCTTCTGATAAATCATTTGTGTAATAAATTTACATTCCCACTATCAGAGTTGCCATATTTGACAACTCATACGAATTTCTGTATGACTTCTCAGATAGTCTAAGCGGCTTTAAGCTCGTGGAAAGAATTTTATCTGACATTTTTTCATTTTTGATAAGTCCCAATAATGACTTCTGTAAAGCTCCATCTTTAAATCGCATTAAAGTAGAGATAAAACGTATTCTCTCTAGATTTGAAACTGAAACTTCTTGCGAAATTGAAGACAATAAATTTGAAAGAAAAATTAAATCTAGTTTTGAATACCACTTCAAAAAATTTGTTTTCTAGAAAGTCTTATAATTTATCCGACGTTTTAATGAAATTCATATATTTTGTAATGTGGTGATTGGGGTTATTTCCTCCAGAAAACTTTCGATTATCTTTCTTCAATTCAACCAACAAGTGTTGAATCAGAAAGATGCTTTTCGTGTGCAGGTTATATACGTAATAAATTTAGATCTAAATTGAATGATGAAATAATAAATGCTTTAATTTTCCTAAAATCATATTTTAATAATAATAAAACTGATTAAAACAAAAGTTTATTCTTCCAAGTCCAACACTTGTTAAAACTTTGATCTCACTATTTTATATAATTAAATATGTATGATATTTTATATATCAATACCTTATAGCGCTATAGTCCTATCTCCATTTTTTGCGATTTTTGCAGTTATGGTATCCTTGTGGGCTTCTTTACCGAGTGGAAATCTGTGGGATGTCAAAATACCACTAAAACACCGAAATATTCGAGAATTAAGAAAAATCCTATCTCCAAACTGTAATTTTTTGAAGAGCGCTACTGTGTTATCTCTTCTGAATATTCAAATAATTCACATAGCGCTACTGTGCTATCTCTTCTGAATATTCAAATAAGTCACATTTTTAAGAAAATTTTTTTTATTTGTTTAGTCTTTTCTACACGTTTCATGACAGTTTACATTTTTTTTTTCACCCAAAGGTCAGAACCAGAAATTTTTGAAACTTTCTTGTTTTTTCCATGATTCGAAAAAAAATAATTTTTCATGTCTCTAAAATCATTTAAAGGATATGGATGAGATGTGGTATGTGTATTAAGAGTCACGGAACAAATAATGTCTAAGGGAAAAATGGGCGGTCCCACGTCCTTAAAAAAGTATCATACCTCTGAAACTATCTAATGCACATAGATGAGTTTTGATGCGCATATAAATTGCATCGGAACAATTTACATTCATTGGTTTAATTGGAAATGATCTGCCCTCCGTACAAAAGAAGGTATCGCAACGCACACCGGGAAATGCTAGTCGCTCATAAAATTTACTAAATGTGTCGTTTATTTGAATAGTAGTGCGATTCCATATAATTTGTTAAATTGATTTTGTTAAAAATTAATAAAATTAGTTTTTAACATAAAATTATGTTAAAATATACTAAGGTAAAATTATCGCAGCCAATTCTAAATAACCACTGTTTGAAATATTCTTTTTGCATTTCCCAATAATTGAAAATATGGAGACAGAACTATAGCGCTCTAAGGTATCGATATGTATTTAACTAAGCATATAATGCTGCAATGTACACTTATGCTTGTTTTTAAAGTAAATAAGTATTGTATTTATGAATTTTTGTTTTTTAAAAAAGGCGTGAATTGCTTAGTAAAATGTACCTGCTTTAAGAAATTGTTCTTTAATATTTTTGACACTTTTATCTTTGTAGGGGTGTAGTAGCGGTATATAAGACAAAATATTGAATTTTTAATACTAAATTCTGTTTTATTTAGGAAGAAAAAAAAAATTCATACAAATCCCGAAAAATCCCGGGATCCCGGGATTCAAAATTTCTGATCCCGAAATCCCGGGATCGCAAAAAGTCCAAAAATTGGTATCCCTAATCTAAACGCAATTTATTTTTTGGTTCCAAAGCACTTTTGTAATCAGCAGGATCCAAGGATTCAGAAAAGTCACGCCCACTTTCACATTTTGCACCACTCGATTGTAAAAGTTATTCAATAAAAACCACAAAAATGGAGAAAAACGTTAAAAAAAATCTTGGAAAGGATAAGTAAAAGCAACAATTAAAACTGAAGTTGCAGTGCTTAAATGGTGTAGGAGAAAGCAGCATATACGACGCGCAAATTGTCTATTTGGCATTAGCTTCGTTATTTGAGAGCAATTTTAGTTTGCAGCCATCTCCTATTATAGTGCAGGCAAATTAAGTAAAAATATCTCATTTGGTTGAACAAGCACCGATTTTGATCCGACATGGCTCATTTTGTATAATTTTTCTTTAAAAAGTTATGACCATTTGAAAATGACGCATACGATTTTTAACTTTCTTGTATCATTTTAAAGTGGTCAAAAGCTTTTAAAGAAAAATCACACAAGACCACTTCATAGCTCATTTTGAAGAAGAAGAACAGTACTAAATAATGCATTTAATAGAAAAGAGCAAAACAATTTCGTGCGTCTTCTATACAACCTCGAAAATCGTGTTTTTAAAATTTAGGGTAGAATTCTTTAAATGAATGGGTTTATTTGAATAATAGAATAAGTCCAATTTCGGGAAATTTCAGCTTATGATGGTTATAGTTAGCTAAAAATGATCCCTTTTTATAATTAAAATTACAGTCTTGTTAGATCATGATTTCATCACAAGTTACTCAAAAGAATTTTTCATGAAAAATATTTTTACAAAAATGCTTTTTTGAAACTGGAATAAGTCTATTATTTCAATAACTGTTATGTAGAAGGTTTTGCTTTAAAAAATATTGGTAAGCGTTATAAAACTGGCTTGGAGTGTTTACTACTGTAAATTTATCAAATTTTGTTATCCTGTATAAATTTTTACAAGTGTAATAGAAAATAGTCGAGTTTTTTTGCTCTGAATGGACTTATTCTACTTTCGAAAAACATCAAAAAAGCCTATAGGCAAAAATCGGCAAGGCAGAAATCATCGAAAAACAGTAGTATCCGAATACTCTGAAAAAATCGGAGAGGGCCTGATATTTTCGAAAAAGTCTCCAGGAATCGAAAAAATTTAGCAACATGTTTTTATTTCCCTTTGCCTTTTAATACAGTCATTTGGTACTTTACCCTGGAAAGTTTTGCGGGATTTTTCTATATGAGTTATTTTATAGATTTCGAAATGCTCTTTCAGAATTTCAACTTTTTTACCTCGAGTAGTGTACGCTCGCGCCGCCATATTGGAAAAATGGCGTCCAAAATCAGTTTTACAAATATCTCTTTAACAGTTACATTTAGAGAAAAATATTGTGGAGCAATGTCGTAGGCTATAAAATTTTCTATAAAAATTATCCCTTAATTGTTTTCGTACGACTTATAACTCAGGAGATATCCTCATACTTATACTCATGAAAGTAAAAATATCTTTTTATAGGGAATTATTTGCAATTTAAGTTACATATAGTTTTTTTTTCTTCGTATGACCTATAGTTTAGGAGATATTTTTTTAACAAACCTAAAATTTAGAAAAAAAACCGTTTTTTCAAAAAATCACCAAAACGGTTCTAAGAAAAAAAATCAAACCCTATAAGGGTTTCTCCGAACTGTTTTTTCGTCCGACTTACTGTTCATGAGATATCGCGTTTTAAAAATCATTCATAATTGAACATTGTACTATGCTCCCTAGTATGTTCAATTTTGAATTATTTTCAATTATTTTTATTATTGACGTTTGAAGGCCATAGTCAAAGCAAATGGTGGCCATACCGAGCTTAAGTAGCCGGAATTTAGTTTTTTGATTATTTCCACACATTTTTGTCATTTGAATAAATAAAAAATAATCTCACACAAAAAGTTATGATCATTTGATTAGGTAACAGTTCATGCGCCTAACCCTGTATTCAAAAAAAACTTAAAAATATTAAAGAAAAACTGATTCACTTTGATAAATTTTCGCTCTTCCACTAACGCAATCAGGTGAAATTTTATTCTTATTTGATTACACTTTTCGACAATTTCGAACTTTTTGTAAAACACATGAGAAAATCCAAAAAATTCTTAAAGTAGACGTTAAGAAAAATACCCGTTTCTTGTGATTTTTCTCCAGCACGTCACATTTTTTTTAAACGATTTTTGAAGTGTTTTTATCCACTGTGCATGAAAAAACAAAAATACCGCATTCTTGTGTTAAATTAATGAATTTAACTATATGATCCTTACATCTGAGGTATATCATGTGTTCAGCAAACTTATGCAGGATATTGCGGGGAGTATTTTTATATTTTTAACCCTGTACAACCCCCACATGTGGGTAATTTTTGCCCATTTCTTAAAAAGGTACAAAAATGACACCTAATACAGGGGAATATTGAGTCAGTATGCACTACAGAAATATTCGCTATAAAATTTCAGTACTAGTTTCTAAACACGTAAAGGTGGAAATTTAAGCCCGAAACCAAAAAAAAAAAAAATCGTTAAAATCGATTAGGACTTTTCACATTGCATATTAATTACATTCCAGACGCGCCTACCTTAAGTTTTAAGAATTTTCGTCTTTGGTAACTCTTAGAGAAGTTTTTGTAGGATATTTTTGCAAAATTCTTTAACCCATTGTGGCTCAGTTTTAGAAAAAGGGGTCAAAAAGACCCATAAAAACAGGATATAATAGGTTAATGTGTTCTAGGAAAATGGTCCTCGTAGTGAAATTAGTAGTAAAATTGTATAGAGACCAAATTCCTCAAGAGGATCGCTTTTTTCCTAACATGCAAATTTTAAAGCCAAAACCGGTGGACACGTTCTCCTAATGAATATGTAACCAACCTAAACCTTGGTTTTGAAAAAAAATTGTTTTTTTAAAAGTTACAAGCTATTGAAGTTTGTAATTGCTCTACATTAAAACTTCAATATCTTTTGATTGGAAATTTTTAAAAGGTAGTTAGGAATCTTGCAATAAATTGAAAACTACCAGCAACTACCATTTTTTTTTTTTTTATGGAAATAATACCACTAAAGAACGCAGTTCAAAATTTTTTAGTTTATTTATAGTTTCTTGTAAATTTACAAAAAAATAATAACTTTTTTGCAATAATATATTTTGTTCATTAAAGTACAAGCATTTTACAAATTTTTCGCGTTTTCTGAATTAAATTTCATCCATGCAATCAAAAGATATTGAAGTTTTAATATAGAGCTATTACAAACTTCAATAGCTTGAAACTTTTACAAAAACAATTTTTTTTTTTTCAAAACAAAGCTTAAGGTTGGTAACATATCCGTTAGGAAAACGTGTCCACCGATTTTGGCTTTAAAATTCGCATGTTGGGAAAAAAGCGATACACTTGAGGAATTTTGTCTCATAGCAAATATTTCTGTAGTACATACTGACTCAATATTTCCCTGGTTTAGGTGTCATTTTTATACAGTTTTGAGAAAAGGGCAAAAATGACCCACATGTGGGGGTTGTACAGGGTTAAAATTTTCAACAAAAATATTCCCCGCAATATCCTGCATAAGTTTGCTGAACTCATGATACACCTCAGATGTAAGGATCATATAGTTAAATTCATCGATTTAAAATAAGAATGCAGTATTTTTGTTTTTTTCATTTACAGTGGATTTAAAAACTTCAAAAATCGATTAAAAAAAAATGTGACGTGCTCGAGAAAAATCACGAGACACGGGTATTTTTTTTTAACGTCTACTTTAAGAATTTTTTGGATTTTCTCATGTGTTCAACCAAATCAACCAAAAAAAATTACCCGGGAGTTTTTGGGGTCACTGATTATTAGTGGTGTGTAACGCAGCGCTGCGGCATTGCGCTGATTCATTATGTTGCCCGCTTGCGAAAGCTCACTATCTGAAAGCGCTGTGGCGCAATGATTGCGCTGGTACCTGAATGCGTTTGATAAAACGAATGCGCTGAATATGTGAAAGGACTGTTGCTCAATGATTGCGCTGGTACCTGAATGCGTTTAGTAAATCGTATGCGCTGAACAACTGAAAGGGCTGTGACTCAATATCATGAAATTTTACAGTACCAGAAACACAAAAGAAGAGAAAATTCTTACTTTCAACTTAACCCAGTATCAAAAAAAAAAACAAAAGTATGAAAATGAATTGATATAAAGTGAATTATTTGCTAAAATTTTGCAATTCGCCAGATTTACAAAAAATTTGTGTATGTGATGTATCTACTGCTATATTAAATGAGCTTAAATTGTATATCAATATATAAGGAGTGAGATCGAAAAAATCCTAACATATATAAAACGGTTGATCTTGCAATTTTTCAGTGAATTGGCCGCTATGGAAAGAGCAATTTCTTTTGTATTTGGTCTCAAGGAATAAATTTAATGAATCGGAATCAACAAAAATTGCTACATTGCTATTACACATCGGCATGCGAGGAAAAGAAATATACCACACGCTTTTTCCAAATGATGGCTCCATTACCAGCTTATTGGGCATTATTACAGAAACCCAAGAGGAAGAGAAAGACAATCAAACGACAATTGTCACCACGGAACGTAAATTTGATGAAGTTCTTCAAGCATTCGACCAGTATAGTACACCTAAAAAGAATATTGCTATGGAATCTTACAAATTTAACATGATCGCACCAAAGGAAAGGCAGTCATTCGTCGATTTTGAAACAGAACTACGGACTCAAATGCGCTACTGTGAATTTGTATGTAACTGCGGTGAATCTTACGCTGATAGAATGCTGCGCGACAGAATTTTCGTTGTTGTAAGCGACAAAAAACTTCAGCTTAAGTTACTGGACGGAAAGGATGAATCAGTAGCAGGGGTCATTGACAAATGCAAAGTTTTTGAAGCGGCTAACATTAATAAGGTTATTTTGGAAAAACGGCCAACTGTTAATACCATAGCAATTGTCGACAAAGATGAAGAAAGCAACAAGCTGAGTGTTAACGCCATCGATAGGGCCTGCTTCAATTGTGGTTTTAAGCCATACACGGTGTGCCTTAACCCGTTCTAAATCGGACGTCGTAGCACATCAAATTTTTTTCCAGATTCTGTTTACTTATCGTTCAAATGATGTATAAAAAAATTTTCACTCGTGACTTTTCGACTAAATTTTGAGATAATCGCTTTTCCAATTGGGGCATTTTCCCATACAAAAAGAAAAAAAAATTTTTTTAACTACGTTAAACAAAAATTAAAATAATCACAATCGATATGTTTTGCAATGCTTAACGCGAATCCAACCTTAAAATTGCTCTATCGTGTATAGTTTATGAGATATTGTAATCTAAATACCAAAAAAGTAGTTTTTTGCCATTTTTTGAAGCTATATAACTATGTAACATATCATTTATTCGTCAAATGTGGCTTAAACACTTGAAAGCCCCAATCTTTTGCTTTAAAACCTAATTTAAATTATATTTATATCTTCATGCTTCTAAGAGATATCGTAGACCGAAATATAGTCAAGACGGGTTTTTTGCACTTTTGTGTCTTTTTAGGTTAGGATATCTTTGAGGAAAAAAAAGACATCAACATAATTTAAATTAGGTTTTAAAGGCAAAGATTAGGACTTTAAAGTTGCTTACCAGATTTAACGAAACTAAAATTTCTTGCACATTTTAAACATGTTCAACGAACCGACCATTTCAAAATTCAGCCGTATGCCATACACGTAACAACCAACACTCGGGTGTCAAACGGCTGAATTTAGAAGTAGTCGGTTCGTTGAACATGTTTAAAATGTGAAAGAAATTTTAATTTCGTTAAATCTGGTAAGCAACTTTAAAGTCCTAATCTTTGCCTTTAAAACCTAATTTAAATTATGTTGATGTCTTTTTTTTTCCTCAAAGATATCCTAACCTAAAAAGACACAAAAGTGCAAAAAACCCGTCTTGACTATATTTCGGTCTACGATATCTCTTAGAAGCATGAAGATATAAATATAATTTAAATTAGGTTTTAAAGCAAAAGATTGGGGCTTTCAAGTGTTTAAGCCACATTTGACGAATAAATGATATGTTACATAGTTATATAGCTTCAAAAAATGGCAAAAAACGACTTTTTTTGGTCTTTAGATTACAATATCTCATAAACTATACACGATAGAGCAATTCTGAGGTTGGATTCGCGTTTAGCATCGCAAAACACATCGATTGTGATTATTTTAATTTTTGTTTAATGTAGTTAAAAAAATTTTTTTTTTCTTTTTGTATGGGAAAATGCCCCAATTGGAAAAGCGATTATCTCAAAATTTAGTCGAAAAGTCACGAGTGAAAATTTTTTTATACATCATTTTAACGATAAGTAAACAGAATCTGGAAAAAAATTTGATGTGCTACGACGTCCGATTTAGAACGGGTTAAGGCACACCGTGCATATACTCCATCACATCTTCGTCGCTGCAAGGCCAATGGTCAAATTTGCGGATCATGCAACAAAAAAGGACATTTTTCTAAATTTTGTAAGCAAAAGGGGAAATAACAAAATCAATCATATGGCAAACGTCAAAATCAACAGCCGAGTGTCGAAAACATCACCAACAACAAGCAAAAGCATTTACTCAACTGGAACGATGAAGCCGGTAATTTTTATCAATTAATTAAGGAAAATATTGATGGTGAAATTAGTTCACTAAATAACATTTACAATTCTAGATTTTATGTGAATTCGAATGCAAGGTCAACAACTAAATGGACAAAAACATATGAAATCAATGATCTTAATGTGCCATTTAATATTGACTCCGGATCGGATTTAAACTGCATACCAATAAAATTTTTTAAAAAACTAAACATTGAATAAAAAAATGTAAACAATAATTACTCAGTTTTTGATTATAGTTCAAATAAAGTCAAAATTTTTGGTTCAGTGAAACTGAATTGTATTGATTCAAACCATAAAACGAACAAAATGGCTAAATTCCTGGTTGTTGACAGTGCATTTGAACCAATATTAGGATTAGACACTAGCATTGAGTTTGGGTTAATCAAACGAGTTGATATACAATCGATGACAAGTCTGCCACGAAATCGGGAGGAATTAGTTGATAAATTCGGGATGCGTTTACTGGTATCGGTAAGTTTCCAGGTAAATGTTCTATACAGGTTAAGGATAATGCAGAACCAGCTTTGCACTATAAGAAGCGTATTCCACTGGCATAAGTGGACAGATTAAAGGTAAGTCTTGAGGAGATGGTGCAAGAAAACATCATAACACCAGTTGACTATCCAACTGACTGAGTAAATAATCTTCAAATTGTCGAAAAGCCAAACGGAAAAATTCGCATTTGTTTGGATCCTAAGCCATTAAATGCGTGCATTAGGCGTGAACATTTTTTGATCCCAACGATAGATGACGTTACAAGTGGACTTGCGAATAAAAGAGTATTTACTGTTTTGTATTTAAGCAATGGTTTCTGGCATATGGAACTAGATGAAAGCAGCTCCGATCTGACGACTTTCATGACCCCATCAGGTCGTTACAAGTTCAATCGTGTGTCATTTGGTCTTAATTCCGCGCCGGAAATGTTTTAAAAAAAATGATACAAATGTTTGGTGACATAGGTGGTTTGATTATTTACTTTGAGGATATGGCAATTCAGGCAGAAAATGAGGAGGAACATGACAAAACCTTATGAAAGTTCTCGAGTTCATTCCGGATAAAATCCAATATCGTACTAATGAAATTATGTTCATTGGAAGTATTATCGCTGAAGGAAAGATTAAACCAGACAACAAACATATACGAGCAATTTTAGAGATGCCTCAGCCTAAAAACAAAACAGATGTTTCACGTTTGCTCGGATTAAGGTAAGTGTACCGAATTACGGGCTAGTACCTAATTTCGTACATTTTTGAGTTTTGTTGAAAAATAAGGAAACTACGCACGGTTTCGAATATTTTTAAATCAAAATATAGTTTAGACTTATAATTGATGTCAAAAAGTATAAATTTCATTTTTTACATTCATTAATTACTTTATAGTAATGCTTCAAACTATCAGTTGACGTCAAACCGTAATTTAGTACGCGCGTGTTGTGTGAAAGTATAAGCTAACATCAGAATTTTTGTAAGCGTTTCTAGGATTCCATGTAAGTATTTTTAATAAAAATTTGTTAAGTTGTCAATTTGTGTTGCCTTAAAAAACGGATTCTAAAAAGTTTAAGACAAAACGAATATTTTACCAAAACACGGCGATTTTCTTCAGTACGTAATTAGGTGCATAAATTTGTGTGAGTGAACATAACTCCGTTCGGGCCGTTATGAGCTACTTAAACTTTTTAACCCATTCTGTCGCCACGCCCCACTTTTGATTTTTTCTGAATTTTACTCCAGAATATTTGTTAGATATCCCGCTATCTTGCTTTATGTGTCGCTAAGGTGTGCTCGATCGCATATCGCCGAAAATCGCGTTATTCGTTTTTTACTCGGCAGGGAGCGCTTTAATTAAAAAAACATTTTAACCAAAGTCGATTTATTTTTTATCAAGAAATTTCCTTGATTTTTTTCAGAATTTTAAGACCTGTTATGCGGCCATTATGAGCGATTTAAACTTTTTAACCCATTCTGTCGCCACGACCCGATTTTTTTGAATTTTACTTCAGATTATTTGGAAAGGTGCCCGTATCATATCTACTACTTTTAAAATATGAGCTCTCCCGCATATTATCGGAAATTTCGATTTGCCCAAAATTTTCAGATAAAACGACTTCGTGACACCCTCTCGGGTCGAAATTTTTTTGTTCACCTATTGAAAATTTCATTTTATACGTCTAGGAATATATTCCACCACATTTGGTTATTGAACACAAAAAAAAAAGTTTTCTTAAAACCTGGATCATATAAGGGAAGATTATTTTCGGATATAGTAAGTTCGGGTAATGTGATATAGGTATTTTTGTTTTTTAAATTACACGTAGTTTTCAAAACATAGCTGCAATCATTTTATGCATCATGTTTTATTGATGTATTGTGCAGTATATTATGATTTTGGAGTTCTTTAGCGTGAGCCAATCTTAAGCTATTTCAACAAAATTGAAAAAAGGCAAAAAAAGTTAAAAAACAAAATTGGCGGGTAATGTGATATACTATATCCCATATCCCAACAAATTGCATTTTCGGCAAAAAGATCATCGTGTTATAAAGAAACTTTAATTGTGGAACTTATACTTCAGGTAAGGAGTGATAAACATTTATAAAATCGCTTTTACAAAGCTTTGGCTCATTTTTCTTAAAAACTGTGACCTTTATATAAAAATGTTGGACCAACAAATTGTTAATAAGGAAAAACGTTTTAGATTTGGGCCAAAATACCGTCGTGTCAAACATTTTCCATTGCAAGTGGAACATCAAATATTTTCGGTGCCAGAAATGCACTATATCACATTGCCCGAATTTCAGTTTTAAAACAATCAGGTTATTTTTGAAAAACACACTCCAGCAAATAAAAAATTCAATTGATTTATGGTTAGGTATATTCACCCACTAGGAGAATTTAATATTGCGGCTATGATATCAATTTTAGTTTAGGCTAGACCCTAGCATAAAGCACACGCAAATAAAGATTTGATTCACTGCTAAATCGATTTTACCACACTGAAGGCAGAATAAATAAAGGTGGGCGCTCAAAAACTTGCAGCACGTTTCTTTTTCAGTTACTGTGGTGTTATTATCGAGAGTTTTTTATTTAAGGAGATATGCTGGTATATCACATTACCCGCCTATATCACATTACCCGAAGTTACTCTATGCCCATATATGTTTCTTAAGGAAAAAACAGTATATTTTAACATAATTAAAGTTAAATAAATGTTAACATGTATAAAATGAAGAAATTTGACGTTTCTGATTGTTATATAATGAAAATGTATCATATTTTAAGCTAGCACGGAATATGGTGCACGAAAGTACGGAGTGACTAGGTGTACAAATATGAAACCGGTAATGACATCTAGCGGTCGATAGCCGTATATGTATGAGCTTCCGAACCGTACCAAATGTCTTAATTGTTCATTCTGTCATCTTTCAACAATATTCAGTTCACAATTTGTCAAGTTTCATACAACAACGCATTTTTTCCGCTCGTAAAGATGTCGAATTTTGTGCCTGAAAACTCTCATTTGCGGGAAGCATTGATTTTCTGTTTCCATTTAAAGAAAAGAAAAGGTTTTCTCCATCGAATCATCACTGGCGATGAAAAGTGGATTTATTTCAACAATCCCAAACGAAAAAAATCATATTTGAGCCCCGGCCAACGACCCAAATCAACGCCAAGACCAAATCGCTTCGGCCGAAAGACAATGCTGTGTATTTTCTGGGATCAGCGTGGTGTTATTTGGTATGAGCTAATAAAACCAGTTGAAACAGTTACTGGTGCACGCTACCATCAACAATTGATCGCTTTGAACCGTGCTATACGTCAGAAGAGGCCCGAATTTCAAGATGACAACGCATCGCCACATCGAGCAGCGGTCAATAAAAACTTGGTAGAATCGTACAACTGGGAGCCCCTGCCCCACCCGCCGTACTCACCGGACCTGGCGCCGTCCGATAACTATTTGTTTTCATCGATGGGACACGCACTCAACGATTCGCACTTCAATTCTTACGAGGAAGTGCAAAAATGGCTCGATGAATGGATAGCCTCAAAAAACGAAAAATTTTTTTTGGCGAGGAATCCATAAATTGCCTGAAAGATGGGAAAGATGTGTAGCTAGCGAGGGGAAGTACTTTGAATATTAAATTTGGAACCATTTTCGCAAAATAAACGTGTTTTTTTTTTTTAAATAAAAATTACCGGTTTCATATTTGTACACCTAGTAGGTCAACGCAAAATTTTAGTCCGGAATTAGGTTCAAATGCAATGTTTCTTAAAATATAAAAATTTATTACAATAACAGCATTATGATGCTCAAATTGATTTACAATCGACTACGGATAAATCAATTGTGATGAGAAATCACATTTCCGGTCTTAGAATTGAGTTGTATGGCTAGGAGCCATTCTAAAAGTGATGAGTACCTTAATATACCGTAATTCGGTACACTTACCTTATTCAAATACTTGGGTAAATATATTCCGAATCTATCAAAACAAACTGCTGATCTACGAAAACTAACTTATAAGGATAATGAATGGCATTGGAACAAAAATCATCAGCGTGAACTGAGCTGAAAATCATCACCTCGCAACCAGTTCTGGCTGTCTTTGATAAAACAAAACCTATTTTCGTGCAAACGGATTCATCAAAAGATGGTGTTGGTTGTGTATTGATGCAAAATGGGCAGCCTGTGGCGTACGCGTCACGCACACTAACAAAATGTGAACAAAAATGGGCTCAAATAGAGAAGGAATTGTTGGCCATTGTATTTGCATGTCAACGATTTCACTACTATTTATACAGCAGAGATTTTACTATGCAAAGTGATCGTAAACCTTTGGAAACACTGGTAAAACGTGACTTTGACGATGTGACCCACGTCTGCAGAGAATGTTTATGTTCCTACTGAAATATCCAAAAATGACGATCGTGTAATCGCCAGGAAAAGAAATGCTGGTTGCTGATTGCTTGTCACGTGCTCAGCTGCCTGAGGAGGAAGAATTCACTGAACTAACTGGAGTTATTCACAGTGTCACGCGTCAAGTGTGTTTATCGGAAGAAAATTACAAATTATTTTTAGAAATTATCAGTCGTGATGAAAAATATGGGTGAATTTGCTCATACGTTGAAAATGGCTGGCCATCATATCATCAATTTGATAACGTGAGCCAAGTTTTCCACAAGTATCGGAATGAACTACATTCCAAAAGTGGACTTTTGTTCAAGAATCATAAATTGGTAATTCCCACGGAATTACAACCAAAACTTTGTATATGGCTACATGCATCACACCAGGGGTTGAAATAAGAAAAAGTTATTACTGCAGAATTTTTTTTTGTTTTTATTTGCAATTTTTAGCAACATTTTTTTAATGTCTTATTCAAGTGATTAATATTAAATATTAATATTAAATAACAGATATCATGGCAATGGTTCAATTTAAAATTGAAAATTTATAGCGAAATTTTCTTCGAATGCATTTATAAAAATATGTTTAAAGTAGAGTTGCCGAGTCCTTATTGTGGTTGCTACATTTTAGCCCAAATTGGTGAGGTTAGACGACTTAAACAACGGTTATAAGCGAAATAAAATGAGTATTTAGTTTCAACGATTAACGCAAAACAAAGTAATATGAATTTGGGTGAAAATTATTATTACAATTTTTTACAATATTCTGAAGTTATTACTGCAAATTTGAAGTTATTACTGCAGAAATAGGGTATTACTACAGCTTATTTCAATGCCTGCATCACACCTTATCATTGAAAAAACGTAGGCACGCGCACGATCTCACTATTTTTGGCCACTAATGACTAAGCAGCTTACTGAACTGGTGTCTAACTGTGCAACATGTGAAAAGTTCAAGAGAAGTCAACAAAAAGAGCAGTTGGTACAGGAAACAAATTCTCACTACCCATTTCACAAAGTATCGATTGATTTGTTCGAATATGCTGGCCGGGATTTTATATCAATTATTGATGCATATTCTGGATTGAAAGGATATTCAATCGTATCGGCTATCCATCAGAAATCGAGTGTGATAACAGTCCGTTTGGTTCGCGCGAATTTGAAAAATACGCAAATATGTATCACTATTATTCGATTCATATTCTCTAACCCAAGGTATCCACAAAATAACGGCATGGCGGAAAAAGGGGTAGCTATTGCTAAGAACATTTTAAAACGCTGCTATGAGTGCAACGAAATCGACCTTTACCAGTACCACATCCTGGAATATAATACGAATCCGGTGGCTAGCATGGGATTAACTCCATCTGAACTATTTTTTGGTCATCTAATTAAAACACGACTTCCGATTGTTGCCAACTGGCTTGTTCGAAATAATATTGATGAAAAGAAAATTCAAGAAAAAATTAATAAAAAAAAAGGAAAGGCAAAAATATTATTATAATCGCACTGCTAGATCGCTACCAATATTGTCAATAGGTGATAGAGTAATTTTTAAGAAAACTGGTCAAGAATGGCACCACGGAAAAATAGTTGCTAATGTAAATGGTCGGTCATATCACATTTAAGATCAATTTAATAATCATTTTCGACGTAATCGTCGACTAAGACTAATATTAATGATTTTAGTGCTAGTGAGTTGCTTTTGAAGAAAATATTCTTAATACGAATGACTTTGATAACCTCACTGATAATATTAGATTTAAGGAAATTCAAATTGTACCATTTAGGAACCCAAACTCAAATAATGCGCCAGTTGTGTCGCAACAATTGACGTCAGCTCATCCACCTATGAGTGGTGATGCTAATTCAAAAACACCGGCTGAACTCAATGAATCAATGAATTCAACTCGTTCATCTTTATTTTATGATGCCATTGATTTTGATGAGCCAGAACAAATCGTCGAAGCTGGTAATTAAGAATTACCAGTGGAGCCGGTGGATACAAGTGTGAAATCCAATCAGCCAGTTTCTGAGCCTTATCGTACTCGAAGTGGGCGAGCGAGTAAACCACTAAACAGATACGGCGAATGGATTGAGCATGAGTGTCAATAGTTTGAACCTTATCACTTAATTTTTTTTTTTTTTTGTTAGTTATTAGTATCAAAGTATTATTTTTGTTTGTTAATTATTCGTATCAAAGTTTATTTAAAAAAAAAAAAAATTAATTAAAAAAGCGTGTAATAATGTTGTGTGACGCTACCTGAACATTTTGAACATACAATTTAAGTTACAGTTCAGTTGTTCTATGGCTGTTGATATGCGAAGAATATTAAAATAAAGTATTTTATTTTTATCTAAATATATTACCCTTGCACATTACAGAATTCGAGCACAACTGTTGGTTTTCAGTTAAATTGTTTGCACTCAATACTTGGTATATTTTCAGTTGATTTTTTTAATAAATCGTTCTCTCTACGTAGCAACTCTCTTTCGCGTTTTATCAATTCTAACTCTTTCTTCAGTAGGTCAAATTCTTTTCTTTCATTTTCTGCTATACACTCTTTTGTTGTAGTACACTCATTTGTCGCAGCACACTCATTTGCAGCAACACATTCGTTTGCTTCAGCACACATTTGCTTCGTTACACTCGTTTTCTTCGTCACACTCGTTTTTTCTATCACACTCGTTTTCTTCGTCAAATTCGATTGTTTTTTGACACTCTTTCGTTTTCCGTTGAACATCACCGTCTGCTTCACCACCCGTCTCACCATCGCTTGTTTGTTGCTGGTCAGCATCCATGTTTTTTCCGTTAGCTTCAAACGTTGGGCATTTTCCTCTTACTTCTGCAGGGACTTGATTTAATTTAAGCAAAAGCGCACTTTTTGTTCCTATAGACGGCAGACCCAAATGCTGTAACCAAAAGTGCCACAACAAAATTAATTATTGAAAATGAAAATCGCACACGCAAGTAACGGTAAATGCGAAATTTTGAAGAATTGCGAGCGGCCACCAGCAACAACAAATACATAAATTCTGTTGTTGTTTTTTTCGTCCGCACAAGACTGTGTGTTTTGTTGTTGTTTTACGCACAAGACAGTGTTTTATCTGTCAATTTACTAACTTACAGAATTTTTTAGATTTGGAAAAAAAAACACTCGCAGAAGTAACTGTTAATTCAAAAATCTTTGTTGTTGTTTTCAATAATTTAAAAAAATTGATGTTTTACTTTTTATTAATTTTACATGGGGCCACGACTTTTTATGCGAGTGGCAATTTTTTTTAATTTTACTCTACACAGCTATGCTTTAACAGGTTATGGGCCCAGATTTCCACGTGAAGCGTGCGTCTTTAGTAATTTGAGCAAATTAGTTTATGGACAGTGACATTATCACACTCGACGGACGACATGATTCCGGAGGGCTCTGAATTTGTTTCAGATTAAGTCGAGAATATAATCAACAACATTTATTTAAACTCCGAAAAGCATGAGCAAATCAAGGGTTTACCACATTCATCGATTTGGTGGGCAAATTTTCCAACTTTGGCGACGTCAAATAGAAATATACATGGCTGAAATCAAATTAAAGCCATATATTCTAGGTTCAACGAAGAGGCCAACTACCAACACCACACAATGGGACGAGAAAGATGCAGAAGCGCGAGCATTCATCGTTAGAGGATTAGAACCTGAGCAGTTGAAGTACCTCACCGAATGTTCAACGGCAGCACAAAGCAACCAATGATTATTGCCAAAATCCAGAGCAGTTTACCAATTAGATTCGATCATATTCCAACACCGGTGCCACGTGAACAACAAAACATAGAAAGATTGACAGAACATCTTGTTAATGAAGAAAGCCTAATAAATTGACGTACAAACGGCAATCACAACAAAAGCAGCAATAATCCGAATGCAAAGGAAAATATAGCAACAACAATAATTCAAACCCAAGACGAAGTGGCAAGTGCAATTGTTGTCATAAATTGGGACATTGGAGAAGAGAGTGTATAAAACGTAAAATAGATCAATAATACTGACACTAGAGAAGTGAACCTCACTCACTAGCACTACAAAAGGAAGCAAACGATGATCTTCAAACAGATCAAAAAGAAGAAAATTGCAACCAGCACGAAAATATTTTTTATGCAGATTCAGGTGCTACTGACCATATGTCGTTGCAGAGGGAGCTGTTTTCTAACTTTACGGCAGAATTATTTGAAAATGCATACGTACGAGTTGGGGACGTTCGGCGTTTAAAAGTACAAGGCAAAGGAGACACTAACTACAAGGCAAGTCAAATCAAATTTTTGTTATGAAAAATAATTTATTTTATAAAAGGCAACTGAGTCAGCAATTTTAAGGCACGAGAGGCTTGGTCACGTAAATTTTAAAACGCTGCTAGAGATGAATGAACACAAAATTTTCAAAGATTTTAATATCTCGGATGTACCAAAAGATCCATTTTGTGAAGATGCGCCTACGGCAAGCAACATAGGAGCGTAGGGTGTAATCGATAAGACTACGAAGCTTCTGGGAGGGGATAGAGAAGGCCTAGACTCACATATAATTGCACCTGAGGGGAGAGATCTAAAATGTACCCCTGAGGAGTTATAGAGTTAAAACTGATTTTATGACTTGACAAAAACAATTTTCTTGGGTCACCCTAAACAAACTTCACGGCAGTGGAGCAACCGTATCGTACATTTTCTCATAGATTCCGGTTTTAAGCAGTCATGGACCGATTTATGTGTATTCACTCACGAAGTTGTTGGGGCCACCCAAATATTTTAATAAATGTGGCAGAACTTAAAATAAAAAAAAGCAGAACCAACTTCAATTTGGTGTTGGCGTCGGTTTTCTTTCATTAGAAAACCGGAGTCAAGGGTTCGAGTACGGTTTCTGACAAGATTTAACTAAAACTGATCTGATGAGGCTTTATGCATGTTTATTATGGTGGGCCAAATTGTATGGAGGAAATTTTATCGACCTCGGCTACCCCCCTATGTGAAAGTTCATTCAATTCTATGAATATTTGCCCCAAGAACTATATCTCTGCGTTCAACTTTAGTTCAGCGCATTTTTGATCGAAAATTGTACCTTTCATCAAAATTTTTTTTTTTTTCATACTAAATTTTAAAAATTTTTATAAAGACAAAAGTAATGTCATTATATGATTTTTCTGGTATTCTGTCAGTAATCAATTAAATTGGGTTCTGTTTACATAAAAAGTTTACTTGATAGAGTGGAATTGATGCTATATATTTAAAAAAATTATATGGGTCAAATAGCCGATTATTATGACCGACTTTCAAAATAAGCGAATTAAGCAAATTAAGGTAAAATTTTCAATCGAAAATGCGCCGAACTAAACTTGAATGTAGAGGTATAGTTCCTTGGGCAAATATTCATGAATTGAATGAACTTTCAGCCTAGGTTGGTGTTTTGTTTGAAAAAATTCATCCAAAAATATGAATCGTTTATTTTGAAAGTCGGTCATAATAATCGGCTATTTGACCCATATCGCTTTTTTAAATATATAACATCAATTCCACACCATCAGGTAAACTTTTTATGTAAACAGAACGCAATTTAGTTGATTACTGACAGAATACCAGCCAAATCATTTAATGACATTACTTTTGTCTTTATAAAAATTTTTAAAATTTAGTATGCAAATAAAAAAAATATTGATGAAAGGTACAATTTTCGATCAAAAATGCGCCGAACTAAAGTTGAACGCAGAGGTATAGTTCCTTGGGCAAATATTCATAGAATTGAATGAACTTTCACATAGGGGGGTAGCCGAGATCAGTTTTCAAATCGGCCCACCCTAATGTTTATATATAAAAATATATAAATATGTATGTGGAAGTGGCCGAAACATATGTAATCAATTTCCATGTTAACACTTGCTTGCGTCTGTTGTTGAAAAATTGCAAAAATTACTGTTTAATCACTTCAATATAAATTTATCATACTTCAATTAAGAAAAAGCGCGTTGCACATCCGCGCGATTTAAGGCAAAAAACTTTTTTCTATAGGATTTTGATGGGAGGTATCTCATTTTCTTCAGGAACTTACGCTGATGCCAAATTTGAAAGAATTTTTGAGATCCCAACGACAGTTTTTTTTTAAGTCGGGTGAAGTGATTTTTCAGTACAAAATTTTTGACCATTTTTTTTAAAGACCAAAATTTTGAAAATAGAGGCCTAAGAAAAAAATGTAAACCGCAAACTTTATTCTACAGATTTTTCTCTATCAGTTGATATTAAGAACATAAAAATGTAACTGCCGTAGAAAAAGTTATAACCTTTTGAAAATGAGAGTGTTTTTTTGGTAGTTTGCACACTCAAATCTATATATGCCAGGTAGGAAAAAATTTAAATCGAACTGTTGTGAACTAAAAAAAAAGGTGTCAAATTACTCCTGAGCACTTACTAAATAAGACAAAAAAGTTTTGAAAAAAGTTCATCGACTACTGTTTGAAAAGGTCGAAAAACGGTACATTTGTTAAAAAGCACAACAAAACAAAACACAAATAGTCATTTTCGATGTTTTTATTAGAGGTGAATTTGAATCTGGTCCCATCGAAAATGACTATTTTTGTTTTGTTGTGCTTTTTAACAAATGTACCGTTTTTCGACCTTTTTCAAACAGTAGTCGATGAACTTTTTTTCAAAACTTTTTTGTCTTATTTAGTAAGTGCTCAGGAGTAATTTGACACCTTTTTTTTTAGTTCACAACAGTTCTTTTTTCCTACCTGGCATATATAGATTTTAGTGTGTAAACTACCAAAAAAACACTCTCATTTTCAAAAGGTTATAACTTTTTCTACGGCAGCTACATTTTTATGTTCTTAGTATCAAATGATCAGCGTAAGTTCCTGAAGAAAATGAGATACCTCTCATCAAAATCCTATAGAAAACGCATTTCGCGCGGACGTGCGTTGGTACTTTCATTAGTACTATAGAAGCAACAGTCAATAAACTAACTTCAGAATATGTTTATAATTAATAATTATTTGTAACTACTAGAGTTCGCCTTGTAGCCGAAATTCGACCATTTCGATTTACCTATAAAAAAAAAAAAGTTTATAACCTTCTTTGGTCGATAAAATACAAAAAGCTTTTAACATTCTTCCTTAGGGCTCTGGTTAACTGTATTGATAAAAACTAGTGCAGCATATTTGTTTCAATAGCGTGTCTGCCATTTAGAGGCATGTTACTCCAAATAAAGCAAAAGTTTTTGATATCTTTTCGTAGCTCTTATTCTATCCCCACAACAAAATTCATAAAAATCAATGACGTGAGCGCGTGGCAGCGCCCACTTAAAAACATGGAGGTCATATTCTCATTCCTGAGTGCTAGCCTTATCTCCATAACCAATTTCAAAAAAATCCATGTAGTGGTTTAGCCGTAAGAGCATTTTTTCCATTAAGTGGCGTGTCACCGCCCTTTGAAAAGCATAATGGTCATGTTATCGTTTCTTAGCGCTTGCCCTATCTCCATACCGAATTTCATAAAAATCGATGTAAGGGTTTAGCCGTGAGAGCATTTTTTCCATTTAGGGGCATGGCACCGCCCACTTCAGAATATAATGGTCATGTAATCGTTCCTTGGTGCTAACCCTATCTCCATATCAAATTTCATAGAAATCGATGCAGTGAACTATAGATCAAAAGATACACTTTTTGGCCAAAATTCAATTTTTACAAGTGTTGCTATTGAGTTTTTGTTGATGTAGTGCACACTGGGCATTAAAATGGCAACAAAATCTGAAAGCACTATTGTTTTTATGCTTGATAATAGACAAAAAATCAGTTTGAATTAAAATCCTAGCTGATCCAGAGATGGGCACAGCTAGTTACTTTTGTAACTTGATACATTTTTGTTACTTGTTACTTTTGTATCAAGTATCAAAAATTTTTTTAGTTACTTGTTACTTTTGTATCAGTATCAAAAAAAAATTTTGTTACTTGTTACTTTTGTATCAGTATCAAAAAAAAATTTTGTTACTTGATACAAAAGTAACAAGTAACTAAAAAAATTTTTGATACTTGATACAAAAGTAGCAATCTCATGAGTAACTATTGTTATTGATACAAATATGTATAAATTTACATTTTTAATGGTTTTCAGGACTGCCAACTGTTATTTATTTTTATTTTGGTTAAATGGAACTTTTTTAAATTTAATTAAAAAAAATAAATTTAGGTCTTAAAAAATCCAACACATATTTTTAGGGTTGCCACCTGGTTATTTTCTGGAATTTTGCTAAAATCATACTTTTTGTGGCTTAATTCAAATTTTTACTTTAGGACACGCTCAGATACATTTTTTTAAAATTATACAAAAACTTTTAGGGTTGCCATCTGATTTTTTTTTGTAAATTTTGCTTAAGCCATATATGTATTTACAAAAAAAATTTAATTTTAGTCTTAAAACGCTTAGATAAACTTTTTAAAAATCAAGCACATTTTTTTAATAAAATCAAAATTTTCTTCCAAAAAATTCCTTAAAACAACATTTTCTCTCTATAAATTAACATATTGGGTCCAAAAACAACGAAACAAAAATTTAGGGTTACCGTATTAGGGTTGCCAGACGTTTTTTCGCAAAATTGCATTTCTTTGTCAACTTTCTTTATTGAAAAGTTATAGGATGGACCCAAAAACTCATAGTAAATTTTTAGGGTTGCCACCTGGTTTTTTTAATAAAATCAAAATTTTCTTCCAACAAAATTCCTTAAAACACTATTTTCTCTCTATAAATTAACATATTGGGTCCAAAAACAACGAAACAAAAATTTAGGGTTGCCATATTAGGGTTGCCAGACGTTTTTTCGCAAAATTGCCTTTCTTTGTCAACTTTCTTTATTGAAAAGTTATAGGATCGACCCAAAAACTCATAGTAAATTTTTAAGGTTGCCACCTGGTTTTTTTAATAAAATCAAAATTTTCTTCCAAAAAATTCCTTAAACATTTTCACTCAATAAATTGACACAGTGGGTCTAAAAATAACAGAACAAAAAATATGGCAACTCTAAATTTTTGTTTCGTTGTTTTTGGACCCAATATGTTAATTTATAGAGAGAAAATGGTGTTTTAAGGATTTTTTTGGAAGAAAATTTTGATTTTATTAAAAAAACCAGGTGGCAACCCTAAAAATTTACTATGAGTTTTTGGGTCGATCCTATAACTTTTCAATAAAGAAAGTTGACAAAGAAAGGCAATTTTGCGAAAAAACTGGCAACCCTAATATGGCAACCCTAAATTTTTGTTTCGTTGTTTTTTGGACCCAATATGTTAATTTATAGAGAGAAAATGGTGTTTTAAGGAATTTTTTGGAAGAAAATTTTGATTTTATTAAAAAAAACCAGGTGGCAACCCCCAAAAATGTGCTTGATTTTTAAAAAGTTTATCTAAGCGTTTTAAGACTAAAATTAAATATTTTTTCTAAATACATATATGGCTTAAGCAAAATTTACAAAAAAAAATCAGGTGGCAACCCTAAAAGTTTTTGTATAACTTTAACAAATTTATCTGAGCGTGTCCTGAAGTAAAAATTTGAATTAAGCCACAAAAAGTATGATTTTAGAAAATTCCAGAAAATAACCAGTGGCAACCCTAAAAATATGTGTTGGATTTTTTAAGACCTAAATTTATTTTTTTGAATTAAATTTAAAAAAGTTCCATTTAACCAAAATAAAAATAAATAACAGTTGGCAGTCCTGAAAACCATTAAAAATGTAAATTTATACATATAAGTATGTATCAATAACAATAGTTACTCATGAGATTGCTACTTTTGTATCAAGTATCAACAATTTTTTTTAGTTACTTGTTACTTTTGTATCAAGTAACAACATTTTTTTTTTGATACCGATACAAAAGTAACAAGTAACAAAATTTTTTTTTGATACTGATACAAAAGTAACAAGTAACTAAAAAAATTTTCGATAACTTGATACAAAAGTAACAAAGTATCAGGGGCCTTACTCTGTAATGCGATGCGATAGGAAATGCGTTGCGAAAGCTAGATTCGATGCGAAAAATAATTGTCACTCTGTAAATCTTTCGCATTGGGAGTAGCGTTTTCAGTGAGACATAGTTGGCAAACGCTACTCCCAATGCGAAAAATTTACAGAATGGCAATTATTTTTCCCATCGAATCTAGCTTTCGCAACGCATTTCCTATCGCATCGCATTACAGAGTAAGGCCCCAGTAACAAAAAGTTACAATTTTGCCCATCTCTGTCTCGGCTATAGGTTAAAAGGCATAAATCCACCACTCGGATGATTTCTATTAAGCCTAGTGTCATAAAATTGCGAAAAATATCACTTTTTTGGAAATTTTGTGCCTTATTTGCTTAAAATGCATCCAAAAGCAGTGATTTGGGAGTGACAGAGTAGATATGGACGAGACAAACCAAACCTCACCACCAAATGCTATAAAACTCAATTTACGAGATATATTGAAAAAACCACATAATTCAAGGTGTAAAATTCGAACGGCCTTTTCTCGAAAACTAGATCCAACTTAAATAAACTGAGCCAAATGGTCTTTTTTGTTTTTTTTTCATGCTTCAAAAAAATTTTTCTTTTGAGACTTTTGACCACGTACGGTTGCTGATTTGGATTTAACAATGCTTCGTAATCAGATTTGTATGGCGTGAAATGTAAAGGCTTACGGTTTCCTATTGTAAACAAGGGGCTATTTTGACACTGCAAAGCAATCGGAATTGTTTTAAGATTTTTCGAAATCAACTCTTTAAACAAGTTTTCTTTTCTGGTACGTACATGTACATTAAGCCGGGTCGAAGAAAAAATAATTGGAAAAACCGCCCCTATTGGAAAGTTTGGGAAACAAAAAAAAAAAATTTTTTTTTATCACTCCAAAAACAGCCAAAATTGTAATTTTCCCATAACTTCGGCAGGTGATGAGAGATTTTGAAAAATTTTTTATCGTTGTATGCTGATCTTAGTTGGCCCTTAGTTAGCACTTTTTGTGTAAAACGTTAAAATACTTTTAAAGGCTTTAATTTTATAATGAAAAATGGCATTTAAGAGGATACGAACCAGAGAAACTATGTCGTACTAGTCGAATATAAGCGCGGAGGTCCAAAAGACATGAAGAGATAATGTCTACATAATGAAGCATGTTTTTTAAAAATTGGACATCACCTGCCGATGTTATGAAAAAATACAATTTTGGCTGTTTTTAGAGTAGTCCAAAAAAATGTTTTTTGTTCCCTAGATACTCTCAAGGTAAGCTTTCAAATAAGGAATGGTTTTTCCAAACTTTTTTTTTTATGGAGACCGACCTGGCCGAATGTACACACATATGTAAGAATTATTTATTTTTTTTTTTTGTCCCAATTTCAATTATCATGTCGTGAATGTAAATGTCGCAAAGTTTTTCTTTTTTAACTCTCAATAACATTCTTCTGTTCATTTAACATGCCATTCACACAATTTTCCTGCTCACACTGCAGGCTACCAAATGTCGTTTTTTTTTCTTTGACCGCTCCTACCTCATCAATGTTGCCATGTAAGGAGATTTCCCTTTAGATTTAGTGAATTTTAAAAGGTCAAGAGGACAATCTAAGCCATATATTTTTTTATCAAATATCTCGAATTGTACCTACTTATGTTCAATCTAATTTTTGAAATTTTACACAAAGTTAGGCAATTTACCAATAAACTCTTTATTTAAAATTTCGATGATTTTTTCAAAATACACATCCAAGCGTAGAAGAAGAGCTCACGCGTCGATATGTCAAGAAAAATACAAAGGAGCCGTTTATTATGAAAATATGGCAAGTCCAAAACGAAGCAAAAATAATGTCATAATATAAATTGCCTGACATTTTGTGAGGAATGATTAAAATGAACCCTGTTTTCACGAAAAGTATACGTGATAATGTGAAATTGATGGCATTAGGTCAAAAAATGATATCGGTTAAATATTTGATCACTATGGCATATAATGTGTATAACATTACTTTTGCCACGTTTTTGACTTGCCTCATTTTCATAATTAACGGCTCGTATATAAGATATATTGAAGTTCATTTCGTTTTGAAATTTGAAATTTTTTTTTTTTTTGGTCACTAAAATATAAAATTTTGGTCAATAGGGGAATGGAAATTTAGTCTAAATGTGCGTTGGAAAATAAATGAGTCTGCATGGCAACACTGTTGCTCTTTAACGATAAAAATTAGTGGGCATTGTTTCAGCAATAAAACCACCCACGGTGCTAGTTCGGCGACCATTAATGTATTTACCTCGTGGTTTTACATTTTAATGTAATTGAGTTTTTTTAAACAAAAATATGTCAACTTTTTTGGTTGCTGCTGTCATGGCGCTCTTGTATTTTTATTGTTGTATGGACTTAACAACTCGTGCAACTTTTGCACAAATTGTTGCTGTGGACTTTATTGTGTTATTTTGGTTCCACAAAATTCTAATTGTTGCATGTTTGACAATTATGTTAATTTAATCTACTGCACACAGAAGTGTACAGAATGTGATATTGAAATAAATATGGGATTTAAATATGATTTTTGTTGCAAATCCGTTTACAAAGTGTTAACACAACTAACGACATGTAATTGCCTGAATTAAAAGTTGTGGCTGTAGTTGGATCAATGGGCATTAATTTCATTGTGCAACGCAAAAATCTGAATTTAATCTTTATAACTTTTTTTGACTAACTCAAGGTCGCTGATTCTGAGTATGGCAATCGTTTTTATACTGCCTTAGACGGTGGTTCAAGAATCTCAATGGGATGGTTCGTTTGACATTAAAATTTAAACTGTGAATAATTTTATGAAAAAGTAACATTTTATTCTCAAATAATACTGGTATATTAAGAGTGTTGCTTATTCTTTAATATCACTCTTAAGAATATATTCTATCACAAATTAGTAATGAAATATTACCGCAAACAAAAAAAGTGAGCCGTCAATCCGTACAGAAAGTCCTACACCACACATTACAAAAAATATGACGAATGGTATTGGATAAAACCTGATGTATAGATTATCTAATAGGCTTATGTTTACATTAAAGATTACAAATATTTTTAATTCCTAGAAAGAATGCGTAAGTAAAAAGTGTTGTTCGGATCTAGTTTTGGAAATTTAGCCATTAGAAGATCAGAATATAGCACCGACATAAGTTGCGAACATCGGACTGGTATACCTATCTAAAGTAAACATGTTCAGATTAATGTGATTAATAAAGGCATAGTACCTTCCATATAGGAATAAATGAAACAACACGAAATCGACAAAAAAATGTTTCAATATAGTAAAAGCAAAAGAGGTAACGAGAGCGAGATAAAGTTTTCATAACAAAGACAAATTCTCCTTGACACTTTCCTCTTTTTTTTAAAAAAAAAAACCGACTTAAATTGCAGAGAGTGTTGCAATTCCATTAGTTCTTGTTGTTCTCTGTTGTTGCTCCTTGATGTATTATATTTCATTTCCTGCTGAAAAGCATAAATTCTCAGAAATCAGCCAAGCAACTACAACAAGAAGGAAATAAAACAACGCTATCACCAAACAACAACTACAAGGAATGAAGGCCACAGATAAGGTTGCAACTTTTATAGTTTTAACTTAATTTCTCACACTACATACACGTTCATGCAACAATGACAGCGGCAGTACCAGTGCAGCAGCGCTATCAATAAGAAAAACAACAAAATAGGTAATTAAATTGTAGTCCTTCCCGTGTGCATGAACACGTAATCCAGCTCCGGCTGAATTACTATTACAAAAGTTTTTGATGATGTTGTAGCTGATACACTTAACCGTATATTTACTTTAAGATTTAACCCATTTTATACCGTCTATGGGAAAATGATATTAAAAAAAAAAAAAAAAACGAAATGATTACACAGTTTTTTAAAAAAAAGTGTTTCGGTAATCTTTGATCAACCAAATTTATTTAGGAAGTTAGTTTATTGACTGTTTTTTTGCTTGTATAGTACTAATGAAAGTACCAACGCGATTTTTTTCTTAATTGAAGTATGATAATTTTATATTGAACTGACTAAACAGTCATTTTTTTTGCAAATTTATTTAGTTTATGGTTTCAAAAAAAATATAAAACTAAAACTAATCATCTGATGAACAAACACAAAGAGGAAAGAAATAGCGCTTATAACGCTGGAGCTAGAATATTCCTTGTTGGAACAGCTACAGTTGAAGGTGTAACATGGTAATCCCACAAGTTACGGTAACTATTAACTTCAAATTATGTAATGATGATGTTAGATAGTAATCTCGGATTGTGTCAAAAACCATATACTGCATCAACAGTAAAAGAGCTGGCAAAAAATTTTTATGAAAGTACAATCAATACCTATTGACAAAATATTACATTATAAAGTTTGCCTCTATGCGGGAAGTACAAGCCATGCATTGTTGCTGAAATTCTACCTTAATTAAAACTTATGCAACTTTGTTTCTGGGCTTATAGAGAATCATTCGATAGGTGTTCAGTCCAATCAAATTAGCATTTGTATTTGCAATAAATAGGGGATAGCTGAAAATCGGGACAGATTTAAGATACACAGCTAAAAAAGTAATGCAAGGTCAAAAGTCACAATAATCGGTTTTTTGCAAATATGTCGCTAGAGAAAACCATTAGGCCCATAAAGTGAGCCATACAGGTGTGACGAATTTCGATGTTTTTTGGTTGGGAATTTCGAGCTATTTACGAGCTTTTCAACAGTAATTTCGAGCTGTCTGAAAAATTATCCATTTTCCAAAAAAGAAGAAAAATTGTTTTGTATGGCTTACTTAATTTTTTCAGCCAGACAAATCTGCGGGAAAATTAAGCGATTAAATCTTTTAACGCAGAAATTTCGAGCTGACCTTGAATGAAATGTTTCGAGCTCATCAAAAACGAAAAGTGTTTTCCGGAAAACCCAAAACTTTCCCGTAAAATCCCAAAAAACTTTTTTTATGGCTGTGCCTTGACATAATCCCCACGGACATAATCACCATTTCGTAAATTGGTCTTATGTTCACAAATTATTCGAACTTAATCCCCATTTACGAAAGTTTTTCGTACATAATCCGTAGAAAAAAACGGACATAATCCCCATAACGATATATTCCAACGCCACATTTTGTTATTGACAACAGCCGCAGTTCAGGATTTAAAACTACCAAAAATCCAATGCCTGCTTCGCGGCAGATGTAAAACATATTAAAATTTAAAAGAAAAAAAACTTGCGTCTTTCGATATATTTCAGTTTAAAAAATGTTGAAATTTTTAATCATTTTCAATATTGCTAACTTTTTGTACAAAATAATAGGGGAACTGATGCTATTGTGGTATAGTTTTTCAATGTGGTATAGTCGATTTTATCCTGTCAGAAAACATGAAAAACCAAGGATGTGTTGCTGTCATGCACTAAACAAAATTTTTCCGATGTCAGTTGAACGAAACGTAAGTCGCGTGTGGTTGATTTTTTTTTTTCCAGATTTTTTGCATAAAAATTTGGTTACTTTTTGGTGAAGTTTTATTTATATTCAATAAGGGTATTGCTAAGTATTGCGAAATAATTGTTTAATTGTTTAAATTCACAAAGTTTTCCATTTTATTTTTAGAATTTTGTAATTTCTAAAAATTGGACAGTGTGTTATAGTCGGTATTAGCTAATGTGGTATATGAATACTTCTTGTTATTCTTAACATTATTTGATTGCTGTTTATTTTTTTATAAAAACTATGAGTTTGAGAACCAATGTAAATGTTATTATGAACTTATTTCATACCTTTCAATTTTTGTATTTGGTTATATGGTATAAGTATACCACATTACCCTACTTATATGTACCACATTACCCACCCACTTTACAATTACTCATCAGTATATATACCACATTGCCCTACCATATATACCACATTACCTGCCAACTTTTTGAAGACAGCTTTTTTGACTTTTTTCAGATTTTGCTCAATAACTTTTTTTAATGACATTCACATTTTATTGAAAAATATTCTGTAGCCAATACTTCAATGATCAGCAGAAAAAAATTTGGCTGAATTTGATCTAACTGTTCTCTTGTAAATTTCAAAAAAAGATTACCTATACCACAATAGCATCAGTTCCCCTAATAATAAGCTCATTTATCATCCCTGGTACAATGACAAATGTGAAATGAAAAGGAAAAAAAAAATATGAAGTCAGTGTCGGTCACGTTTTTGTCCTTCTCTTTGCTGTATCCTCTTTTCAACTATGTGACCACGAATTTGGTCGTTGTTAGTATTGAAAACTTTGCATTTAATTTTACCTGGCTTAATGGCAAAATATTTAACTAATTGTAAGTTTGTGCACACTAACAAACAAAAACCTTTCTAATGGTGCATAATTCAAAGTCGTGCTCCATTTCTAAAATAGTAAAAAAGGTTGGACACATTTTTGTCTTGCGTATTAGTATATAGATATAATAATTTTTTTTTTCCGTGTAATTTTTTTAATATGTGTCCAAAGCTGTTAAGGGTTGAGACACACTGGTGTAGGATATTTATTTTTTGGCCTGAACAAATATAACACCGTTACTTGTCTTTCTTATTCCAAAGTTTCATTGGCCTTGAGAACTTAAGTATTATAATTTATTTGGTAGAAAATAAGGCTTTATGAAAGAAATAGTTTTATAAAAAGAAAGCGATCTTTTGGACAGCCATTATGTTGCTTTAAAGCAACGCAAGCAAATAATGGGTTAATACAAGATACTTGCATGTGACTTACACTTACAACTACAATTTGACCAACAAACAACAAACGCCTCCTGACATTTATTATTGTTTTTTGTTGTTGTGCTGTATAGAAGTTGTAGTGCTGGTTTTTTTTTCTTATTTTTCCAACAGCACTTGTTGTTGGTCGTTGCCTTATAGTCTGGTGCCTTAAGCGCCTGCTACTTCGAGCCGAATTAAATTTCCTTAGAACATGCAAAGCAGCCAAGAGGACGACTGATGTCTTCTTCTGTTATTTCTTCTATTGTTTTTGCATTTTTTTGAGTTTTTCTTTTTTTTTTCAGTATTACATAGTTTCCTCTAATTCATGCTTGAGCTGTTTTAGTTTTGTTTTTGTTCCCTGTTGTGGTCTAATGTAACTTTTATTGTGTTATTGTTGTTGTTGCTGTTCGTCCTTATAACATCGGAGTGCAGTCTAATTTCGTAGATTGTTTTATTGTTTGCATACTGGTCGGGTATTCAGTGGAAAAACATTAAATCAAAGAATGCAGAATAAAATGGAGAACAATGCAAGAAATTTTAATAAAGTTGCTCAAGAAATCAGAGGCCAAAGAGAGTTAGCATAGGCCATATAAATGAGTTGTCAGCTGTTGGATACCATTGGATTGGCAAACTAATTGTATTTAACAGCGCAAAAGGTTTTTTGAACTGAAAATATTCAACTTAAATTCAAACGTTGATTGGATTGTTTCCTTAGTTTTGTTTATAACTATAAAGGGTGTGCGAATTATTCGAGTTTATATTTGAGGAGTAATTTTTCAAAATGACGTTTTTCTACTTCCGATCTCGAACAAACCTATTAGAATAGACTGACGAAAGCATTATTCTGGATAAAAAACTTACTAATGCAATTGAAAATTTTTCCCTATCAGATGACAGTTTCTGCATTAAGTAAACAGCTGATTTGTTTGTTGAATAGTTTTTTTAAAAGCACATGCTCATCGCCCTCGATCCACACATTGTGCTTTCTATTTATTCCAGTCTTAAAATGAAAAAATTTCATTTGGTTCTTACTTTAACGTATTTCATATTTATCTTAAGACTTACTTTTACTCACTTTTGTAGTGGTTTCTAAAGAGTGTGTTGAAAAAACTTTTACACACTTTTTCAGCAATGACTTATCCTGTGTCCAACAAATATTTTTTTTGAATCACGTTAGCTTTTAAAAATATAGAAGATATTATATGTATTTATTCAAATAATTATTTTCAAATGTTATTTCTTTCAAAATGGACAGCGAAATAAAAGTGCGTGAAAAAATAATTGAAACTTTTCAAAAAAATCCATTGTGGCCTTTCAAAAAAATAGCAACAGATCTCAAGGTTCATCGTCACACTGATTCAAAAGCCATTATACAGTATAGAGAAGACTTAAACATTGCACAAAATCCTGGATCAGGAAGAAAAAAAAGTCCAACAAATATTGGTAAGGCAAAATATAACAAACAACACTTTCGAAGAGCTTAGAACACTTCTGTCAGAAAAGCAGCTCGTATAATTAAATGCTCTGATTCTTTTGTATGCAGAACCAAAGTTAATGCTGGGCCAAAGTCATATAAAGTTCAGAAAGTTGCATATCGCAATGCGGTAAAAAATTTAGAAGCAAAAAAACGAGCTAAAAAATTAAGGTCTAATTTTATAATTGTGTGATGGATGATGTTCTGGCAGACTTTTCACAACTTCCGGGTCAAGATTTTTATGTGACTGATGGACGAAATAATATTCAGGAACAATACCGGACAAAAAAGCAAACGAAATTCCTTATTAAGTTTCTAGTGTGGCAAAAGAAGCCAAGCATTTGTGATATCAGGAACGATAAATACAGAAATGTATATTAAGTAGTGTCTTTAAAAACGGCTTTTGCCTTTCGTAAAACAGCACGGAGTGCCTACATACATCTGGCCCGATTTAGCGTTATGCCACTATGGAAAAAAGGCCCTTGAGTGATATGACAATAATAATGTAAATTTTGTACCACGGGAGGCAAACCCACCCAACTATCTGGAACTCCGGCCTGTAGAGAGATATTAGGCGGTCGTTAAAAGGGAATTGAAAAACAGACGAAAGTTATCCGAGGACATGTCTGACTTCAAGCGTAAATGTACCGGCTCCTCCAAAAAAGTAACGGAAACACCTATAAAATAACACAGGCCCACAAAAAAAAAAGCGGTCCTAATATCTCTCTACAGGCCGGAGTTCCGGATAGTTGGGTGGGCTTGCCTCCCGTGGTACAAAATTTACATTATTATTGTCATATCACTCAAGGGCCTTTTTTCCATAGTGGCATAGCGCTAAATCGGTCTTTCTACATAACTTCGAAAATAAGGATAAACCGTGATGTTGCACATTTGAGTTGGAATATCATAAAATCCAGACAAAGCAATTATGCGATCCGACCAGTTCTATGAATCAAATCAAAATAAAAACTATAGTTTTTAATTGTTGATCCTTGTTCGTTGGTGATTTTTCATCACTAACCTGACATTACTGTCTTCTAAATTTATAATCTGTTTTTGCGTAACAAATTGAGAACTTCAAAGAAGCACGTCTTCTGCAGAAAAATTGCTGAATGCAATTTAGCGTGGAGGGCCTCGACTCTTCACGTTTGATAAAACATAACAAAATAATATCCGCTATAAATGGAATAATCTGGACATATGTGATTATTGACCTTTCATACACTTTTCGCATATATACATTTAGCAAAATAAAAATTTTCTGGGCAACCTTTGCATAAAACGATGACTAAAAACCCAAGCAAAAGGCACAACAGCAGTTAACTAGTAAATTTAAAGTGTTCCCAGTACACTCATATAATCAAATACATACAAGTACATACCCAAGGGGGAAATAAGTACTTTAAAAACCCTTCTGAAGTGCATCTTTTTCACCAATAAGCGCTTCCGCTCCGTAAGTACTATTCTTTCTTTTTAACATTGCATGTCATAGGATGTAAACGAGTATAATCTTATCACAGCCTTACCAAAAAAGAGTTTTTGAAGCGCTTATTTGAAATGCTGTGGTAAGCGTTTTTTCAATAAAATTAAAAAAAAGAAAAACATTGGCCGCACCAGGATTTGAATCCACGACCGTCCTTGTGATAGATAGAAACAGATTATTTTTACTTACATTTACCAACTCTTTAGACCGCTACACCAATGACCGGTGATATGAAGTGGTATTAAATTTGTATATTAAGCAAATTTTGTCCAACCAGAATTTGACATACGAATGCTCCTACAGCCTTACCTACATGGAATCATTGTGTAATCAATTTCAATTCAATTAAACAAAAGTAAATTAATAAGAGAAAGGAATATAGAAAAGTGAAATAAAAGATGCTGAATAAAAAATATTTTAATAAAAAAAACTTAATGCAAAAAAAAAAATCACCCGGGCTGGGTTCGAACCCATGTTGTTCTTATTGCAGCCTTATAAAAAATCATTGTGAAAGCGCTTCTAAATTTCTATGGGGACAAGCACTTTTGAAGTGCTTGTATCAGAAGCGCTAGAAATTTTTCCTCTTGGGTATGTACATACATACATACATTTAACTTACCACAATAAGACCATTGAAGAAAGTCCGTCTTGTGGTCGTCATTAAAAATCACATTAAGGTAAACAGTACTGGGAAAATGAACAGAAGAGGAAGCAAAAGCTTTTTTGAAATTTTCCAGCAACAAATGTTTCCATCAAAATATAAAGCAGCCTTTTGGTATGATTTTTCGCAAGTGTGCATGTGTGTGTTTAAAAGTTGTTCTTGTATTTTATAGTCTCCTTTGCAAAGGTTAAGGAGTCATTGTGGTACAAGAGAATTTGCATTGTAATCTTTTGGTTTTTGAAATAATAATGTACTTCGGCATTTAAGTGTGTGTGTGTGTTGTACTTAGAGTGGACGTTAAAAAAATTTTAAATTGTTCTCAGTTTGTACAGAAATAAGATACACTCTAAAACATATGCTAGCGCCAGCAAACACACGAACACACTCACACATCACTGCTACCACACATAGCGTAGTTAGTGCCATAGTTGTGGCTAAGGCAGAAGGCAGGACCTCCTACGTCCTGAATTAGCATATTGTCGGTTTTCATTGTATGTTGGTTGCTGTTGTTGTTTTTGTTGTTATTGTTGGAAATTTAATTCAGTGCTTCAATGCAATGAAATTATTTTTTATGAAGCAAACTTTTTAAAGAATTCCAAGGATAATAACAGAGCATACCGCATACTAAAAATGAACAAAGAAGAAGAAAAAGGAAATGAAATGAAAAGCGTTTATTTTTCTTCCATTGTTGTTTTTGCTCCTGTTTGTGATTAAGTATTTTTTGGTTGCTTACTTGGTCGGCTTTTGGTCGACCTGTATAGGTTGGCCAGAGCCAAGAAGGGCGTGTTTTAAAATTATAATAAGAATTATGGTAAGGTTAAGTAAGTGATGTCGAGGTAAACAAGTTAAGCATGGAGTAGAGTTATTGTAGTAAAAGTACATAGAGCAAAATCCTCAACTCAATGCCAATAGGAAACACCTTTAATGTCAGAGAATTAAGCGCTCGCTTTTCAGGTATTCAATTTAATTCTTCTTTATACCCTACACCCAGGGTATATTCACTTTGTCCTTCCGTTTGTAACGCAGAGAAGGAGGCGTGGCAGGTATAGAAAAGTATATATATTCTTGATCAGCGTCACCTCCTGAGTCGATATAGCCATGTCCGTCTGTCTGGCTGGCTGGCTGGCTGGCTGGGTGGCTGGCTGACTGGCTGGCTGGCTGGGTGGCTGGGTGGCTGGCTGTGTGTTGAAATACACTTTTTGGGAAAACTAAGCAAGATAATTCAATGAAATTTGGTACACTGCCTCCGTCGTCAAAGTTAGCTCGGGGGATTGAAAATGAGCAAAATCGGTCAACGGACACGCCTACCGCCCATACAAAAATTATATTCAAAATGCAATTTTAGGAGTATTTTTCACGACAATGCAACCACAATACATATAAGTACTACGAATTGTAAGCGCAAGCTCTGATAAAATTTGAGCGAATTCGGACAAGAGGGCGTGGCACCTCCCATATAAGCAAAAGCCTCAAAACGCTATACTGAAAGCGTTTTTTGAGATATTCGAACCAAATTTGACTCAGACACTAAAAATTATAAATGAAAGCTCTCAGCAAAAATTGGGTGAAATCAGACAAGGGGGCGTGGCACCTCCCATATAAGCAAAAGATTCAAAATGCTATACTGAAAGAGTTTTTTGAGATAATCCAACTAAATTTCACTCTGACACTAAAAACTATAAATGCAAGCTCTGAAAAAAAACTGGGTGTACTCGGACAAGAGGGCGTGGCACCTCCCATATAAGCAAACTTTTCAAAATACTGCAGTGTAGGGTATTTATTTTTTGGCCAGGCCAAAATTTACACCCTTACTAGTTTTATATTGAATTTATTTCTGCCTGATTTATGTCTTTACGTTCATTGTGGTCATTATATTATCTTTTCCGTTGTGGATTGTGATGCATTAATAATCGCTAATAGTATTTATGACTTTAAAAGTATTTATTTCACTTCAAAATTAATCGATTTCTTCTAAGTATATTGTTTTTCTTTTTACTGCACTGCAATCAAACCACAACTAAACTACAATCCAACTTGCATGAATGTACTCATTTCTTTTCTACTTCAATGAACTTCATAATCAAGTACATTGAGTAACAGACATAAATAAATACAGCATCCAAAAATTATTGTACACAGAGCATATACAGGGTCCGCCATCTAACTTTTTTTTTTTTTTTCAACTAGTACTTATTTCGTGAATGGTAACACTTAGCTCATGTCTGATTTGACAGATAATTAGTTTTATCCTTCCGCTGAACGAATATGGTTGTATATACGCTTGAACAACGCTTCGCTACAGAAGATACCGATTTTGCCAAAAAAAATCATCTTTTCAGATGAAGCTCATTTTGATCTTGGCGGGTATGTAAACAAGCAAAATTGTTGCATTTGGGGCACAAAAATTCCGCACGCGTACATTGAAAAGCCGCTGCACCCAAAACGAGTCACTGTTTGGTGCGGATTTTGGTCCAGAGGCATAATTGGGCCATTGAGCAAGGAGTGGCCGTTACAGTCAATGGCGATCGTTATCGGGCCATGTTGAACGAATTTTTGTTCGCAAAAATTGAAGAGGAAGATATTGGCAACATTTGGTTTCAACAGGACGGCACTACGTGCCACACAGCCGAAGCTACACTCGATGTTTTCAAAAAATTTTCAAAAAAAAAAAGTTATTTGGCGGACCCTTTAGCTGGGGTTTTCAACCGTTTTCCGCCAAGCCCCCTTTTCCAGTTCTTCACAAGCTCGCGTCCCCCACCTTCAAAAAAAGTTAAATGCACTAAGCATTCTTTGTAAGCAACATCTACACAAGCAACATTCTATTATAGCAACCTCTATATTAGCAATTTTTTTCGATTTCAAAATTTCTGTGAAAGCAACCGCGGTTTTATTTTTAATTTTAATTTTCATTCTTCCATAAAAATGGAGAAGAAAGGCATAGTATCAATTCCTTTAAAAGCAAAATTATCAATATTAAATTAACTCGAAAAAGGCAAGACACTAACAGAGATCTGCAGAAGCTACCCAATGGGGAATGGAGCGCATCAATAGCGCTTCTAAAGCGCTCTAAAGCAGCAGTGAAGCGCATGTCTCTCGTTTCCAAAAGTGCTGAAATTAACATTGGCATGTCATTGGAAAGAAGCGCTCCGTTCTCGCATCCAGAAATGCTCTTTGGAAGCGCACCGCTCTCGCATTCAGAAATGCTCTTTGAATGCTTTCTGGATGGCAATAACAATATTTAAAAAATTAATTTTTAATTGAAATTTTACATCTTTCGCCACAAAGACTAATCAGACTATTATTTTTGATGTAATTGTAAGTAATTATAATTATTTTTATTTTACTAAATTAATTATAATTGAAAAATTGCAAGTTGAAAAACTTTTGTGTTAGGTCTGGGCTGGAGTTGAACCGAGGACCTCACGTTTGCTACAACTCTCAATCGCAGTGCCAGTCGCTAGACCACTGCTCCATCCTTGCGCTCTTACGAAGCTGACTCATTGACTTATTTTGTTTTGCGCGTAAATACGTGACCGAAAGCGCTTCGTTCTCGCTACCTGCATCTTCACCACACTTCAATCCGTTGGACTTTTCGATAAAGGGATATATGTTAAAAGTTTGGGAGCATACGGGGTATGAATTCAAATTCATTCAAGAATCGGTTAGTCAAGATATGGGATGAAGTACCCTATAAGGCAGTGCGTGCCGCGTGCAATTCATTCTACAGTAGAATGCGTAAATTTATACAAGCCAAAGGCGAGCGATTTGAGCTAATGAATTAATTTTGTTACTATAGAGTATGCTTTGTATAAAAACATGCTCAATATTGAAATATGAAATTTTTTTTTTTAATTTTATGGCTATTTTAAACTAGGACACTTAATCTGTCCAACTCTGTACACAATAATATGTTGATTTTTAAATTGGCATAACTCATGAAAAACACAAAACTCTCTGTTTATAGGGAACTGAATTCTCAGATAAATGATCAGTGGGACATACAAAATTGGTTTTAGATCCTAAAGATAGAAAGCAAAGTCGTGGAAAGCTTCAAAAGTGATCACTCAGATATTACCAGCCATCACAGAATAAATACAGATCGATATTAAGCTCAAACGATAGATGTTGAGTAGAAAATTGGGGCTTAAAGCCGGTTCGTTGTGTTGTGAATTGCTCAGCATCTAGCACGTGGCATTCATGTGCAGTACATAAAATGAGAGCCACATACCTCAGGATCTCATGGAAGAATGAATTATTCCAATTTTTTTATGATTTTTATACCCTACACCCAGGGTATATTCACTTTGTTCTTCCGTTTGTAACGCAGAGAAAGAGGCGTGGTAGATATAGAAGAGTATATATATTCTTGATCAGCGTCACCTCCTGAGTCGATATAGCTATGTCCGTCTGTCTGGCTGGCTGGCTGGCTGTGTGTTGAAATACACATTTTTTAAAAAACTGAGCAAGATAACTCAATGAAATTTGGTACACTGCCTTTGTCGTCAAAGTTAGCTCGAGGGTTTGAAAATGAGCAAAATTGGTCAACGTACACTCTTACCGCCTATACGAAAAATATATTCAAAATGCAATTTTAGAAGTATTTTTCACGACAATGCAACCAAAATACACATAAATACTACAAATTGTAAGCGCAAGTTCTGAAAAAAAACTGAGCGAATTCGAAAAGAGGGTTCAAAACGCTATACTGAAAGCGTTTTTTGAGATGTTCGAACCAAATTTGACTCGTACACCAAGAATTTAAAATAAAAGCATTCAATAAAAATTGGGCGAAACCGAACAAGGGGGCGTGGCACCTCCCATATAAGCAAAAGTTCCAAAATGCTATACTGAAAACGTTTTTTGAGATAATCCAACCAAATTGCACTCAGACACTAAAGACTATAAATGCAAGCTCTGAACAAAAACTGGCTGAACTCGGACAAGAGGGCATGGCACTTCCCATATAAGCAAAATTTTCAAGAACCTGCAGTGTAGGGTATTTAATGTTTGGCCAGGCCAAAAGTTACACCCTTACTAGTTTTTCTTAAAGTCAGCCAAAAGTTAGGGTCAAAGTTTGTAAAGTTTTTTGTTAATGAATAAAACTACTTTTGCTACTTTTTTATAAAATAACGGCTTAAATACTTAATATATGCCTTTTAGTTTAATTTAATCAAATTTATTTGAATGTTCAAGTAATGTTATTCTTCTCAACAAAAAAAAAGCACTTGAAACAGCGAAAGCATTTTGCCCACGCGCTATATCATTCTTCACATTGTGTGAAAATTTCATAGCAATATCTTTAACGGTCACCGTTTGAGAACGATATAACTTTTTCAATTGAAAACTTTAAACATATTTTCTGCAAAATCGAGTTTTTTGACTTGTACTGTTCTTGGAGTAAATGAGCGACATATAAAATATGTATCACACATATCAATTCAAATTCACACAGACGAAAGTTTGCTGATTTGCGGTACAATTTCTGATGAATATCATAAATTGGTATAAAAACCGTTATGTGATGGAGTGATATGTGCGTGACATTATAACATTGACATAAATAATCACTCACATGATTACACACACATATGCACATTAACGTACAATCTAAAATGCTTAACACCAATACCAATATACTTATGGCGAAGGTGAAAACTTTTAATCAACAATGAAGTGTTAGGAACCCGTCAATTGCTGATTGAAAGCGTAAAAAGACGACATCTGAAGCAACAAACTGAGTGTAAACGTCAACGTTGTGCTTGAAAATGAGGGTGTAAGAAGCGTGTTGGTGTAAAAAATTAAAGTGTAGTGAGTAGAAGTATAAAACCAATAGATACAAATCGATGCCGAACATACCGTTCGATATGGTGGATCATAAATAATAATAATGAAAGCATGAAGAATTGAAAAAAAGAAAAAGAAAAATGCAACAAAAGAACACAAATAACTGGAAAGGATATAAAGGAAAGAATGAAATTCCCTTAACTTTCAATACCTTAATTACTTTATTGCCTATTTTTCGGCTGCCATACAAAAAATTGAATACAAGAAGACGGTAGGTATGTGTGTAGTGTAAGCACGATTTTCATTGCATGTCAAAAATATCAAAAAAAAAAACAACTCTTCAATATGGGCTTGTTTGCCTTATTGTATATTTTTGGGTTATTCATCCTGCAAGCAATAAACGTAGCACGCTTTTTCTTTAATTAAAACGTCGTCGTCGAATATTTTTTGATTACATAACGTCTGTTATGCTTATGTATTTGTGTCATATACATATGTAGGTGTGGAGTATTTTTGTTTGTGCAAATATTTGTTTGTATTCTATTTTTGTTATGACGCTTCATATTTATATTGAATTTTTGATCATTCTACCCTTTACCAATGTTGGTTAATGTGGCGGCATCCCAGCGGACAAAAGCGGAAGTAGGAAGCGCTATTAAAAATATGTTCCTTAGGAGGAGCATGCCTTCTAAGCTATATATAATTTATATAAAGGAAATTAAGTGTCGTATTGTTTATGTAAAATTGCTTATATGAAAACTCTATGTAACGCTTTGGCGCAAAAAATACAGAACCGATTTTTATATTTTTTAAAAAAAAAAATATTTTATTTGTGCTAATGAACCACCTGGCATACTTATTTTTTTGATTTTTATAATGTTATATTTTTTTTAGTATAAAGTTGTTGAAAAAAAAATTCAGTGCTAGCTAGCTACTTTCGTTTGCATTTACGTCGTTAATGCTATGCTGCCTGTTGAATTATGTGTTGTTGTTGCCTTTACAGTCTCTTTCTTTATTCTTTTTATACCCTACACCCAGGGTATATTCACCTAGTCCCTCCATTTGTAACGCAGAGAAGGAGGCGTGGTTGATTTAGAAAAGTATATATATTTTTTATGAAGTGCGTTACCAACTAACAATTTGGCAATTTTTCACAACAGACGGCGCTAGTGAGCCTTATGATTTATTCATAATGGCGATCCTGTTCAGAGAGTTTATTCGTGACCTATAGCGCAATCGCTTAAGCACCGCGTTTCTTTCATTAGAAACCGGAGTCACGGGTTCGAGTTCGGTTTCTGGCAAGATTTAACTTAAACTGATCTGATGATGCTATATACATGTTTATATATGAAAAATATATAAATATGTATGTGGAAGGTGCCAAAACATATGTAATCAATTTCCATGTTAACACTTGCTTGCGTCTGTTGTTGAAAAATTGCAAAAATGACTGTTTAATTAGTTCAATATAAAATTATCATATATATATTTTTGATTAGCGATGGGTCGATATAGCCATGTCCATCTGGCTATCTGGCTGGCTAGCTATGTGTTGAAAAACATTTTTTGGGAAAACTAAGCAAGATAAATCAATGATATTCGGTACACCAGATTCATTGTCAAAGATAACTCGTGGGATTGAAAATGATTAAAATCGGTCAACTGACACTCCTACCGCCCATAGAAAAAATATATTCAAAATGCAACTTCAGGAGTATTTTTCACGATAATGCAACTAAAATAAACATAAATACTACGAATTGTAAGCGTAAGCTCTGAGAAAAAACTGGGCGAATTCGGACCAGAGGGCGTGACACCTCCCATATAAACAAAAGCTTCAAAACGCTACACATAAAGCGTTTTTTAAGATAGTCAAACCAAATTTAACTCAGACACTAAAAATTATAAATGAAAGCCCTCGACGAAAATTGGATGAAATCGGACAAGGGAGCGTGGCACTTCCTATATAAGCAAAAGTTTCAGTTTTTTGAGATAATCCAACTAAACTTCACTCGAATACTAAAAACTATAAATGCACGCTCTAAACTAAAACTAGACTAACTCGGACAAGAGGGCGTGGGATCTCCTATACAAGCAAAATTCAAAACACTATACTGAAAAGTTTTTTGAGATAGTCCATCCAAATTTCACTCCGACACTAAGAATTATAAATGCAAGCTCTGAGAAAAAATTGAGTGAACTTGGAAAAGAGTTCGTGGCGACTCCCATGAAAGCAAAATTTTCAAAATACTGCAGTGTAGGCCAAAAGTTACACCCTTACTAGTTTTTTTTTCTTCTTGAAGAGAGAATATGGAATTTGATGTTATGATAGTGATTTTATCCAACTCACTTTTCACACCAAATTTGGTAATTTTGGACTCCTACCGATTTCTCTGATGTATTTTGATGCTTTTGCACTTTTACAGATGTTTTGTTTGTGTTTCGATACTGTTGAATTTTAAATGATTTCTTCGATGCATTTCGGTATATCAATATTTTTCGTTACTTTTGTAGAATTTCACCAATATTTCAGATACTTTTTGATATACTTGAACTTTTACCGATGTATTTCATTGTTTTGGATACGTTTGGACCCTTAATGATATCACAAATGTTTTTTGATATTTGACCTTAACCGATTTCTTGAATGTATTTCAATATTTTACAAAATTTATAAAAATTAAATAAAATAAATATATTTTATTATTAGTAAAATAGTTTCCAATACCCGTGCAACGCCGGGTAAAATAGCTTATATCATATGAAATTAAATTAAAACCAAAGAAAATAAAATATAATTAGAATAAAGAAAATGTCTTGCTCTACTGGGATAATACACTTTAACTTTACTTCGCTGACACATAACGTTGAAATGTCCTTATTTGATTTCTGACAGGATATTTAATGATTATTAGTTAATGTGTTTGCGTGATCCTGTTCATTTTTACTTTTGCTTTTTTTTTATAAATTATGAGTTGGCAACAAATGAAATGAAGCAAAATAACTAAACTGAAATGTATAAAAAGGAAAAAGGAAATGCACTCAACTGGAGTGAAGAAGAAGCAAAGATATTAGTCATTTGTTTGGAAATCGCGCAAAATGAAAAATTTGATTGAACTTTTATTTGAAAGCTTGAGTCACTTTTTATTTCAGCTGTATATAATAGTATGTATCGAAAAACGAACACCCAATTCCACACTCAAATTATGAAAGAAGAGAGATAAAAAATTCAGGGAATATAAATTTTTTTACTTTAAAATAAATTCCTAGCTGGCCAAATGGCCATTGTTTATAAAAAACGAGTGATTTTGTACTGGAGCCTATGTTACGGTAAATTTTTTTCCCAAAAACACCATAGATATCGATTCGTGGTCTAAAATAACTTATGTGTGCAAATTTTCAGAGAGTTCGTATGACGTGCAGGAGCGTCAGCAGAGGAATAAGAAACGATTATCTTCAATGAAACGAATACTTTTTGTACTGGAGCCTATCTAACGGCAGATTTTTTTCCAAAAAACACTACAGATCTCAGTTCGTAGTCGAAAACAACTTATGTATGCAATTTTTCAGAGAGATTGTATGACGTGCAGGAGTGTCAGCAAAGAAAAAAAGCACTTATTTTCATTCAAACGTTTAATTTTTGTACTAGAGTCCATCTAACGATTCATTTTTTCAAAAAAAACTTGTGGTACTTGATTCGCCATAAAAAATAAACTATGCACCCAAATTTTAAGATTGGTGGAACGACGTGTGGGAGTGTCAGCGAAGGATTAAAAAATGGTATACAGCCATTTCATGCCTATCGTAACAAGATCTGCCACACCCCTTCCGATATCGCTGAAATTTGGTACATGGTTTCGTTTCATGCTTAAACTTTGAAAAATGGCAAAAAAAAAATTTTGCGATTCTTTTTGTGGCTTTTGGAGGGGTGCAAAAAGTCGAAAAATAGGTAAAATGTAACAAACTCTCCTCAAATAATTACCAATAACTTGGCCATTTCTGAACCAATTTTCATGTTTAGACCTGTTTTGGAAAGGCATTGAATCAGGCTATAAGCTGAAAATAAAATTTTTTGTAGTTGATAAAAAGTACTACATTTATTACTATTTTAGTACTAAACTACAAAAAACGTGCCTGTGTACACTTTTGTTACCTTACAAAATATTTTTTTTGGAAAGAAAAAAAAATAATCTTTCAGTCAAAAAAGAGAGAAAATTGGTATGTCTCGAGGCTTAGAAGTTATGATTTTTTGAAAATTTAAAAAAAGGTCCGATCAGAAAATGGCCCATAGCTGGAACATTTCTTATCTCATTTTTATGTTTGGATCATTTTTAGAAAGGGATTGAATCATTCTATGCGCACAAGTAAAAGTGTTTTGTATTTGATAAAAATTACTAAATTTACTACTATTTTAGTACTAAACTACTAAAAACGCTATAGTACCTATTTTCGACCTTTCAAAATAATTTTTTAAAAAAGGAGACAAAATTACCTTTCAAATGAATCTAAAATTTGGATGGTACCATTAATGGTATAGGAGTAATGATTTTTTTAACATTTCAGTATATGCAACATTTCGTATAATGTAGGTTTTTTTGTAATTTACATCATTTTAAATTCCTCGAAAGATTTTGAAAATGAAATACGCCGTGCTGCAGTACGATTACCATGTACCAAATTTCAGCGAAATCGGAAGGAGTGTGGCAGATCTTGTTACGATAGGCAAGAAATCGCTGTATACCATTTTTTAATCCTTCGCTGACACTCCCACACGTCGTTCCACCTATCTTAAAATTTGGGTGCATTGTTTATTTTTTATGACGAATCAAGTACCACAAGTTTTTTTTGAAAAAATGAATCGTTAGGTGGACTCTAGTACAAAAATTAAACATTTGATTGAAAATGAGTTCTTTTTTTTCTTTGCTGGCACTCCTGCACGTCATACAATCTCTCTGAAAAATTGCAAACATAAGTTGTTTTCGACTACAAACTGAGATCTGCAGTGTTTTTTGGAAAAAAATCTGCCGTTAGATAGGCTCCAGTACAAAAAGTATTCGTTTCATTGAAGATAATCGTTTCTTATTCCTTTGCTGACACTCCTGCACGTCATACGATCTCTCTGAAAATTTGCGCACATAAGTTATTTTAGACCACAAATCGATATCTATGGTGTTTTTTGGAAAAAAATTTACCGTTAGATAGGCTCCAGTGCAAAATCACTCGGTTTTTATAAACAATGGCCATTTGGCCAGCTAGGAATTTATTTTAAAGTCAAAAAATTTATATTTCCTGAGTTGTTTATCTTTCTTCTTTCATAATTTGAGTGTGGAATTGGGTTTTAAAACTCGCCCATATATTTCAATACACACTAGTATATAATATTTTTGTATATTTCATAGCTATTGGGCTGAGTTTTTGCGTGAAGCCAAAAATTTAAAAAAATAAAAATAAAGGTAAACTTTATCACTTCTAACTTTTAAGTAGACCCTGCTATGAGCAGTTATTAAGTAATATATCATTATTATAAAAGGTATTCCAAAAGAAAGTTTACCTTTTTTTAGATTCCTGCGTGAACACAGCGAATCTGAGGGCGCACAATGCACTGTTTCATACAATCTAGACGTGAAAAATTAAAAATGCATTGTTTTATTATGCAAAACTATTAAAATATTACCACTGACCTCACGAAATACAGTGAAGGGATTTTTTGGGAGTATAGGGTGTAGCCCTCATACGAAAAATAATTAGCAAAACTCTGTATCTCTGCAAATGCAGTAGCTATTATTATAAAACTAAAGAAACAAGAGCATACTTCGTGCACCAAGTACCCTGCAAAAATTGGAACAAATCGTATGAAGGTCGTTGCTTCCACATACAAAAAACTCCTCAATTGCTATATAGGTGATTCTTAGATAACTGTGCTTTTTTGAGTTGTAAAATTGGCAGATAATAGAGGTATAACTTTGCACCTGTAGCAGTTGTTATTTGTCTACCCAACCAAAGTACTGACAAAAATACTTCTCACCTGAGTCAGCGAAAAATTAGATCCTCTAACACGGAAACAACTAATCGTTCAGTTGTTGATAGATGGACGTGACACATCTTTTGACGTTAAGATAATGTCGATTTGAAACAAAAAAAAAAAAAAAAATCTGGCTTTTCTAAATTTTTACAAAACTTTCCACACGGTTTTTTTTGTGACTCTTGCTTAAAACATTTTTTTAAGAAATAAAAATTTAAATTTAGTCTTAAGTCGATTAAATAAACTTTTCAAAAATCCAACAATGCCACATGTTTATTTTCTTATATAATTCGTAATTTTTTTTTGACTATATTGAAATTTTTGGTTTCAGAACCGTTTAGATAAACTTTTCTGTAATTGTACAAAAATTTTCAGAGTTGCCACCCGGTCTTTTGTGTTAGTTTCGCTAAAACCAAATTTCGGTTTGATGAGTTATTAACGATTTAAGCGTCGCACAGTGGGGCAGATACTCTCAATACCTGGCGATAATTCAAAAAATTAAATGTTATTTCAGGATATCCTTTTATATTGGTTAAGTACAATATTGACCAACGTACTATTTGCCATTTTTCAAATGACTTGTAATAAACCCATTTTATCACTACAGCACGCTAAACTTTAACTTTGTAGACTGAAATAATTTTTATAAGTTATTTCCATATTAATCAAAGCAGTTTTTTGCTAAAGTTTATTAACTTTTAAAGTTATTTGACCATGGAGCCTACATCTTCAGGTATGTAACCGTATATAAACATATTTTTTTCCTTAAAAATGTTAACACATTTAGGTAGGTAAGTTAAATACAATGGAGAAGAAAAATTTTACGAAATTAAATAAATAATAGATAATTTAATTAGGTTCCAAGCCTTTCCAAGCATTAGTTATGATTCAAAAATATTCCGTTTAGTATTGACTTCTAGAAGCGACAAGAAAATTTTGCTACTTTTTGCTACTTTAACATTTACATCAATTTTTAGAACGTAACCTTAAATAAAATATTTTTTCTTGCATTACCGACATTACTCAAAATATCTGATTTTGTTTTACAAATGGCCTCTAACTTATTATTTGTCACGAGACAAGAACTTATAAACATTATGTATAGTTCTGGACAGTATAATTTTGAACAGCAATTTGGTTTTTTGTTAAAACAGATGGAAAAGAGAACAGGTGGTCATCACGAGCACTTAAGTAAGAAATTATCTCTTTTCAAGTCCCAATATTGGTCAAAATATCTGAAGGCGTGTGTCTAATTTTCCTATCAGGGCTGACCTTTACTATTCGTAGCAATTTTACCAAATTTGCTTCGATTATCTCAGAAAGCACTCTCAATACAGAGTTTTTAAGATTTTGCTTATATGGGAGGTACCACGCCCTCTTGTCCGAATTTGCTAATTTTCCTACCAGAGTTTACCTATGCTATTGGTAGTAAGTGTACTAAATTTGGTTTGATTATCTCAGATAGTACCCTCAGTATAGTTTGTAAGACTTTGTTTGTATGAGTGGTACCACGCCCTCTCATCCGAATTCGCCAATTTTCCTACCAGAGCTTACCTATACTATTGATAGCAAGTGTATGAAATTTGGTTTGATTATCTCAGATAGTACCATCAGTATAGAATTTTTAAGATTTGGCTTGTATGGGAGGTGCCACGCCCTTTTGTTCAAATTCGACCAAATTTTGTTGGAAGCTTAAGTGATCCATCCGTAGTATGTATACGTAATTTGGTTGCAGTGCGTAGCTCCATTCATTTGATGCCACATATGAGAGCTCCTTGCCCCAGTGTGCGTCGATAAATTTTTAGCGATTTAAACTAGTGATTAATTATAATGGCGAACGTAAAAAAAGGAAGATTTAAAATAAATTTTCGAAAGCAACCATCTGGCAACCCTTAAAATTTTTTATTGATTTTTCTACTGTTTATTTGAGCGTTTTGAGACTAAAATTTTATTTTATTTTTTTAAATATATTGTTTAATCGAAACTTAAAAAAAAAAAATATATGGCAGCCCTGAAAGTTTATGTTCTTTTTTTAAAAATGTTTCAGAGGTTCCGGTCATCATATTCTACAAGTAATAAAAAAATTAAAAAATAGGTGGGGCCAAGAAGGCATTTTTTGTTATATTTTTCGGAGATTTCAATCAAGCCGACAACAGCATGGTATTATTAGATACTAGGTAATAATAAAAAAATGATTAATTTCATCCAAAAAAATTTGGAAGGTTCAAAAATCTTGCAAATGCCTCCTGGGTATGGACAAATTTTAATATCTCAAATAATTCCTTTGTTCGTTTCGTGAAATGATCTTATTTTAAGGATTGACAAAACTACCAAGGCCTTCCAAATGAAACGAAAAATTTAATTTTCTAATTAAATACATTTGGTGCATATTTTTAGGCTGATAAATGGTTTAAGAACAGAATATATAGAAGCAACATATGAGGTGAAAAAAGTAATCTGGTCATTTCCGGCTTTCGCATATACATACCACTTTTTCGACCTGCTAGATAAAAATTTCTATCTATTTCAAACGCAGAGGAAAAGCGCAAAACTCTCTAAAACGATTTGACCCACAGCTTTGAAAATAACGGTAGCACCCGAAAAAATATTACGCAGGAATTTCAAACTGATTCTGACCACCATCCCAATAGTTTGGCGAAAAATGGGAAAAAATTAAATTTTTCCAAGAAAATTAATCAAGTCAATTACGGCTTGATAGTAATTTTGTGCTGGAAAAATGATTTGAGGAAAGAGAACTCTGAAAATACCGGTAGCACCCGAAAAGTATAAAGCATGCATTTCGAGCTGCTAGATAGTTATTTTGAGCTGTTTTTATAATTCGATGAAAATCGTAAAAAATGATTTGACTATCTTAAATGTCACATTTAAGCAAGACAACACTGCAAAATAACGGTTGCAATCGAAAAAAAAAAAAATAAGTAAGAATTTTGAATTAGATATATAACTCTCAAAAGCCAATTGATATAGCTCTCCTCTTAACCTACTCACCAAGATTTCATTACCCTAAAACAGAATTATACCATAACAGAGACTCCTTATCCCTTATATCCATTCCCAGTCTAGATAACATTGAAAAAAAAAAATAAATTCCTTAAACTTTGTGATTTAAATAAACATATTTAAGTAGTTAGAACTGTAATTACATTTAAGCACATCAAATGCATTTATAATGGTTATTAACACTGTAAATAAAATCATAAAAGTTACAAAAGCGCAATTTATGCAATTCTACTTAAAGGACAGCATGTGTCATACCATACATTTTCAAATTAAGTCGGTTGTAGCTCAAAATCTTTTCGAAAGCAACTGCTTTGCTCATATTTAATGCAAAGAGTTAAGAGAAAGTTTTCGCGCACAAGTGTTGTGGTATTTTTTAATTTATTTGTTTTAAAATTCTGTCCTGACATTGTCCGTATGATACTCGAGCATCTGCTTAACTGCACTCTTACTACTGTTCAAAATCCATAGAATTTAGGTAAATATGCAAACAACTTTTGCCACTAAGTACTTTGCAAAGCTTTGTCAAAGCAAAAAAGCTAACGAGTCATCAGCTATGTAGATTCTGGCAACTTAATACGATTACAGCTAGTTGAAAGCCTGAAGAGCTGTTGATTTTTTCTTTTTTTTTTTTTTGTACATGAAAACAAACCACTTTTTAAATCTGAACACCTCAAAAATGTTACTAAATTAAAACAGCGATTGCTGTGTAATTTTCATATATATTGCATCGAGGCGACAGTAAATTATTGTAATTGTGTTTGTAGCTTGAACTAAACTCATCAGGCATATGAACTGCTGTGGAGCTCCAGTGGCAGATACAAAAATTAATCTAGTTATTGAATTGTCGTCATAAATATCACGTTGTAAAACTAGAAAACACAAAAATTTGTGAAATTTCGTAATCTTAAATGTCACGTTATTTATAACTAACAACTTATATATCTATCATGATTTATCATTTAGCATATTTAGAAAATAATACGTTCAAACTGACAACTTTGTATACAATTTCATTAGTGTTATGTCATATCACAAGTGTCTTGTGAATGAGTCTACTTCCGGGTTTCGCTTTTCTTAATAAAAATTTTAGAAAACTTTTTGTAGAGGATTAAATTTGCCATCGAAATGGCTTAGTCAAAAAATTTAAAAACAATCTTTTATACCAAGAATTTTGAAGCAAAGCACCAAAAGAGAGCGTTAAAAACTTTGAGTGTACGGGAGGCACCACGCCCTCTTGCCCATAATCAACTAAGTTTCTGATTAGAGCTTGAATTTACTATCCTTAGTAACTGAGTGATCCAATTCCAATTTTCCCGGAAAATCCCAAAAAACTATTTTTATGGCAAACTTTTTTTTTTCAGCCAGACGAATCCGCGGGGAGAGTAAGCGATAAAATCTTTTAGTGCAGGAATTTGGAGCTAGTTTCGAGCTGACCTTGAATGAAGTGTTTTCCGGAAAACCTTCAATTTCCCCTGAAAATCCCCAAAAAATTTTTTAGGGCTTGCTTTTTTTTTCAGCCAGACGAACCCATGAGAATATTTTGCGATAATATCATTTGACACCTAAATCTCGAGCTAGTTTCGAGCTCATCAAAAACGAAAAGTGTTTTCCGGAAAACCCCAAACTTTCCCGGAAAATCCCAAAAAACCTTTTTTTATGGTGCCATTACATAATCCCCACGGACATAATCCCCATTTCGTAAATGGATGTTATGTCCGCATATAATTGGATATATTACAGACTGATCCGCGGCCCAAAGCCGCCGCGAAGGCGGTGTTGGATTTTTGGGAGTTTTAAATCATGAGCTGCGGCCGGGGGCCACCTACTTACCCCTACTTTTATGTAAAATTACTGTAGCTAGCAAACTAGGTGTTGGATATATTATAGGTTGATCTGCGAAAAAGTTTCGGACATAATAATTCGGATTTAGTCCGAATAATTTGCGAACATAACACCCATTTACGAAATGGGAACTATGTCCGTAGGGATTATGTCACGGCATCGCCATAAAAAAAGTTTTTTGGGATTTTCCGAGAATATTGGGAGTTTTCCGGAAAATGCTTTTAGGTCAAAATTAGCTCGTAATTCCTGCGTTAAAAGATTTCATCGCTAACTCTTCCCGCGGATTCGTCTGGCTGAAAAAATCAACTAAGCTATGAAGAAAAATTTTTCCGCTTTTCCGGAAAATGGAAAATTTCCCAGACAGCTCGAAATTACTGTTAAAAAGCTCGAAAATAGCTCAAAATTCCCAACCAAAAAAACATCGAAATTCGTCACGCCTGTACGGCTCACTTTATGCACCTGAAATTTCATCCCGAAAAATAAAAATTCGTTAAAATCAATGAGAATTTTTCACATTGCATATTTATTACATTTTTTACGCATTTATCTTAACTTTTAAGCTTTTTCTATTCCTGGCGACCCTTAACCTAATTTTACGTGGAATATTTCTATAAAATGCTTTAACCCAGTGTAGCTAAATTTTTCGTCTTGAGTCAAGGTATGTGAAAAAATTATATCTTAAACTTATCATCATCCATATATTTCTATTTAGCTAAGTAAAATCCCCAAAATAACGTATTTTCGAAGTTTCGCCACAATGTTAAACTTCTAAATCTATATTTTTCATAAAACTTGATTTCTCAAGACCATGACGAAATCACAGCGGAATCAATATTTTGAAACACATTATCCTATTATATCCTGATTTTATGGGTCTTTTGACAATATTTTCCAAAAACTGGGCAACAATGGGTCAATGAGTTCTGCAGAAATATTCCAAAAACAATTTTTTATAGGGGCCTTTAAGGAAACAAATATGTATACTGGGCATATGACTTTTGAAAATAAATACTAACATAGCCAACCACGTTTAGAAATGAAACTAGTAAGGGTATTACTTTTGGTCTGGCCCTACACTGACGTACTTTTAAAATTTTGCTTGTAGGGTAGGTGCCATGCCTTTTTTTTCTGAATTCATGTAGTTTTTGCTCAGTCCACGCGCCAACTATTTGAAGTATTTGTGCGAAATTTGGTTGCATAACCTCAAGTAATGATTCCTTTACAGCATTTCGAAAACTGTGAACGCATAGTAGGTTCCACTCCAAGGGTGTCAGCGTAGAACAAAAGTGAGCCAATTTTGGCTCGACACCAACAACATCAATATTTCTGTACAACATTCACAGAAATAATTTCTGTTGTTTTTTTTTCACGCTCGTCAAAATTTCGTGTTTTTGTTGCTTTTTTTGCGTACACACAAAATCGAACTTGAACCAACATAAAACAACAACAACGACTAGGTCGCATCAAAAACAAGAAACAATGTGGGTATTAATGCGTTGATGCACAGTTGCGGAAATGCAAGTCTTTTACGCACTAACGCCTGAACGTTCAATGTGAATATTTACATTTGAGAAATTGCAGAAGTAGTGCGAAATTTTCGGCAATGTGTTTGATGTTTTACAAATGTCAAACTTTCGCAAACAGCACTTCCTCAACAACGCAAGAGCATTCACGGTGGTTTTTAAAAAATTTCAACTTTTTGAAATACCACCCGCGATTTTTTTCGGGGATAGTGTTGGGGGTCCCTTCTAGTATCAGAATCCGGGAACCGCGAAATCGAACGTCCAGCCGTTTTTTTTTCGACATTTTAGTTTTTTTTAACGATTTTTGAGAATGTCTCGGATTTATATACATATTATGTAAACATATATATGTATATACGTACATATATATACTTATATATGTATATATGTGTAATATATATATATATGTATATATATACATACATACATACATACATACATATAAAAGGTATCGTTTCCGCAACATTTATTTTTAAAAAAAATCGGTTTTTTCGTATATAACAAAACACAAACAAAAACCGGATACAGCAATAGCCACTCCAGATGTGATTTTTGATGCTTAATCTGAATCCGTTCTTAGAATTGCTCTATTACTTCTGGACTTTGAGATATCCTTACATAAATGTTGAAAGGACATCATTTTTTTCCCTATTTTTGAAGTTATATAACAAGATAAGGTAATATTATGCCGTAAAATTTGGTATGACACTTAAGAGCCCTAGTTTTTTTCTTGAAAACTCAATCAAACCGATAACGATATCTTTTTTTTTGTCGGAGATATCTTTACCTAAAAAGTTAAAAAAGTGCAAAAACACGATTTTTGGCTATATTGGATGTTATATGCAGGACACACAAAATTCTTCTGTGAATTTCTATTACCAGAAACATTTAGTACTTTCTTTTGGCTTTCAATTGAGCTATTAAATGTTCATCTGCAATATTCGTCTACAAAGTTATGACCATTTAAAAATTACATTATGAAGTGCAAACTCACAGGGGTGCCACTAAAATATAGTGTACGAGTATTTCTTATATACGTATTGCTGCAACATGTCGTCTTAAAATAGTCATAACTTTTAAGAAAACTATTACAAGAGACCACTTGTTAGCTCATTTTGAAGATAAAGAATGGTTTTAAATGTGTCGGTTAGTAAAAAAGAGCAGACGAGTTTCGTCCGTACTGTATAGAACCTCAAATATAGCCGAAAACCGAGATTTTTCACTTTGAGTTTCATGGTGTGATTTTAAAGTTAACATAACTTTGCAGAGAAATATTGCAGATAAACATTTAATAGCTCAATTGAAAGCCAAAAGAAAGTACTAAATGCTTCTGGTAATAGAAATTCACAGAAGAATTTTGTGTGTCCTGCATATAACATCCAATATAGCCAAAAATCGTGTTTTTGCACTTTTTTAACTTTTTAGGTAAAGATATCTCCGACAAAAAAAAAGATATCGTTATTGGTTTGATTGGGTTTTCAAGAAAAAAACTAGGGCTATTAACTATCATACCAGATTTTACGGCATAATATTATCTTATCTTGTTATATAACTTCAAAAATAGGAAAAAAAGTGGTGTCCTTTATACATATATGTAGGGATATCTCAAAGTCCAGAAGTAATAGAGCAATTCTAAGACCGGATTCGGATTAAGCATCAAAAATCACATCTGGAGTGACTATTGCTGTATCCGGTTTTTGTTTGTGTTTTTTTATATACGAAAAAACCGATTTTTTTTTAAAATAAATGGTGCGGAAACGATACCTTTTATATGTATGTATGCATGTATGTATATATATATACATAAATATATATTACACATATATGCATATACAAGTATATATATGTACGTACATACATATATATGTGTACATAATATGTATATAAATCCGAGACATTCTCAAAAATCGTTAAAAAAACTAAAATGTCGAAAAAAAAAAAAGGGCTGGATGTTCGATTTCGCGGTTCCCGGATTCTGATACTAGAAAGGTCCCCCAACACTATCCCCGAAAAAAATCGCGGGTGGTATTTCAAAAAGTTGTTCGTCTGTGCAGCATTTGAAAACTTATTAATTCAATCGTTTGTGCTTATGTACTTTTCAATATCACGCATAAAATAGTCAACATATTTAAACCATTATTGCGCCATATATTTTTTTGGAGCTCCCCGTACGATCTAGAAAGTTGTTATGCATAATATTCATCCAGGTATCAAGTTTCATAATGCAGGTCAAGTAAGAAGATATGAGTTTTTTTTTATTTTTTTGTTTATGGTATGTTTTCTTTGCATACCGAGCGCACCATACTTCCATTCGATAACCCTTATTGTCAAGACAAATCTGTCGGAATGTCAGGCGGATATATTGTATTAATATGGTTTCAATATACTTACTGGTATAGGCGTAAGAGCGACTCAAATAAAATTTTCAATTATTTTGAGTTTTTTTTGTAAGAGGAGTATAACACCCTCTTGTCCAATCGATCCCATATTTCTTATAAATGTGTTGGATAGTATAGGCGTGTTAGTCTTGTATATACAAAAAAGGCACTTAAGTAAAACTTAAATCACTGAAAATTGTGACGTGCTGGAATTTTTTCACTATTTTTCTCGTAATCAGCACACTTAAATCTATAGAAATCACTTTTTAAAACTTAGAGAGGAAAACCCATGCAGGACTGTGTAATAAATGGAAAAGTTAGTAAAGAAGTACAATGAAGATAATTATAGTGAATGTGATTGCTGACATTAGTTAAGTATTCGTAAATTCCAGCATGAGTGAGATCTTCAGTTACCCATTTGGGTTCAAATCCAGAAACTACAGTCTTGAGGCGAATGTTAGCTTCTCGATATCGCTTGCCTCTTTTTTCCTTTTTCTGGCCCCTTTTTATATTTGGCCCCTTTTTATATTTGGCCCCTTTTTTATTTGGTCGCTATTTTTTGGTCGCTTTTATATTTAGCCGCTATTTTTTGGACCCTTTTTGTTAGCCCCTTTTTTTTGGCCGCTTTTGAGTAGCTCCATATTTTTTGTATGGGCGGTAGGCGTGTCCGTTCAACAATTTCGCACATTTTGAATCCCGCTAGCTAGCTTTTAGAACAAAGGTGGTGTATAAAATTTCATTGAATTATCTTGCTTAGTTTTTCCGTAAAAAATATTTCCACAGACGGACAGGCTGCCAGCCAGCCAGTCAGACGGACATGGCTATATCGACTCAGGAGGTGACGCTGATTAAGAATATATATACTTTTCTATACCTGTCACGCGTCCTTCTCCGCATTACAAACGGAAGGACAAAGTGAATATATAAAGTGTAGGGTACAAAAACAAACTCACACAGGATCGACCATTTCTAAAAAATATGCCTAGAAATGAATAAATTTTTTGATTCAAATAAAAATTGTTCAACGATTTATATGGATTTTGAGCCGCTTGCTCCGAATCTGCATGTTATTTCTCCGTAAGTTCTGTAGTTTTGCAGATATTGTCCGCATTAAGTGTAAAAGTTAATAAATTAAAAAATCTTAATTTTTAAATGATTATGGACAACATCTCCAAAACTATAAAACTCACGGAGAAATAAATTGATTGCAGATTCAGATTAAGCTGCTAAATACCCACCTAAGACGTTGAACAATTTTAATTTTTAAGAAATTAATTTTTTCTCTTCTAGGCGTATTTTTTTAGAATTGGTCGTTTCGGCGTGATTTTTTTTTTTTTTTTTTTTTTGTAACCAATAAACCATTGTTACACTTTGGCTACTTTTATCATCTCTCAACATATTTTGGCCATGTAAAATATGTGTTAGAATGTTTAAAAAAAATAAAATATCAAGCATTTTGTGCCAAAAAACTGCCAGCCATTTTGAAAAAAACTTCTTCATTTTGTGACTTAGTACTTTCGGTTCCATACATTTTACATAAATTTATGTTAGGCAATCGGAAAACATAGCTCACCGAACTTCTGCCTAGGCAGAATATTACAATTATGTATGTATATTCTTATGGTCCTTCAAAAAGCATATGCATCTTCTGTTAAAAGCACTTAAATAAATTTGTTTTCCATGAAAGCACTTTCAAACTTAATTTATTTTTAAAAGACGCAATAACATTTAACATACCACAGGGGCAAATAACCGTAAAATCAAACTCACTTTGGAGAAAAAGAAAATCAAAACTAAATTTAAGTAACCGAAAAGTATCCAAGCAACCAACCTTTAAATGTAGCAACCCAAGAATAAACTAACCATACAGTCTGCCAACCAACTGTGGCATTTAATTTTAATCATTTTAAGCGATTCAAATGGAATCGTCTCGAATTATTGGAATCGCATAAATCACATCAATGCAATACCGACTACAACTATCAATTCGTCCTTTGAATTTTCGTTTTCTCTTCTTTTGGTCTGCGTAAGTCTTCATATCAACTCAGTACACTCTTAAGTCATTGTAAATTGACAACGTTAAAAAATTGATTTCAACCATTTCAATTCTTCTGCGATGAAAATGGTTAGAGCCAAAAAGTCCTTGTTCCTTGAAGTACACAAATAATGGTGAGCTTTCTGACTGTTTGGGTGGTTGCTGTGTTAGTTGGTTGGTTGGTTGATATTGCGGTTCAATTTACTTAAATCAAATTTTGAAATGATTTTCATCTTTCGTCTTTACCACCAACATCGTCTTCAACGTTTTATTAGAATTTTTCATTATCATTTGCAGTAAATATTGAGTGCTTTCATGCGTTTCAAGTAGTTGAGTTGATTTATCGGTTGATTGATTGACGATTTCAAAGATAAAATGATTACAAGAAATATTAATAGATTTGAAGGGAAAGACTATTGAAAAATTTTATTTACCTTTGAATTAATATTATCTCAATAGACAAAAACTATTTTTTTAAATAAACCATTAATTGCTGCTTTTTCGATAATTACAACTCAATTTTTAAAAGGTGAGATAAGTCATTCGCAAACAAAAATACAAAAAAATGATAAGGGTGGTTGGTGATGACCAACATTTTATCATTTTTTTCAGAAGTTTGTAGTTTGGGCATATTAGTGGTACAAATATGTAATTGTAATCGCGTGTATATCGTAAAACAACTGCAAAAGTTTTTTACGGCTAAATTTTTCCGGGTACGACTCATTAATTTGCAGAACTTGGCTCAAAATGACTTCCGTTTTGCGAAATGCGTTTTTTCATACCATTAAAATATTTAATAAAATTTATCAGCAATTCTGTTTTTACCAACGGATGATCCAATAAGAGCTTCTTACTCTGTTTTCTAAATAAAATACATAATAATCAATGTATTGATACAAATCTTTATTTGGAATGATAGTTCGGTTCCTACAATTCAATTTTTAAGAATTTTTTTGTTCAAATATTGCCCACAACTAAGTAGCTTTTAAATGGTTCATTCTGTGGGCTTAATTTCGACAACTCTTTCGAGCATAACGGCCGGTATTCCTTGAATAACTCGAGTTATGTTGGTTTTCAAAGCGTCAATAATTTCGGGTTTGTTGACATAAGCAAGTGATTTAACATATCCCCAAAGAAAGTAATCCAATGGCGTCAAATCACATGATTTTGGTGGCCAATTAACAGGAGCATTTTTTGAGATGATGTTTTCATCGAACGTTTCCCTCAATAAAGCGATTGCTTCTCCAGGTGTATGGCATGTTGCGCCATCCTGTTGAAACCAGAGGTCGGTTATACTAATATCCTGAATTTTTGGCAACAAAAATTTATTGATCATTGCTCTGTAGCGAACACCATGGACCGTAACACAGGCTCCATCCGCATTTTTGAAGAAATTCGGGATGATGCCTCCTGCCCACAAGCCACACCAAACAGTACATTTATCGGGATACATTGGAAGCTCTTGGATTGCTTCTGGTTGTTCATCGGCCCAAATGCGACAATTTTGCTTGTTAGTGTAGCCGTTCAACCAGAAATGAGCTTCGTCGCTAAACACAATTTTTCGATAAAATAATGGATCAATTTGAAGTTGTTGTAAGGTCCATAAACCGTAATTTAAATGTACACCAAGATCAGCCAGTTTCAATTCTTGTACAAGCTGTATTTTATAGGCCTTCAGACCAAGATTACGCCTCAGATCGGCGACGAATGGATTTTTCACGGTTTCCACTGCTGCAATATTTTCTAAATTACGGGTTCTATGCACTCTGAATGAATGATGAATAGCGTAAAACTGCTTCGAAATCTGGTGATGATGTTACGAATAGTGGGCTCAGTTGGACGCTCATAACGACCAAAATGATGTTGAAAAACTCTATAACATTCTCTAACTAATGACTGATTTTGAAAGTTAGTTTCCACAATTAATAAACGTTTTTCAGGAGTAAGTCTATTTATTATTGAGTCGTATTGAATACTGAACACAAACGTTATATGAGCAAGCCATTTGACACACAACAGCTGTCAGAACAACACTGTTGAAAAAGGAACCTCATCCCAAGGGGAAAAGAAGTGCTTCAAAAACCCATCTGAAGTGCATCCTTTCCACCAATAAGCGCTTCTGTTCCGTAAGAACAATACTTTCTTTTTAACATTGCATGTCATAGGATGTAAGCGAGCAAAAGCTTACCGCAGCCTTACCAAAAAAGAGTTTTTAAAGCGCTTACTTGTAATGCTGCGGTAAGCGTTTTTTCAATAAAATTAAAAAAAAAAAAAAAAAACTGGCCGCGCCAGGATTTGAATCCACAACCCTCCGCGTGCTAGATATTTCTTACATTTACCAACCCTTTAGACCGCTCCACCAACGTCCGATGATATGAAGAGGTATTAAATTTGTATATTAAGCAAATGTTGTCCTGCAGCATTACATAGAATCATTGTGCAATCAGTTTCAATTCAAGTAAGCAAAAGTAAATAAAAATGAGAAATTAAAATAGAAAAGTGAAATAAAAAAGGTTGAATAAAAAATATTTTAATAAAAAAAAAATATAGCAAAAACAAATAAAAAAACGGGAAAAAAAAATCACCCGGGCTGGGTTCGAACTCACGTTGTTCTTACTGCAGCCTTATCTGGAATCATTGTGTAATCAATTTCAATTCGGTTAAACAAAAGTAAATTAATAAGAGAAAGGAAAATAGAAAAGTGAAATAAAAGATGTAGAATAAAAAATATTTAATTAAAAAAAAAAAATAATGCAAAAAAAAGTAAAAAAAAGTTTAAAAAAAAATCTCCCGGGCTGGGTTCGAACTCACGTTGTTCTTACTGCAGCCTTATAAAAAATCATTGTAATAGTGCTTCTAAATTTCTATGGGGACAAGCACTTTTGAAGTGCTTGGATCAGAAGCGCTAGAAATTTTTCCTCTTAGGATGTTAGATCACCCTTTTGTACTGGCTAATATCCCCAGCGGAACTGTTTACTCTGAAGACTCAGATTAGATATGCCTCCTCGTCACCAAGCACTGCAGCATATACATATGTATTTGGGCAAATTTTGGAAGGTATAAAGCCTTTAATATGGGAAATAAAAGGGTGACCCACATTAAATGTAAATTATACATAAAATATTTTTTTACATTTATTTGTTAATTCTTAACCCATTCAATAAATGTATTCAGCTTGCTAATTCAATAGATCAATTTGGCCATCATATAGTAAAAATCGTACTAAATTTTTAATAGCAATGGAGAAACACGGATTTTAATCGCTATTACTGGACATTGTGCCATGGGAATCCATCCATCTCGTTTAGGTTTCTCAAACATTGGTGACCTTTGCAGAAGTTGTAAGGATCCTGATATGGAAGAAACAGTCTTTCATTTCTATTACCAATGTCCAGCGCTTGCGCTTAGACTTAACAGGAATTTTGTCATTTCAATTCCCGGATCTAACCAACCTAACCCTTTCAAAAAAAAAAATTGTAAAAAAAATTCTGAAAATGTTTGAACTCATTTATTTTCCTAATTCGTTTAAAATTTATTGCATTATTCAGCGAATATTTTTATTGGCACTTAAAGTACACAGATTCTGTGCAATTTTGAATTTGATAGAGTAAGAAGGTCTCGAATTTTTCTTTTTTTTCTTCTGACATTCTGACATGTACGTAAATTATATAATAATAAAAAATAGTGTATAAATAATGTGCAGTGTTTCACAAAAATCTTTTTTATAACATTATTTGTCTAATTTAGAAAAAAGAACATAGTTAAGTGTCACATGTAGTGCTAAAGTACTGTACAATATATTAGCCGTGTTTTTTTTGACGCGTATATACAATTGTGGATATTTTCAAATTGCGATAACTTATGAACAATGAGTCGCACAATAAAATTCTGAGGAACTTTTTTATTGAAAATCACGTTCTCTACAAAAAATTTTCATTTTATTTTTAAAAAAATTTATGTTTTAGGAGTTATTCTAAAAAAACTGGTTAAGCGCCGATAAACGGCAAAAAATCACTTTTTTTTTAAATTACTTCTAAATAACTATGTTTTTTTTACAAAGGATTAAAATTATTTGTAGAACATGTAGTTCTCAATGGAAAAGACCCTCGAACTTTTCATCGTACGACTCACCATTCATAAGTTATCGCAATTTGAAAATTACCACAATTGTATATACGCGTCAAAAGAAACACAGCTATTGTACAATGGGACTCAAAGGTAACAGAAATTAAAATCTTGTACAATATATACATAAACTTTTAGATTCTTGGTTTAGTACGTTTACTGTTTACATTTTTTGCAAATTTAACATTGGTTAATTGTATTTAATACAGTTTCATATGAAGAAAATTTTTAAATGGGGATCAGTGCATAAATTGTCGAAAAACATGTTCAATGCTAAAGACGACGAAAGCAGGAATGCATTATAAAACGAATTTGATAATGTGATCGAAGGGGATACCGAAAAACTGATCTTTTGATTCAGATTAACAGGAGATAGATCCATTTGAAATTGATGAGAAAACTGATCCATTATTTACTATATGAAACTGCTAGCAGTACTGACAGCCGATATTATAAAAAGACTCAAAGGAATAGAATTTCACCTAGACTTGCATTGAAAAGTTCAATTGCATCGTTGGATTTTTATTTTATATTTTTTACTTAATTCTTTTGAAAACGAATGTTTATCATCAACTTTCAAAAGATTTCCTAAAAAACAATTTTAAGGAAAAAAAAAATTTTTTTTTCGGAAAATTGATTTCTAAGATTTTTCAAAACATGGCCATCATTTCGTCAATACTTATTTTTTTGATTCATATAGGAAATATAGGTTTTTTTAGTATAGCTTGTATTTTCTAAGCAATGGAAGTTATATATGTGCATTTTGAAATTTTGAAAATTGATTTCTAAGATTTTTCAAAAAATGACCGCCATTTAGTAAATTTTCAAAATTTTCCAAATTTAAAAATGAAAATTAAATAAACGTTTAAAATGCTATAAGAATCCGAAAACAAAAATTAAAAAATTTTATTTTTGACAAAATGGCGGGACTTAGAAAAAAAAATTGCATCGATTTTTCGCAAAAACACCACTTGGACACTCTGAAGTTCCATGTCCATAACTTGGAAAAAAGAATTTTTTTCGCAAAACTAATAATGAGAGGTCTCCATGCTAAGCACTTAGAACATCTCTGTGAATTTTTATAAAAATCTGAGAACCCATCTGCAAATTTCGACAAAAGTGAGATGATCACAGCCATAAATTGCCTTTTTTCATTGCGTCAGTTGTTGAGATTGGATAAAAATTAGCCAATCTATAGTCAACCAAATATCAAATTTCATGCAAATTTCGATGATTTTCAGAATCTTTCTTTAACCCCGTAAACATTTTCTTGTTCGAAAAAGTTTTATTATTTTTGTCATTATTACAAAAATTTCGAGCCAATGCGGACAAATCGGATGAAAAATGACAGCTATAGTCGTTTAATGTAGTTGGCATGAACGAAAAAAAGGCGACCCCGATTCCGCCAAAAACTAAGTACGTACTTACTTTGACTCTTTAGAATATGTATAATCGGAATTTAACATTGACAAAATCACACCATATTCGCCCACCGTTTTTCTATATCTTTTATGTAGCGGCATTATCTCCATATAAAAAAAAAACTGAAAAAAAATACAACAAACAAAAATAAAAATAATAAATTTCGATGTATTTTGCGATGCTGAATTCGAATTAAGTAGAATTGCTCTATCTCGTATGGTTTTTGTGATATACTTACCTTGTAGTCCAAAAAACACGGTTTTTTGCTATATTTAAGGTTATTTAACAAGACAAGGTAACTTTTTTACATAAAATTTGATATAGCAGTAAAAAGCACTAGTATTTTTCTTTAAAACCTAATTTAAATTATTTCGAACAAAATTAATTTTTGGACCAAATCTTTCTAAGGCGATATTTTTTTGGTTTTAAAAATGTTCTACAAAATTGGCCTTCATAACGTCTCCAAAACTATCCCCTGTTTGGGCAAAGTAATATGCCTTTTTTCATGTTTCAGGCTGTGATCGAAAACTGGCTGAGTTTTTCCATTATCGATTACTACTTACATTTTTTTTTTTTTGAAATCTAATTTTTTTTACCTCTAACCTCAGAAAATGGGCACACATTTTCGCATATGGGCGCTCTAATACACATTATGTGCCATAATAATTGTTTATTTGACATTTCTCAGTTTCTCCTCTTAATGCCAACAATTTCACACGATTCAACAAGCTCTTGTGAACAAAATTTTAATAATTTCTAACAAAATGTCAGCCAATTCATATTATGACATTACTTTTACCATAGTTAACTTTACCCCACCTTCCAAATTAACGGCTCATATATAAATTGTCTCAAATTTTCTTAGTTTTGGCAGCTATTTTATACACTTTTACTCCTAAATTTTGACAAAAATAAATGTATTTAAATATACATAACAACAAAACGTATAGAAAAAAAAGGTTATGACTTTTGACATGTAATGAAAATAATTAATAAAAAGAGGATGCAGTAAAAATATCAACAAAAGCAAATGATGGCATCAAAAATGGGATGTCATGTACAAAAATATATTAAATAAAAACAAAAAAATTAAATAAAAAGCTTTTACTGCACCGCACCCTCCTCTTTAACTCTGCACTTCAATATCACTGACATTATGGTTGTACATATGCATGTGTTTGTGTCAAATGACTGCTACATTTGCATACATATGTATGCATGCTAGTAAATTGATATCAGTTTGAAATTTGTATGCTCAATACAGTAGAAACCAGAGGTTTGCGAAGTTATATACTGGTTCAAAATCTCTTAAAGCTAAGTGCCACCCTGTTGTTTGTCTCTTTTTTTTCTGAGGCGAGCCATACTACTTCAAAATTTCAGGCCAAAAGTCAAAATAAAAAATATTTTTTTTAAACAACTTTTTACAGATTGTATTATCTTACTGATATTCATTGATCTCGAAAACTCGTTAAAAAGATTCAAGTACGCTTTTCAGATGCAACATTTTGTGGGTTTAAAATGAAAATAAAGTGTTCGCTGTAAAAATTGGGTGGTAATTGTAAGATATGGATATATGGATATGGATATGAATATGGAAATAATAATAATAATAGAAAGCACTATCGAACTCTTAAGCTCGAAATTCGTAATAAGTTACACTTTTTTGATAATTGTGTAACTTAATACCTTAAGGACCACAGAGACACATGTATGTGCCACAAGCCAAAAATTAAGAAAATCTATGCATGGTAACTAAGGATCCGATGTAAGTAATTTTGGTATTTATCAGTATGTAAGAACATATTTAATTATTTTGAAAACACCATAAGGAAAACCGTTATGGATATGGTCTTACTAAGGTCACAGGTGTGAAATTCATATTTTTTACAAACGTATTTATGGATGTTAAAGTGTTTCTCAACTTGTTATAGTGTGAAATAATTTTTCCCAGGCAAATGAATTATGCTAAACATTTACCAAACCATTGCTTATATTGCTGATGAATTATAATAATCACAAAAGGACACCGGTGTCCCCATTGTCATAAAGAGTAACTTTTTAAATCAATTTGTACTACTATTATATCAATTTCACAGGCACTCAAAAGTGTAGACATTCGTAATCTAACGTACTTTTTGACGATGAGTTCGAATCTGAAATCAGAATTACTGATTTCAAGATATCCTTGGTTAAAGTTGCAGACTGCGCTATATTATATCTTTTCATATATGTAGTTTCAGAGGACGGTGTTAACCTTTGAACTTTTAGTTTCAGAGTTATCACCCTTTGAAATTGAGGTATATATGAAAATATATGGGGAAAAAGTAACCACTAACGACCATAGGGGAACATATCACACACAAAATTCCAGAAAAACCGTTAAAAGTTTTTTATTTTTTTTTTAAAACTAAGTATGCTTTAAAGACGTTAGGGTTGAAAGAGTTAAAATCAAAATATTATTTAAAAAAAAACTACGCATTTACTTTTTTTACTAGCAATTTATTGAGCAATGTTTCATCTAGATTTTTTTTCTAAGGAGAAAGAAACCTTTTCAAACACATTTAAAAAGAAAAACACTTTTTAGAACTTTTTGTTTGACGCAAACTTTTCTGAGGCGCAAATAGGAAAATTTAACTCATATTGCCTGACTATTGTCAATATGTGTTGATTGCCTGGATTTCTGGGGATTATGTCTGAAAAACTTGCGGACATAATCCCCAATTTAGAAATGGGGACTACGTCCGAATTATTGGCGGACATAATCCCCATTCACGAAGTGGGGGACTATGTCACGGCACCACTTAAAACTAAAGAATAATGCGTGAAAAATGTAACAAATATAGAACAAAGCTTAATGAAGCTTTATGTCTTTTAATTCTTAAAGTAAAAGTTAAAGGATAATTAAATTAATTGAATAATTTTTTGTGTATCCCAAGAATCTCGGAGTTAAGATTTTTAGTCCTGCATTTGCTATACAAGTGTCTTTTAGTTTGCATGAAAAATAAAAACTCGGTAAATGGGGCAAATCTCAAAACTTGCTTTCATTAAGTGCGAGAAGCAAGTTTTTACTGTATTTCCTAGTTTTGTTATTTGTTTTTTTTTTTAATATTTCATATGCTGCAGTTTCTGTTGATGTTATTTTGCTGTAGATGCGGTCATTTAAAAATGTTATGACTACAAAATGACAGTTTGAAAGTTTTGTTAAAAAAAAAATATATATTCTTTTTATGTTGCTACCAATAGTAAAATATGAAAAATTCGTACATATTTTACTTAATTGGCTGTGTCGTGACATTATGAATAAAATTGTATTTGCTCGTTTTGCCATGCATTATAGCGGCTTATCAATAATTTATTATGTCAGAGTTTAATTAAATATGATATGAATTTATCATTTTTTTTTTTCTTTTTTTCATGTACGAGGGGTACTATTTATATTTCGGGAACTGGCAACAATAATGTCAAAAGCTTAAATCTGGCAACACCAGGCGTTTTGACCAGACTATAGCTGTGTTTCTTTTGACGCGTATATACAATTGTGGTAATTTTCAAATTGCTCTAACTTATGAACGGTGAGTCGTCCCAATGTGCACAAAAACGGATGAGGATCCGTTTCGAATCCGTTACGAGTTCATAAAGGTATAGAAAACGTAATCCGCGGTAACGAATCCATTCCGAACCCGTAACGTACATCAAAAACGAATTCAATACGCTTTGTTTAAATAAAAAAAAAAAAACATTTTGAAGCGCTTATTAGCGATTAAAAAAAAATAAATTCCGCAGTGCGGGCCCGTTTTGAATCCGAAACTTATGTAAAAACGAATTCAAAACGGATTTGCTTTTAAATATGTAAATGCTGTATATTTACAGAAAAAAACCGTTTTGATGCGCCTATTAGCAATTAAAAAATAATAAAAGAAAAAAAAAGAAGAAAATTAAAGGGTAAAAATCCACCTCTGGTAGGATTCGAACCTGGGCAAATCCGTTTCGATTCCGTAAATACCTCAAATACGAACTCAAAACGGATTTGCTTTAATTAATTTTAATGATGATAAAAAAAATATTTTTGATTTGATTTTTTTTTCTTTTTATTTTATTGCGTATGATTTTTTGTAAACTTTTCAAACTCTTTTTTTTTTTTGTTTTTTGGAACAGATGATGATTAACATTCTTAGCTACCAACAATGAAAATACATTGATGGTTGGAGCTTACTGTTCAGTGTTTTTGAGTAAAACAACAATAAAAACACAAAAAACAAGGCAAAAATACACATAAATAAAAAAAGCAAAAAAATGTATCGGAAGGCTGGTTTGCGTTATTAGTTTCGGGACCCACCACAGGTCAAAATTGACTATAATAAGTCAATTCCTCATCAGACGCTTTGCCGACGTCTTATAGAATTCTGCAAGCATACTTTATTTAACTTTTAGCATAGATTAAACGAGAATCACCGCTACAAGAAAAACACAGCACATGCAAAAATTCATTTTGCTTTTTTTATTTATGTGTATTTTTGCCTTGTTTTTTGTGTTTTTATTGTTGTTTTACTCAAAAACACTGAACAGTAAGCTCCAACCATCAATGTATTTTCAAACTCTGTTTGAAAAAATATTTTTGATTCCAAATTTGAGTATATAATATTTTTTATCAAAAGAAGGGAAGAAAAAGAACACAGAATACTTATAAAAAAACAACAGAAATTTGTTTAATATACAAACTTTAAATCTCAACATCAAATAAGTCTACATCAGATAAGTCAACATCATATCGGTCAATAGCCTAGTTGTCTAACGTGTCGTGTATGAAAGAGTAATGGGTTCGTCTCCTGGCCGGGCTAGTAATTTTTTTTTTTTTATGTTATTTTGTTTTTTTTTTTTAATTAAAAATAAGCGCTTCACCCTTTCTTCTTTTTTTTTATAAGCAGCATTAACATTATTAAAAGCGAATCCGTTTTGAATTCGTTTTTGATGTACGTTACAGGTTCGAAACGGATCCATAAAAGTAGAAAAAACGATTCGTTTTTTTTTTAGGAATCCTTCCCGCAAACGGATCAGTAACGGATACGTTTCGGATTCCGTAACGGATAAAAAGAACGAAAATATGAACCCGTTACGGATCCGAAACGAGTCCGTTTGGCACACTGGGGTACGATAAAAAGTCCAAGGGTTAGAAGTTATTTAAAAAAAAGTGATTTTTTGCCGTTTATCGGCGCTTAACCAGTTTTCATAGAACAACTCCTAAAAGATAAATTTTTTTAAAAATAAAATGAAAAGTTTTTGTGAAGACCGTGATTCTCCACAAAAAAAGTTCCTTAGAGTTTTATTGTGCGACTCACTGTTTATGAGTTATCGCAATTTCAAAATATCCACAATTGTATATACGCGTCAAAGAAACACGGCTTATGTGTTTCCTAGGGACTTTGACGTCCTGAATCCGAATCCGGGGTCCGTTTTTTTTTTTTTTCAGAACGTTTGAGAAAAAATATTTCAAGGCCATATGGAGGTCATGTGTCGTTTAGTTATAAATTCGCAAAAATTCTGAAACTTATTTTTTATCATTAAATTCTAAGTCTTTTAAAAGAATATGTGATCAAAAAGGGTGCATCGGACCTAGTTTCGAATATATAGTCATCGGAAAATCCGGATATATCTTCTATAAAAACCGCTATAAGTTGGGAACCCCTGGATAAACTTGTAAAATATTGATGTCATATGAAAGGTATTTTGACAGCCTATAAAAATGTCTTGGCAATATTTTCAATTGGATTCATAGTTTTCGAGATATGAGATTTTTTGAAAAAACAACAAATAAATCAACAACAAAAACAACAACAGCAATAACAACAAAACAAAATACCTTTCATATGACATCAATATTTTCCAAATCCATCCAGGGGTTCCCAATTTATAGCGGTTTTCATAAGGGATATATATTCTGATCTACCGAAGGCTATACCTCCGAAACTAGGTCTGACATACCCTTTTTGATCACATATTCTTTTTAAGACCTAAGAGCTCAATGATTAAAAATTAGTTTCAGAATTTTAGCGAATTTATCACTAAACGACACATGAACTTCATTTTGTCCTCCATATGACCTTGAAATCTTTTTTCTCAGACGTTCTGGAAAAAAACGGACCCTTGATTCGGATTCAGGACGTCAAAGTCCCTAGGAAACACATAGTCTGGTCAAAACGCCATGACATTTTTTTTTTGTAAACCTGTGTAATGCAAGATCGTCATGTGACATATCGTGAGATAGAAGCATTCTTGTACATTAGTTCCACTTCAATACATTCGATTTTGCATGTACACTTAGTTGTAAAAAAATTTTGTTCACGTTGGATACCCCATAATTTTTCAATAGCTTAAACAAAACAAAACAAATAGCACTTGTACATTAAAACGTTGTGAGTACGTTTATACCAAAAAAATGTCAAACTTTCAATTGGTGTTTCCAGATTTTAGCTATTGACATTAGTGTTGCCAGTTCCCGAAACATAAATAGCACCCTACGTATTTATATGCGGCGCTAAGTAAAAATTTTATACAATACTAATTTTGTTTTTACAGTAGAATTAAAAATCTAAAAGGAAAAAATTGCTGCGGCCTTGAAACTTAGCACAGTTCTTAATTGGACTATAGCAACTTTACGCTCAAAGTTCACCGCTCAGCGGGAGGTCCAACCCCCTTCTTGAGGGTTCAAAGATCCAAAAAGTTTTTGAACAAAAGACAGAAATAAAGAGTCTTTTTTTGTGTTTTATAAAATGAGCAAATTTCCAAAATTGAAATATTTCACATTAAGATCAAACATCAAAGATCTTTATTCGGCTGAAGATTTTTTCAGCATATTTCGGCTGACTAGTCACCCGGGTGACTAAATAATAAAAAATTAAAAAAGTTGATTCAAAACTAGTTTTTTTTTTTTTGGATAAAACTAAAAAGTTTTTGATGATTAAGTAAAATTTGGTTAAAAAAAAAAAACGAGACAATAAACATCTAGAGTCGACCCCACGAACTTTCGAAAAAAATGACATCACTGAAATGGACGCATGTCGTGGTTCTATTTTATGTTGCGATGCATGTAAATAGATTATTTAGGTTATTATCGACAATTTCCATTTCGTGATCAACAACCGTTTTGCCAATATACCCTATCTGAGCCGTGAAAGAGCGGTATGAAAATTTGTCTGGTCGGTGATGCGTTCCGCTGACAGCACGCCTGGAAAAGAGGTCCTAAGTGGGGAGAAAAATAGTGGACGCAACCCCACTAAGGACGATTTTTTAACAACATTGCAATTGGGTAATAAACTAATAGAAAAAACCTCAGCTAAATCATCACAGTGCGAACATATAATCGTTTTCTACCAAAGGAACTGCAATCTTGTAATTCATTGCCATTTAGTGAAAGCAAGTTTGTATTCCATCGGTTCACTTTTGAGTTACAAGGCTAATGCCAAATTACACTACGATGCATCGTATGCAAAAATGTATCCTTATACAAACATGCCTGAAATAATTACTCACTATAACCGGCTTAGATACAGTATATCACAACTCTCATATACTTTACATAGATGGACGCAGGATTGGCTTCCAACCATACAAATTTAGTTGTTAAACTTAATGGCCTAGACATTCCACATTATAATCCGAGGAATCAGTCTACAGATCCCAGCCAATACAAGAAGCAGTAACAGTCTTTCATGTGGTTTGTGTTTGAGCGCCGCCAAACGCTGAACAGATAATATAGGTTTCTGTAGTATTTTTTGTCCGCAAATTCAGTGAGGCAGTCTTGAATGTTTTTTTGGGTACAACCATTGATCCTGAGCGCCAAATTGAGCACCGCGATTGAATTAGCCGAACGCCGATCAAAGTTATATGCCAAATTTCTCATTGTGTCCACACAAAAAAGGTATACGATATTTTTCATTCGGATTAATTACCTTGAAAAAAAAATTTCAATTTTAAGAACTGATTTTTCCGCCACTAAAAGCCCATTTTTTCGCCCTCTGGATCATGCCAACCGCAGCGATTTCCACCTCCGCTGTTCCCTTAACTACGGCACTGGTTCCGTATTATACTTCCAATCATTATATTACAGAATATAACAAACCTGCAATATAAAAATCGTTGTCTTCATAAGTGCATCATACATTCTTATATAGCTACCCGGGTGAATAGTCAGCCGAATAAGAGTTTAAAGATAAATCTCCTTAACTGTATAAATCTTAAATTGAATATCTTATAGCCCAGGAAAATTAGAATATTTCTGCGAAAAAATTGCAATTGAATTTTTTTCACCGGAATTGTGCATGGATCAGTCGTTGATATATCCAATAATTTGCGGACATAACACCCATTTACGAAATGGGGATTATGTCCGTGGGGATTATGTCATGGCACCGCCATAAAAAAGGTTTTTTGGGATTTTCCGGGAAATTTTGGGGTTTTCAAGAAAACACTTTTCGTTTTTGATGAACTCGAAACTAGCTCCAAATTCGTGTGTCAAATGATATGATCGCCAAATATTCTCATGGGTTCGTCTGGCTGAAAAAATAAAGCAAGACCTTAAAAAATTTTTGGGATTTTCCGGGGAAATTTAAGGAAAACACTTGATTCAAGGTTAGCTCAAAAGTAGCTCGAAATTCCTGCGTTAAAAGATTTTATCCCTTACTATTCCCGCGGATTCGTCTGGCTGAAAAAAATAATGTTAGCTATAAAAAAAGTTTTTTTGGGATTTTCCGGGAAAATTGGGAGTTTTCCGGAAAATGCTTTTAGCTCAAAATTAGCTCGAAGTAGCTCGAAATTCCTGCTTTAAAAGATTTCGTCGGTAACTCTTCCCGCGGATTCGTCTGGCTGAAAAAATGGAAAATGGAAAATTTCCCAGACATTTCGAAATTACTGTTGAAAAGCACAAAAATAGCTCGAAACTCCCAACCAAAAAACATTGAAATTCGTCGCACCTGCATAGCTCACTTTATGGACCTTATAAAAAGTCCATTGAAGTCCATTGTTCGCATAAAAAGTTATTCAGGCTCAAAGGTCGCTAAAATCAGATTTTTCCAAATATCTCGCTAACGCAGACTTTTACAGAAAAATTTTTCTCCACAATTTTGTTACACTGGAAATTTCCTATGTAATGGTGTAAAAAATGTTTTCGTGTAGCTTATAGTTTAGGAGATAACCCAATTTAAAAATTTGTGCACAGTTTTTATATGCTTTTTTTAAAAATAGATTCGAATTATTTAAATTTTAGGGACATATTTTAGAAATTAAAAAAAAAAACTCTTAATTAAAAATTACTTATCTAAGGTCAATTTTTATGCTAGAAACACAAGCATAAGAACTACATCAGCTTCAATTTTTACTTGAAAACTTTTTTTATCCGAAGAATAGTTTATAGGTTATTTGTCAAAAACTAATTTTCGACCTTTGAATTCCCTCGTTGAGCGGTGGACTTTTTTTTTTAAGTTAATCCAACAAACAACTGCACCAAACTTCAAGTCCGCAGCAGTTTTTTAATTTTTCCATAGATATTTTAGCTCATTTATTTGTAATTCGACATTTTTCTATGTAAATAAGTTTTATGTACTATATTAATAAAATACGGCTAATTTTCATTATTTGGATGTGTGCGAAATGACCTTATTTTCCTAAAACCGAAATCCGTTTTTCAAAATATTTTCTTTTTTACTAAGAAAAACACCTCGATAGCCGAAAAGTCACAAAGTTAAGAAATGCGCCGTTTACTTTGAAGATTGGGCAAGTTCACCAAGATTTTAAGAAATTCTAGCCAATAGTTTCTAAAAAAATAAGGTGAAAAATAAACTGATCAAATATAAAATTTTAAAGGTTTGGTAATTTTTTCGGAGCTCTCTTGAAATATAAAAAGTGACTTAAGGATCAATAATTACAATTATGTATATCGGTGGCTTTTGAAACCTCATATTTGAAATTTTTTTTCGATTTTGAGTTTTGAATAGGTTTTCACTGTTAAGTTCAGACAAACCAGATGGATCAAATAGTCCTACTGAACTAGATAGACTGGAAAGATTAGTTAAACCAATTTTTCTTTTCTTATTTTATAAATGCTTTATTTGGTTTAAAAATATAATTTTTGATTTACTGCTCATACGTTTATGCCGTATTTTTGTCAAGCGAATTTTGCATCTATTTCGCGGACGACATATTCGAACTTTTTGATTGCAAGATCAACATCCTGCTCGCTGATCTGATGATAGAGTACAATGCGTGAGTATTCCCAATCACGTGCGCTGATTTTAAGAACAATTCCCTGACCATCAGCTGTCACAATTTTATCCAGTATTTCCTGTGCAGTCACTTCTTCACAACGTTTGGCAAAATAATCGGCCGTCAGTTTTGGATGCTGCATGTGAATGAGTAAAATGTTTGATTGAACATTGGGCAAATCGACCAATACGTTGGGACTTTGCAGGTTATTTATAGCTTGAAAGAAAAAGTGAACAAGAAATAAATGAAGTGTTGAAATTAGGAAAAAATTCTAAAATATATTGGGTTATTTCATTACAAATTGCAGCTTCTTTTCAAAATGGCTACCAAATGAAGCTTAAAAATGTCAGCTTGATTGCATAGCAAGTGTGCAACATTTATTTGTGCACAACCACTCGACAACTCGCTTTGATGGCAAGAAGTGTAATGCTGGAGTGAATCGCAATGCTGACAGTTGCAGATTTCTTTTAAGTGCAAAAGGAAATACAAAAAATTGCTGCCATTTTTCGCCATTTCTTGTCGACAACAAAGCACAGTAGATGCTTTTGCTTTATATTTTGGCGCACATTAAGAAATTTTGCGAAATATCTTAAATTTTTAAATTTGTTCCTTTTAAACATCACTACACACGTCGTGCTTGAACCAAGTTTAAATAAAAGTTTCTTGCATATGAGTTCTTTGACTGAATTATGTTACGTAATAACTTCACGAATCAAATGATCCCAAAATTAAAAAAATCGATTGGGCCCTTTTTGAAATAAGGAGCCTTAAGCAATAACTACATATAAAAAGTTAATACAACACAAAATTAAAAATATTTGTAACATTTTCAAACTATTTTTTCTAAACTAATTTGAGGTCGCTGAACACGAAAAACGCATTTATTTTTTTTTCCTTGGGGTCGTTCCCAAGTTATTCGATAATTTATAATTTCGAGGTTATAGCTTCATATACATCAATATATTTCTATGACGCCAAGTCCGATCAATTTTATTTTTCCACGCTTACAAAGAGTGATTAACGGCGCTTCTAACAAGTATACCAATAATTATGCTCCAAACAAAATTGACGGAGTTAAAGCAGGAAAAAGCTTGATATTTCAAAAATTTTTTAAATTTTTCACATAACTTCAAATGAAACACTTTGTTTTTGGCACATATTTTTTTTTTAAATAATTATTTTTAGAAATGTTATTTAATGGCGCATATAAAAGCAAACATTTTAAGCCTATGTTGAGCAAAATCGAATGAAATTTCCAAGAGATATAAAGGCTTTAGTGCAATAAGGAAGATGTGAGAATTTTCGAAATGTTCGGCATGAGTCAACAGATCCAATTTCTCAGCCTCCAAATAGGACACCCTACACTTATTGAACACTTTAAAGATGATTTAAGTAACTTCTAATCATTCTCTGTAGAAGAACATTGCGGATTGTATCAAAAATATTAATTTTCAAAAGAAATCGAAATTTCTCCATTGCACTAAAACCTTAATATATTTTGGAAATTTCATTCGATTTTGCTCAACATAGGCTTAAAATGTTTGCTTTTATATGCGCCATTAAATAACATTTCTAAAAATAATTATTTAAAAAAAAATATGTGCCAAAAACAAAGTGTTTCATTTGAAGTTATGTGAAAAATTTAAAAAATTTTTGAAATATCAAGCTTTTTCCTGCTTTAACTCCGTCAATTTTGTTTGGAGCATAATTATTGGTATACTTGTTAGAAGCGCCGTTAATCACTCTTTGTAAGCGTGGAAAAATAAAATTGATCGGACTTGGCGTCATAGAAATATATTGATGTATATGAAGCTATAACCTCGAAATTATAAATTATCGAATATCTTGGGAACGACCCCAAGGAAAAAAAAAATAAATGCGTTTTTCGTGTTCAGCGACCTCAAATTAGTTTAGAAAAAATAGTTTGCAAAATGTTACAAATATTTTTAATTTTGTGTTGTATGATCTTTTTATAGTTATTGTTTAAGGCTCCTTATTTCAAAAAGGGCCCATTCGATTTTTTTAATTTTGGGATCATTTGATTCGTGAAGTTATTACGTAACATAATTCAGTCAAAAAACTCATATGCAAGAAACTTTTATTTAAACTTGGTTCAAGCACGCCGTGTACAGTCTTCTATTTGAGTTGATATCCTTGAAATTTAGCAAAACTATCCATAGTACTTTGTTGTATAGCAATCACTTTGACTCAAGTACTTACCTTCCGCAATACGTCTTGTCCTTTGATGATCCGCATTCAAGAGCGGCACAATTGTCTCGAGTGCCACTAGACCAGCAGCAGCCAATATACCAGCTTGACGCATACCACCACCCAGAGCTTTTCTCAAACGACGTGCTCTACGAACAGATTTGACGACAACAGGAAGCGTAAGGACAATTCAAAGCAGAACGAAAATTGTAAAAAAAAGAAAAGAAATTAATTAGCATTAGCTAGGAAAGGATTCTTTTATATTCGTCCGTTTTTCTCCTTATCTCCAATTTTACTCACTCGCGAATGAATGCCTTTGATCCAACCAAAATCGAACCCACCGGTGCTGAGAGTCCCTTACTCAAACAATAGCACAATGTATCGAAATCTCTTGCTATCCTTGACACCGGCACCTGCAACGTCTCTGCGGCATTGAATACACGCGCTCCGTCCATATGCAATGCAATGGGACGCTGTGCTGTGCGACACAAAGCAGCCAGTTCGTCCAACCATTCGAGCGGAATCACTTTGCCGCCACACATGTTGTGTGTGTTCTCCACCACAACCAATGCGGTAGTTGGCTCATGGTCGTCCTCATACCAACGGATTTTTTTGTGTAATTCATCGAGGCTGTATGTGCCGTTGGGTAGATTCTTCACTGTAGCTAATTGCACACCCGCAATATGGGCCGCACTGGCTGTAGGATGGATGAGAAGAAAAGAATAATGAAGAGATTGCAAGATGCAGCGATATGGTAGCAAGTTAATTAGGTAGTAGACAAAGAAGTAAAATTATAAAAAAGGATTACAATGTGCTAATACAAATTGGCTTATTGTGGTGTGTGTATGGTGCGTGTGCATGTGGCGCACTTAGGAGTTGTTATTGCAGTAATCTATGCATTAATGATACCAGAGCATCTTGGTTCAAAACTGTCCTGCTGTCAATTAGGAAAATATAATCCAATAGGAAAAGTCTCGGAAAATGCAAGTATTATCAATATACAAATCTGGTTAAATGGCTTTTCTCAAGCGTAATTCCAATTGCTCTGCCTATTCTCACATAAGAAACGGTTTGGAATATGACGCCTGATTTCTCTTTTTTTCCATCGACATTTTGACTTAATACTTTCCCATGGGTTTTGAAACATGGATCATTCAAGTGCTGCTGGCGAAAAAACATATTTTTTACTCAAGGCATCTTACGAATAAGTGTGTTAGGTTAAAAATGCTTGGATCGTCAAAAGGATACATGTGGATTTTTTCAGAATTTTTGGAACTTTTTTTTTTATTTTGTTGGCCAAGGTTTTAAGAATTATAAAATGTTTAAAAAAATTTTGAAAAAAATCCACACGAATTCCTAAGGCAATTCTAAGCATTTTTTTCCTGTTATTTTTGTTTTTATATGATGCATTGCTTTTGTTTAAAAAATCGTTTTCGGACCGTGTAATTGGAAAACGTAAAAAAATCGATTTTTGGAACCGAATATTATATGCATTGCAATAATATCTAGTTTTTTACAAATATTTTTATTTATAAGCAAAATTTATGTATCCATTCAGTGAAGAACAAAAAGTTTTGAGATAAAAATTTGTCTTTTTTTACCGAAAATGGGCTTTCAGTAGAATCAAAAGTGCTCCATTGGATTTTGTCCGAACGAATAAAAAAAAAATTATACAGATATTGTTAAGAGTCCTTACGACTTTTGAGTCGGTGTCGGGATGAGTTCCTTTTTTAACTTCATACAAATCGAAAAAGTTCAATCTAGGTACATCGAGAGACGTACACCCACCCATTAGGGTGAATTTTATCATAATGTTTAGAATTTTCTTACTTACAGCCCGATATATTGACTGAATTTGAAATGTCGCGGGGAGTTCTGCGCCTGGCCGTAGCTCGGTGATCGGGTTGTAGTAAACAAGTAACGCAAATATGATTAAACTGTCTAATACCGTTGAAATCTAAGCGTCTCAGGAAAACGTATTCTTATAAATTGGTACAAACCATGTGTAAACGATCAAGAAATTTGTTCATGGCATCCGATTTGGCTATAAATTGGCATAAGCAATAGTTGCATAGTAGAAAAAATTACTACCAAATATTTTTTCATAATTTAAAAAAATGGCGGAGATATGGGACTTTGAAATTTTTAGGTTAGTTTTTTTTGAGAAGCTATAACTTCGGTTGCATTTATCCAATTTTCAATTTTGTAGTGTTAAATGATTTGTCTTAAAACAGGCTTTGAAATAAAAACTAGCAAACATTTTTTTTTTTTTTATATATTTAGTTTACACTGAAAATAAAAATTTAAATTGAGTTTCCCAAAATATGTCCTTTTTAATATTTTTTATTTTTCTTGTAAAAAAAGCTACAAGTGTAACTTACCAGTCCTCCAAAAATTGGAGTGGGCCTCCCAGTGGTTCTTCAGAAAAACAATAAAATGTAGCTTTTGCCGCAATTTTTCAGTACAATTTTTTTGAATTTGAAATTTTTAATTAAACGTTAATTTGAATTTGAAAAAAGTGCGTTGGTACTTATAGTAGTACTATACAAGCAAAAAAACAGTCAATAAACTATTTTCAGCATTTAAAAATTTTTTTTAATAAAAATTTTAAATTAAAAAAATGTACTGAAAAATTGGGGAAGATGCTACATTTTGTTGTTTTTCTGGAGAACCACTGGCAGGCCCACTCCAATTTTTGGAGGACTGGTAAGTTACACTTGTAGCTTTTTTTACAAGAAAAATAAAAAATATTAAAAAGGACGTATTTTGGGAAACTCAATTTAATTTTTTTTTTTTCAGTGTAAACTATATATAAAAAAAAAAAAAAATGTTTGCTAGTTTTTATTTCAAAGCCTGTTTTAAGACAAATCATTTAATACTACAAAATTGAAAATTGGATAAATGCAACCGAAGTTATAGCTTCTCAAAAAAAACTAACCTAAAAATTTCAAAGTCCCATATCTCCGCCATTATTTTAAATTTTGAAAAAATATTTGGTAGTAATGTTTTCCACTATGCAACTATTGCTTATGCCAATTTATAGCCAAATCGGATGCCATAAAAAAAATCTTGATCGTTTTGAAATGGTTTGTACCAATTATAGAATAATAACATTTATTTTACAAAAGAGCCATCCTGAAGTACCAAACTAGCAATCAACCTAGAATTACTCATACATACATACCTTGTTCGTATAAAAAAATATGAGATAAGTCACCGACAATTGCTTCCGTACCACGGCGATGGCAGTGCACCATAACTGTAAAAAAAATTTCAGAAAATACTTAGTAAAATTTTAAATATAATTAAAAAGGAAACCGACTTTTTTTTATGTACAAGGTGTCCCAAAAGAAAGTTTGTATTAAGTGAAACAATTAAAAAAATATTAAACCATCTATCGAAAATTTGTTTATAAGTTATTAGTGTACATATTTTGAGAACTTTGGGGTTTGGATTTTGTGGCCATAAAACTAAGTAGTACAAATGAAATCCCCAAAGCCGATTTCATAGTTTCATAGATAGTTTTATTACACCTATCGACTCCACAAGACAACCGTGTTCTGTAGGCAAGGCGTTACAGAAATCAACCTTTTCAAAAATTTTGTACAAAAAAATATACATAGAAAGCCGAATGATATCGATAAAGTTAGTGAAAGTTTCAAAAAAATATTTAGGAAGTTGAGGAACATCGAATTGTATTGTAAAATATTGCCCAGCTTTATAGAAAATCGAAAAGTAAATGACATTAAAAACGTAATTAAAAAATATATGAAGAAAAATATATTCTTTGATAATTTGAAAAAAAAAAACAAAAGGTATCAAAACATCGTAAACCTTTTAAAAAGTTGGGAACTGCAAATAATCTTAAAATTTAATTAATAGATTATTGTAGAACTCCGACAGATCTTGATTTATTAAGAAGAATTAAGTGAAACTTCAAATAATTTTGCAGCATTTTTGATCTGATATTCTTTCGATGAAATTGTCTGAAAAATAAGTACAATGTAATTTTTATCATTCAGAACAAAAGTCTCTATGTCCATAAATAGTTATGGACAGTTTAAATTATCTTGATTATCAATCACTCTGGTCTAAGAGGTTTCAGTTTGGCCCGAGGCCTATTTACCATTAAAAAACTCTTTTACTAAATTCACAAATACATTTTTTTCTTGTTTTACTTACAACTTCCCCCTTGCAAGGCGATATGGTTTAGTACAAATAATAAGGGCAGCTCAAAGTGCACATTGTGCTCGCACCCTAAAGTAACACTTCAATATAAGTAAAAGAAAAATCTTTATCAGAGAATAATGTTGAACACCCAACACATTTTGTGACCATCTTTTCTGGTGAAATTTGGTTGAATTTTGGTGGTTTCTTGTTATTTCCTTACTGCCTACCATCGCCTCATGTTTGCTTGGTAGGAAACTGAAATTTTTTTGCTTTCCTTCAAAGCACATAATTGCAAATAATGGCAGGTTGCCTTGACTGTTCGTGGCAGCGAAGCGCTTTGCTATTGGTGGCGGAAGCACAAGAATTATTACAAGTGTAGCCAAGTTAGAAAAGAAAAATGCTTGGATATTTCTATGGCGGCATCACAAACACCGGATGAAAGATTTTTTGAGCGTGGGAGCGCGTAGCTGTTGAAATTGTAAATTGAAGCCTAAGGTAAAATTCGTTTATGTTCGGGGATCATAAATTATTAAAATAATTTTCTTTCTTTTCTGAAAAGGTACTAAGTATAACGTTTTATAGTAAAGTAAAATACCAACCAACCACCAGCTACTGTGTCAGCTGTTGAGTTTTTGCGACCGGTTGGAAAGCTATAAATTCTAAACGAATTTTGATGAATACCCAAATTAAATTTCGAGCATTCTTCTGATGTATGGGAAAATTCGATTTGAATGTGGGAGTAAAAATATTTTTAATTCAATGCATGTTACGTACTTGTGGCTGTGTCATAAAATTATTGCATCAAAATTTATAACGAAGTTATGTTATGTTATTTTGTTAAGTTCGCAATGCTGCTTCTACATATGAACGTGTACCTAGTGTTGTTGAAAATAATAAAATAATTCGTAATCATAAGCATTAAAGTAACGATTATTTGTTTTGTGCTTGATACCATTTGAAGCTTTAGTTCTTCTCCCTTTGTTTTGTGCGCACATTTATTGCAATTTTTATTTTCATTATTATCGTTATTGCTTTTTCCATTGTTTTTGTTGTTGCTGTCGATGTTTCAACATCTGTGCCTTTTGCACCTTCCGATTATTTTAATTGACCTCTGACTGTTCGAAATTCTTATTACTTTAAGATAGTTTTTTTTTTTTTATTTCAAAACTTATACAGTAGCAATGTGATATTCAATACAATTTACATATTTTTATTTTACAGCTTTGGCGCATTCAACGCTTAAAATATCGCTAAGCTTTTAATGGAGATTAAGGTTTTATAGCTTCATTGTCTTTAAACAATTGAGGCGCTGTGTGCAAGAACGCCCTAAGTTGATTTTCGAGATAAATCAAATAATAAACTCAAATGCTAGGGCCTCAACGGCAAATCTTAAAATGAATGACCACCTAGAGATTCTCAATAGGTTCTTTAGAAAATGGAAACTAAAGCTGAACATAGAAAAGTGTGAAAGCACAATTTTCAAAGGCCTTAAGAAGGATACATATCCTACTACCAGGCAATTTATCCCTGGTATAGAAATAAATGGATATTCTATAAGGTATACAGAACAAATTAAGTATTTAGGTGTTATTTCTGATAGGAAATTTGCTTTTAAAACCCATATTGACTACACCTTATCGAAAGCCAAAAAAATATTCTTCTGCTACTCGAACATGAGATAAGGTTAAATTGCTACAAGCAAATTATTAGGCCCATTTTGGGTTATGCGTTCCCTATTGCGTTTAATATCTCGTCAGCTCAAATGGAAAGACAAAGAATTTTCGAGAGATACACTCTCAGGGTGTGTTTGGGTATTAGAGCTAAACGATACGTAAATGGCACCTATAGAAGTACTCCTTATAAATTAGTTTATGACCAAAGTAATCTAATAAGAATAGATTCCTTCCTGGTAGGCTTAGCACTGAAATACTTAGGAAAGTTGCCTTTTGTCAATAACAATTTGCTAGATAATTATTAAAATAAGAAAAGTGGTATAGCATACCCCATAGAAGATAAGCACATGTCACCCATACATTTAAGTGTATTAAATAATAACTAGTAAGGGTGTAACTTTTGGCCTGGCCAAAAAATAAATACTCTACACTGCAGTATTTTGGAAATTTTGCTTATATGGGAGGTGTCACGCCCTCTTGTCCGAGTTCGTCTAGTTTTAGCTTAGAGCTTGCATTTATAGTCTTTAGTATTTCAGTGAAATTTGGTTGGATTATCTCAAAAAACTATTTCAGTATAGCATTTTAAACTTTTGCTTACATCGGTGGTGCCACGCCCCTTGTCCGCTTTCACCCAATTTTTGTCAAGAGCTTGCATTTATAATTCTTAGTGTCTTAGTCAAATTTGGTTCGAATATCTCAAAAAACGCTTTCAGTATAGCGTTTTGAAACTTTTGCGTGTATGGGAGGTGTTCTTAAAATACAGGGTGTTGAATTTCGCGATTTTTGTGATTTTTACAAAAAAATATTACTTTATTTTTGCCTCGTTTTTGTGTTTTTATTGGTGTTTTATTCAAACACACTAAACAGTAAGTTCCAACCATCAACGTATGTATTTTCATTGTTTGTAGCTAATAAAAAAAAAAAAAAAATGTTTTTCACCAACATTTTTTAAATTTAAAAATACTTTTTTATTTTTTTTTAAAAAACCCCCCTTAAATTTTTTTTTTAAAGTACTTTAAATAAAAGCATAATTTATAAGCTTTAAAATGATAGTACCTGGAGACCGATCCCTGCTCGGTCAATAATCTGATCTTATTATTTTATTCGATGTTTTTATTCATAGATATTTTTTTGTTATGAAATTCGTATCTTTTCCCCCTTCAATTTTCATTCTTTCCAAATGATAAATAAACCGATAAGAATAATAATAAGAAAAAACTCGGAGAGTATTGAATGGTATAGAAAAATATCAAAAACTCAAAGTTTTTTGGTGAAATAGAATGCCCTATAATAAATAAATGGGATATGCCACATACCCAAAGTATTTCGTCTTTTTTTTGGGGGTTGAAATATCTTATCTTCAAAGGACTTTAACCCGGAAAGTAAGAGACCTATTGGAAAAATTCGAAGGAATATTTTGGTAAGAAGGAGTGTGGCTATTCGGCGCCATTAATAAAAAAGAATTTCACCTTTTCTTGTAGCTACGCTGTAAGACTGAACACAGCGTTTTCTTCAACTTCAAGCAAGGATATTTCAAAATCCAGCAGGTATAAAGTTCTGCTGATGAAGACGGATTCAGTGTCAAAAAGAACATAACACTGCATATAAGAAATAAAAAGTTCACTCCATTTTTTTTGTGCCTGAGTTAACCAATATTTTTTTTTTGTTAAAAAGTGGGCGTGGCAATTATTGAACAACGCTTACTTTTCGTTATGCTTTAGAGACTTATGATCCAAATCATCATACCAAATTTCATTAAAATATCTTGTCACAATTGCGAGAAATAGCATTCAACGTATTTTACTTGTAAGGGAGATTCCACGCGCAACGGCGATATTTCGCCCACTTTCAGATCAAAGATGCCTTATAGCAAGTAGGCTCCCCACAGTTAATTTCAGAATGATTACTTTGTTAGTTTTCTTTTTATACCGTATTATTTTTTTGTGGGCGGTGCCACGCCTTTCAACGAGTTTTCCCAATATAACGGTATATCACATATTAATTCTTGTTTACAGAGGTAACATCTCCTAAATTTTCATCAAAATTGTTGGAGTCGTTTTCGAGTTATATTAAATCAAAATTTTTAATGGTTAAGAAGTGGGCGTGGCACTTCTTTGATACCGCCCACTTTTTGTCAATAAGAAGATATTGATAGTCATCAGGTGTGTACTAAATTTCATTGAAATACCTTTAATGGTTTGGAAGAAATGACTAGATCAAATTTAAAATTTAGGGCGGTGCCACGCTCCCTTGTGGGCAATTATGAAAATAAAACCTTATTTATTCTCCATTTTCGATAGAGTGCATCTTTTTCCAAAGTTTCATTAAAATCGCTGCATCCGTTCTCGAGAAAAATTCGGGCATATATATATTTATACATATAAGTATATATTTATAAACATACAATTTTAGCTCGTATAAGAAGAGAAGATATGACTCAAGATTATCAATTTACAAAGTTATATGTAGGCTATAAATTTTTGAAAATATACCTTTTTTATGAAAATCACAAAAAACTTTAAATTCAACACCCTGTATTTTAACATCAAATGATACTAGGATCGCATTATTAATCTTGCACACCATTACTACCATATTGCCAAATTTGATCGAAATCGGAGACAAAAAAATTTTCATCTGGTACACTTGGCGTGTTAAGAATCAAAATCATGTTTGCACCATTTGTTTTTTTGGAGCTCCAACAGATGTACTAGAAAAATGGGAGCGATTGGACAAAGGAGCAGTATGCCCTTCATACAAAAAAAAATAAAAACATAAAATAATTGGAAAGTCAAAGAATGTTAACAAAGTCAAAAGTTTTGGAGCAAATCGAAAATTTTATCTTTACATCGCACATATGTAGGGAGATTTAACCCAAAAGGCTGGTCAAAAACGAATTTTTGTAATTGGTCCAAAATGATTCAAGTTTTTTTTTATTATACAGCTAATACTCCAAACTAAAGAAATCTGGGTCCCGATTTTATCTTAACCCATCTGCAGCTTCGTACTACGTTGTCAAAGTTGAAGTTTTGTAAAACATTTTAAAATAAAATTTTAAAGTTGCAAAAGAATTGTTGATTTAAGTGCGCATATTTCTTTAAGTGCAGAAAAAAACGAAAAATTGCAGAATGGATTATTCTACGATAAGTGTGTTCTTTACAATGAATTTAATTTAATAAAAAAGAATCATTATAAAAGTCAAAATAGTGTGTTCAAACTTTATAAGTAACTGAGTATTTTTTATTGAAAAATTGTAAATTTTTAAAAGCAGAAAAGTAATAGATCCTCACGAGTCCCAATTTTATCTACCAAAAATTCTCATAAATTTAATCTTTTTGTAGCTAAAACTGCAAAATTTGGCTCCTACTATTTCCAATTGGCAAAATAGCTGCACTTTTTGCTGATGCCTATACACGTGATATTTTTAGTTTTATAGAAATTTTAAACGAAAAAATGTACGAATTTAGAGGACTAAAATTCTCAGAAATTATTTGATGGCGAAGAGTTTTCAGATTAAAATAAAAAATAATTGTTTTTCAAAAACTTGAGATTATTAGTACGGAGATTGAAAAGTTGGAGTTTCGGTAAGTTATGTCGGCCTCTATTATCAATTTTTTGATAATTCAGTATTACAGTATTACTCCAGTTAACAATACTAAAAGAATAAGCCATATCTATTAAATAAGGTACAGTGATATAGAATTTTTAAAATGTTTTTGTGATGTTTTTGTCTATAGCGCCCTCTGTGGACGAATTTTCTATTCTGTAGTGTTCCCGGGCTACTCTTCTGAGTTATATAAATTGATTGACACCTTGATAACTAAAATCAATAAAGCAGTATACGAGATAGAAGACCCTAAAATTAACAACATTAATCATGTGTACAGCGCCATCTATTGAATGTTTTTCAAAAGTTTATTGCCATCATATTCTCATTTTAATAAAATGAAAGAGAAAAACTTTATAAAAACCAAAATCGGCTCAGTACTACAGGAGCTACAAGTCGTCAAATATTTCACTTGTCTGCAGTGCCCTCTATTGACAATTTTTTTAAACGAGTCTATATTTGTTTTGATTGTCTGAATAATCTGAATAAAATGACACCTCAATTTCCAAAATCGGACCAGTAGTTTCAGAGTTATTAATTTTGACCAGGTTTTTAACTCAGATACCCCTATGTGCATCGTCGGGTTATAACTACAACTAGACATTTACATTTTTTAATATTAAGAAATATTGGCTCTACGCCTCAGTTTTTTTGAAAAATAGTCGCCATCCAATTTTATGTAAGAAATAAAAAACAGAAATTTTCAAAATCTCATACAAAAATCGAATTTCAAGAAACTTAAAAAGTGTTTTTCTCAAAACAATCAAAATGTTAATGTCTAGTTGTAGTTTTAACCCGACGATATGTAAAAACAAAACTCAACTGTTATTGAAGTTTGGTAGAGTGGATATGCTATCAAAACATTCTTTCGTAATTTTTTCACTGGCCACATGAAATTAAGGAATTTTGTTTTTAAATTCAAACAAAGCACGTTCCTACCCTTAAATATGTATATTTCACTAACCTGCTAATAAATTTCCCATTGTACCACTTGGCAGAAATACGCCAGCTTCTTTTCCGAAAAGCTCCGCTGATTTCTGCTCCAATTCATTTACTGTTGGATCTTCACCGTAAACATCATCACCAACTGCTGCCTCAAAGATGGCTTTTCGCATCTCTGGAGTGGGTAGGCTCACAGTATCCGAACGCATGTCAATGACATAATGGGACATTTTTGGTTTTGTGGTTTTGGTGCTGCTCAATTAAAGGTGTACTACGGAATTGGCTATGGGGAGGAATAGAAAAAAAAAAATTTATTTTGTGTTGATAAAAAAATTGAAACACAAACCACAACAAATTGTAGCAACAATATACAGTTAATTGTGCGAGTAAACAACGTTGTGATGGAATTTATATGCTGCCAGTATGTTGTTGGTATTGAGGCAGAATTAAAAATCAATTATGCCGCATGCGTTATGAATATCAATGAAAGGGAAGTTAAGAAGTGTGATGTTGTTTATATTTATGGAAATATGAGTTACTGACAGCTCTATGCAGGCAGTTGACTATAAAATTAATTCAATTTATTTTCTTTTGGAAAAATCAACAATATTGTTAGTTAAATCGGGAACAAAATTTTAAAAACATCGAAGCTTTGATGCCAAAGATGCTTACTGATTTCCAGCTAAGGACAAAATACAATAAGTACAAATTCTCAAATATTATTTTATATTAATGTAGATATTATTTATTTTATTTAAGAGGGTGTAATTAAAATATTCTGAAATATAGCTATAAATTTTAAAAGGTAAATAGAAGTATCCGGTTTAAAATAGCTAGTTGTTAATCATCATCGATTTATTAATGGTTTGCTGTAAATTTACCCGAAAATATTATCTTTTGAAGTTTTAATGTAGTACTATCTAAAATTTTAATTGTTTATAACACTGTACAACAAATTTCAAACTTATATAATATTATTATTCCTTGCTTTTACCATGTCGTCTCAGTTTTCAGATAAAATTAAATACAATATCGCGATTTACGTACGCGATAATATTTGAAAAAATTTAAGCCGTCAGGATTTAAAACAAACTAAGTAGAAAGGTTGTAACCTTTGGCCTGGCCAATCATCAACTACCCTACACTGCAGTATTTTTTAAATTTTGCTCATATGGGAGGAGCCACGCCCTCTTGCTCAAGTTCACCCTGTTTTTGCTCTGAGCTTGCATTTATAGTTCTAAGTATCTGAGTGAAATGTGGATGGATTATCTCAAAAAACGTTTTCAGCATAGCGTTTTGAAACTTTTGCTTACATGGGAGGCGCCACGCCCTCTTTTCCGAGTTCCTCTAGTTTTAGCTCAGAGCGTACATTTAAAGTCCTTAGTATTTGAGTGAAATTTAGTTGGATTATCTCAAAAAAATCTTTCAGTATAGCATTTTAGTAGAAGACCTATGGGCGTTCTGGACCACAAAAGTGACTTTTTGTATGAAAATCTCCATACAAAATTTTACCCTAAAAATTCTCAAAACTGAGTAAAAACAGTGTTGCCAGACTTCTGTTTTAGTGTAAAGTGTGCTATTGGTGTAGGATATTTTGTTTAGGATTTATTGTGAATGGACCATGTTGGTTTGTTTAGGATTTATTATGACTGGAGTAAATTGTTTTGATAACATTGTTGTTGTAGGTGTTATTATTGTTGGCTTTTTTTTTTCTATCCTGCTTCTCCCTCATCTTCCGGGTGGTCAATTTTTGTTCTTTCAGCTGTTTTTATTGTTTCCTTTTTCTCATATTTTTCTTTGTACTTACATTCGAGTCTACATATGTTGTATTATGTCTTGACAGTCAATTGTTGTTGCTGCTGTTGTATTTGTTTATTTAAGGATAACACAAATTTTTTGATTATTTCACTAGCAGACCAAATGTCGGATAAAGACGGAACCACAGTCGGATTTTTAGACTTTGTTTAGATAACGTATCATATATCTTAGCTTAGGAGTTCGATCTTGACTTCATTTGAATTATTAGACTTGTAATTTTAATTAAACTTTTAATGTGGAGTTGATCTTCCACAACAAAAGGTATTGGTTTGTTTGTTTATGTCAGATGTATTCTAGTTTACGATCCCTAGGCTATTTACATACATTTTTTATTTTTACTTTAAATTTGTTTACAAAACCAGACAAATAGAGTCCCAGCTTGTTTACATTAAGATGAATCATAACTAAGGAGTTTGATCTTAAATTTATAACTAAGTTTGTTTTTTAATGAAATATACATTGGACATTCCAAAGTGCTTCATATCATTTCACCATGCAACGCATTTTGAAAGGTCACCATAAAAGATCCTCTTAGAGCTACATAACTTAAATAAAATAGTGCTTTATTGGATAAACCAAGATATATATGCACATATGTGTAGATATTTATTTAAAAACAAATATAATTATAAATATAATTACATACAGAGATAAAAATACGTAAAACTCAGCACTTTAGAAAAATGTATGCAACTACTGAAGCTGCTTCTTCATATAACCTGAATGCCACTTTCTTTATTTAAGGGTTATCATGTTGATTTTGGACAAAATATGACTTTTTATATGGAAATCTTCATATTAAAATTCAAATTTTCAAAAATGGGTGCGAAGCTACAAAGATCTGCCAAATGTTAAAATTTTTAAGTGCACAATTGTGCTATGGACTGCCACTGATTTAGAACTAATAGATGGTTGCTACATACTTACGTTGTTTACGTAAGGTCCATTTTTACAAATAATAATCAAGTCAATATTCAGACCAAATACATCGTTTTTGGCCCAACATTCGAATTTAAAGGCTATTTTCGGTGGGCATGTTCTCTTTATGGATACAATTTTTATTTTTTTTTTTGTTTTTAAATTACACTAATTATGTTACTATAATTCCTTGCTATTGGCTTAATAGGACTGCATGAACAAAATTTTTCCATCACGTCTCAGTTTTCAAATAAAATAACAAATATCTTTTTCTAGCTTCTATCTTTCTTCTCCAAAACATAAATTCTCTCTTATAAATTTGCCGACCACTCTTCTAAATGAAATTTGCTTATGTAGATTGTACTACGGAACTTTGTTTTCAGTTACCGGTTTTGCTTTTTGATATATATTTTTCCGTAGATTTTTAAAAACTTTTTTATTGTATTTGAAAACATGGATTCAAGTCAAAAGAAAAAGTATGTAGAATAAAGCTTTAGCATTAGGCTTCGTTTAATTATTAGTTTATCAAATGGATTGAAAATGTATGGCTAAATAAACCGGTACTTGAGGTAATGTTGTACATATCTTAAACATTTTCATTATGTAACAAAACATTGATATCAAAACACAATACTTAGGCATCAAGTAAACAAATAAACACTTTCAGTTCAACGACTCTACAATTTTGTAAAATATGCCTTCTTTCAATATATTGCAATAATTGATAATAGAAATAACACAGAGATTGCACAATTACTATAAAAATTCAACCGCACTAACCTACAGATTTCAATCGACTGGTGTCGCTCTCCGATCAGTACTGAGCGATAAGTTGTAACTAAATGAGTAAAAAATAATCTTGAAAAATTGATTGAAATAATAAGTGACAATGGTTTTTTCTCTTTCAAAAATTTGTATACTATATGTTGGCAAGGGCGTATCAAAAAAAAAAAAAAAAAAACAAAACTAATCAACAACAAAATTTCAGAAAACCTTAATATTTAATGAATTACAAAACGGAGAAAGTTTAACATAAACTACTTAGCTATACATCAGACTGCTGATGCAGAAAAATTTTTTTTTTTTTTTGAATTTCCACGATTACGCTCAAAAGTTACGTGTCAAGAAAGTGTGCTGAGATTTTTTTAAATTTTTTAGAGGTCATTTAGAAGTAGCGCAAGGCTGATTTATGCAAAATTTCGACTTGATGCGGTTTTTCCTTTATTAAGATCTCGAGAATGCTCAGAACGAGCCTTACGATATATCAAATTGTTTGTCTCAAATCAAGGTATATAAAAAAAAAATAAAATTTGGAACCTAAAAATTAATGACATATTGTTTATCGGCTTGATGCGATTTTTATCCTATTATGATCTCAAAAATGCTCAAAATGAGTCGTACGGTATAGCAAATTTTTCATCTTAAATCAAGGTATATAAAAATTTATATAAATTGGAACCTAAAATCATTGACAAATGGCTTTTAGCTAAAAATCCCTCAAAAAACTTTTTTTACAAATTTCACCCTATTTTCATTTTGGATCAGACTTTTTGTTCCAAGATCATGAAATCATGGAAGGAGCAATTTTTTAGAACTTCTAATACCATTTTATCCTTATAAAAGAAACTGGGTTAAAATGGGTTAAGGCGTTATTCAAAAATATTATACGAAAAATTTGTTTAGTGGTCACGAGAAATACTTAGAGCTTAAGAGTAATGAGTTATAAAGTAATAAAAATGCAAAAAATATGAAAAAATTAAGAACTTTTTATATAGTAACCATCCGTTGATAGATTTTGATTCTTCACAGGTTACAAGTCTCGCCATAGGTGTGTTTGTCCAGTGATTTAGCTAGGGACTTATGCTCCCTATATGGTATATGCCTATTTGTACCTTAATCGATGTAGCCAAACCTTAATCGTTGTTTAAATTTTTTAATTTTTCTTAATATTAATTTGATGTATTTATTTTTATTTTGATTGTCAAATGTCAGTGTTGTCTTATTTTCGAAATTTTTCAACGATGTTTTTGTTTAAATTATTATAAACGTAATTGTGGTTAAGTGTTATTTTGGTAATACAACAATTTAACTAACGACGAATTTTGTTTGCTTGTTTGGGAATTCCGCTACAGCTCTTATAAAACAAAAATAACATACTGCAACATATTGGTCTAAACTTGTTGTAGCCATTACTTTGGAAATGCTTTATTATGATATTTAAATTTTTGTACGCTCCTTAGCAGTTTCACATAAAAACGTTGTACTATAATATTGATTTTTTTGAACCACCCTAAAGTTGCTGTTATGTGGTTTTACGCACTTTATTAATAAACAAGCTCTATTGTGTGAATACAATTTACTGCTAAAATCTTAAATTAGCGTGTGTTCCAAGTGACACCCTCGAAAATGAGTGTACAAGAGAGAAATAACTTTGTGTCAGAGTTAAAAAAAAATTCAGTTCTCGTTGATGTCCAGTGGCGTTATTAAAAAAAAAATATTTTTCCAGATCCAAATTCACAAAGTACTTGAATCTTGGAATAATTATCCTCGTATCTAAAGGCTAAATGAGCACACAATACGATAGCGATTAACTGGAATCGGTCTTTGTACAAAGTTTCAAGTTTAAGTCTGAAGAATTTTTGCTTGAAAAAATTTTAAATGTGTCAATATATGCTGTTTAAAAAAACTATTATTTGTAAATTGAAAAAAAAATACAAAGTGAAAATTCAAAATCTCATTTTTACGTATGTAAGTACTTATATAGCAGATTTCTATTACCATGTTCTTATATTTTCTTTATTAAAACTAAACCGTCAAAAAGTAAATATTACAGTAGAGGTTTTATTAAATTTTGTCGGAATGCAGTGTTGTACAAATGTCAAAATTGTTTTCGCTATAACTTTTTAAGAATTCTTTTAATTTATATAAAATTTTTAGGGAATGTGCATATGAAATTTAGTAATCGATTTTTTCTTTAATAACAACTTTTTCGGGAGCATATTTATTTCATTTTGCTTACTGGGGCATTTGCAAACAGCTATTAAACGTGTATTGATACATATCCTTCAGAGATTATCAAAATGTTGAGAATAAACGAAAATTCTCAAAACGATATTAGCATTGTTGAGCTGATACTTTAAATGTTGCGAAGATCTATATATAAATACGTGAAGGGTTTTTTTTTGCCAACGTTTTACGAACTATTTAACCGATTTTCAATATTTTTCTTTTACATAAAAGGTATTGTGATGTAAAATGCACAAAACCAAAAATTTTCTTAATAAGTTGCCACTAGGAAATTTAAAAACAGGATCAAAGTTTCCCATATATTTACAACAACAGCACCCACAGCGTTATGCTGTTTTGTTAAGAAAGTGAATGAGACAGTGAAGTGAGAGAAATTTTGTGCTTGTTGTTTTTCTCTTACTTGCACGAAACCAGTTTTGCTCCACTTTTTGACTTTTGCCGACATTTTGGATGTTTTTCGATACTTTTGCGCTTTTATCGATATTTTGGATGTTTCTCGATACTTTTGAACTCTTTTCTATATTTTTTATGTTTTTCGATACTTTTAGACTTTTACCGATATTTTGAATGTTTCTCGATACTTTTATCAACATTTTGGATATTTTTCGATACTTTTGGACTTTGACCGATATTTTGGATACTTTTGAAATATAACCGATATTTTGGGCTTTTATCGATATTTTGGATGTTTTCGATACTTTTAGACTTTTACCGATATTTTGAATGTTTCTCGATACTTTTGGACTTTTATCGACATTTTGGATGTTTTTCGATACTTTTTGGCTTTTGTCGATATTTTGGATGTTTCTCGATACTTTTGCATTTTTATCGATATTTTGAATGTTTCTCGATACTTTTGGACTTTTCCCGGCATTTTGGATGGTTTTCGATACTTTTGGACTTTTACCAATATTTTGGATTTTTTTCGATACTTGTGCACTTTTAGCGATATTTTAGATGTTTTTCGATACTTTTGGACTCTTTTCGATATTTTGGATGTTTTTTTTTGATACCTTTGCACTTTTGCCGATATTTTGGATGTTTTTCGATACTTTTGGACTCTTTTCGATATTTTGGATGTTATTCGATACTTTTAGACTTTTACCGATATTTTGAATGTTTCTCGATACTTTTGGACTTTTATCGACATTTTGGATGTTTTTCGATACTTTTTGGCTTTTGTCGATATTTTGGATGTTTCTCGATACTTTTGCATTTTTATCGATATTTTGAATGTTTCTCGATACTTTTGGACTTTTCCCGGCATTTTGGATGGTTTTCGATACTTTTGGACTTTTACCGATATTTTGGATTTTTTTCGATACTTGTGCACTTTTAGCGATATTTTAGATGTTTTTCGATACTTCTGGACTCTTTTCGATATTTTGGTTTTTTATTGATACTTTTGCATTTTTACCGATATTTTGAATGTTTTTCGATACTTTTGGACTCTTTTCGATACTTTTGGACTCTTTTCGATATTTTAGATGTTATTGGATACTTTTAGACTTTTACCGATATTTTGAATGTTTCTCGATACTTTTGGACTTTTATCGACATTTTGGATGTTTTTCGATACTTTTGGACTTTTTCCGGCATTTTGGATGTTTTTCGATACTTTTGGACTTTTACCAATATTTTGGATGTTTCTCTCAACTTTTGGACTTTTATTGATATTTTGGATGTTTTTCGATACTTTTGCACTTTTACCAATATTTTGAATGTTTCTCGATACTTGTGGACTCTTTTCAATATTTTGGATGTTTTTCGATACTTTTGGACTTTTACCGATATTTTGGATGTTTCCCCATACTTTTGCACTTTTATCGATATTTTGGATGTTTTTCTATACTTTTGGGGCTCTTTTCGATATTTTGGATTTTTTTCGATACTTTTGGACTTTTACTGATATTTTTGATGTTTTTCAATACTTTTTGACTTTTGCCGATATTTTGCATATTTTTCGATAGGTACTTTTGAGCTTTTGCCGATAGATTGGTTCTTTATCGATACTTTTGGACTCTTATGGATATTTTGGATGGTTTCTGATACTTTTGGACTTTTACCAATATTTTGGATGTTTTTCGATACTTTTGGACTTTTACCCAAATATAAACCGATGTTTTTCGATGCTTTTGGCTTTTTTTCGATATTTTGGATGTTTTCTGATACTTTTGGACTTTTGCCAATATTTTGGATGTTCGATACTTTTGTACTCTTACCGATATTTGGGCTGTTTTTCGATATTTTTAGGCACAAGCACTAAATCAATTTTTATGTTATTCGGTTTGGGGATAAACTGAGCCTGCTGCATCTAAAAAGATTGCTACGATGAATGAATACTCAATATTCTGACTTTCTTTTTTTTCTTTTTTTTGAGCGCACAATATTTCGTCTACAAAAGCGCTGCCCTTTTATTATTTCACCCTTGATAATACATACTTGCTTTTATATTTTTAGTCTAATAAAAAAGACAATTGTCGGTGTATTGATATTTTCGATTTAAAAATGATTTCATATTTGACATAAATTATGCCAGAATGCACTGAAACTATAGAAAAATCTCGCGGAATAGACAACCAAAAAAGCTTTTGGTTTTATTCATCACTCAAATGTGAATACAAATTGTAACTTCGCATACAACCTGTTTAATAAAAGCTGACGCATTAACTCAAAAGTTCATTCTAATACGGCATACTTTTAGGCATGTGCTAATGTCTATATTTTTGGCTTATGTATCTGAGAAAAATTCAAGAGCTTCTGATTCTTAAAGTTTTCACTGCAGTATTTCCCACTTAACGCATAGACATGGCCAGGACAGGCATATGTACGGAGAGAGCACAAATGCAGGCCGCTTAACCAATTGGACGCATCACAAGGTCATGAAAAACAAAAAGGAAAAGAAAGACTATCAAGTCCAATAACATACTCGTGGGCACTTACTGAATAAGAAAAAATTTTTTAATTTTGAAAATGGCCGAAAAACGGTACATTTTAAAAAATACAACAAACAAAAGAATATTTTCGATCTAAGGACTGTCCCAGAAAAAATGTTCAATTTGTTTTTCATCGATAAAAAAAAAATCATTGGTAAATATTTTTTATTTTATTTCTGCAGAACGCAAGTTCGCCTAAAACTGTCAATAAATATTTATTTTCCATAGCACTTACTTTTTTCTTAAGGCTCTTTATTGAGTTTTGTACAGTTGTTTTGTCAAGAGTACCATACGATCTTATTCACCTGTTTCTGAAATATTGTAAATTTTTTGCAGTCATTTAATCCTTCAAAGATCCAATTTTATTAGAACCCAATACCACTCAATCGGTCGAAGATCTGGGCAGTTAAGTGAATTCCCACTTTTCAGAACAAAATGTAAATTTTTGGTATAGTACCATTCTACGGTGTCTTAAGAGTAATGAGAGGTTGCTAAATCAAGCCAGAACATTATCGTACCTTCGTGTTCACGAATAAATGACAAAAGACGCTCAAGACGCTCTTCAATATAAATTTTCAAATTTGTTGAGCCCTGTGTTACAAAAAAATTGCTTCCCAGTTTTGATAGCCTTCACATAACTTTCGGTCCTGTTTTTAAGCCACAAACTGCTTTTCATCGGATCGATATGATACATTTTGAACTGTAGATCTTTAGTTGCTTTACTTAGTCGAGCTATTGAAATTCTGCTTTAAGAGTTGCTTCACATTTTTCACCAACTGTGCATCTTAGCCAGGCTTTCAACTTGAGATCTTTATTGTACGATCAGTTGACCATTGCTGTAATTCAGAATAACCTTTCAGACAGTGTTTTTTGAGCTATAGTTAAATATTGCACATCTGGTTTTAAGAAGTTAGTGGTCAACTTTTTATTGATTGCTAAATATCTTTTTTGTTTGAATTGTGGTTACCAAGTGTTAAGTTTTTTTTTAATTGTCGCGACGGAGGCAATGTATGGAATTTCATTGAATTGATTGCTTAGTTTTCCTGTGAGACACGGCTAAGAATTGCACATAAATGAAAGTAAAAGCTTCAAAATAATATTTAAAGTTTTTTCATTCAAGATGTTGTGTATTTGTGTGAAATACCCCTTGAAGGTTAATAAATTTGTTGAGATTTCAAAGAGAAGTGAGGTTTTATACCACGGTAAAGGCAAACTTGTTTCAGCAATCAAAATATACAAAACGCTTTGTGTTGAAGACTGTTTGTTTCTTTAGCACTGAGGTGGCTCAGATAATTGCCTTGAAAACTTTAGAACTGCCTTTTCCGATCAACTTTACGATTTAAAACAAACTTGGTTTTTTGTTAAATATAAGAATTTAATACTTTTTATAATTTGTACATTTATCGATGTTCTTTTGTGCAGATCAAAATTAACAAGAGAGAGATTTTTACTCGAAAAAAATAGTTCAGCGCAGCAAACATACGCTGTCAAAAAATTCCACTTTTCGAACAAGAAATCAGTGACGTCATTTGTGGTTTGTAAAATCAATTTATGAACTCCAACGGTGCGGCCAGATTAACAATATCGTTCACACGAACAGAGACTAATTTAATGAAACTGAAATTCAAGATTGACTATTAGATTAAGATTTCGCAAGTATTTAATGTAACTCTAAAATTTTAAAAATTAAATATTTGGAAAGGTGGTGGCAGAAAGTATTGCAATTTTTTAGCTAAAAGATCCGTTGATCGCTTAATAGAATTAAACAGTTGAACAGAATGGGACCTGTTGAATTAAAAGTTATGAAATGCATTTCAACCGTTCATATCGGTTTGGAAAAATTCTGTGTAAAAATTTCAGTAACTGAGCACATATGTACATTGTAATTTGAAATTCGCTTTAGTTAATGTGAAACTAATTGAAGTCATCACTTCTGAAGGTCAACAAATACAAAAAGCTACCAAAAAAGATAAGTAGCAACAACGAAAAAGTAAATGAAAATTATTTTTTTTAAAGTTCCACGCTTTACTTAATGAAAATGTGCTTCTGAATGAACAAATGCAACCGATAATATCGAAATAGAATAAGTAAACTGACTTATAAAAATACGTCACCCTTTTTAATAGGGAGTGGCTTAATGGGCAATTCGGCCAAGTTGGTGTAAGCGCCCATAATTTAATAAGTGATACAATTGTATCCGTGTAGTGCGTATGTTTCCTGCAGTAAAATTTAATATTAACAGATAGCAATACGAAATTTCGATACCTGTCTTTATGCCTTTTTCATATTAACATACATATTAATTTTATTACAGGGTCTTTTATAAATTTTTTTTTTCTATATATGGAAAAGAATGATTTATTTCATTAAACGAAAATCGATGTAACGCAATTGGACTAATGCGAAAAATAGCATTTACGTGGCCTTTTTATTAGATTTTGCGCATTTGATAACATTTTTCGACAAAATTCGTCTATAAAAGCATCTAAAAAAGTTCTGCAATGTGTAGTTGTATTTTAGTAAAAAAGTTTAAAAGCGTAATATTGGTTCAAAAAAAAAAGTCTTTAAAAATTTGGAGATAAAAACATTTCCTATTTTTTCTTTTTTTTTATTAAAAATTATGTAGTTGGCATTTCTGGTTTTATTGAAAAAATTTTCTTGACTATTTACTAAGTTTCCTAAGTGTTTTATCAGTTTTATGTATGAATATTCGACGAAAGTTCCCGATTAGAAATTTGATTAGGCATGTCTTAAATACATTAGGCAACGGGTCTAGGAATGCCTAACACTTGCGTAGTAGTAGTCTTAGGGCCAGTTTTTCAGTGCAAGTTTAAACTTCGCTTAAACTAAGTTATATTAAACTCGTTTAAATTGTTAAACTCGTTTAACTATGAAATGACTTTTTCAGTGCGAGTTTAACTGAAACTCGTTACTTTGACTTTTAGTAGGCATTACTGAAAAATGACAAGCTGTTGACGTATAAATATTGAAATTTTTTGACAACTTGCAGCAAGAAATTTCTGATTCTTCTGGAAAGCTGAAGCAATGTCAGGAGCAGCATCAGCAACAATAAAGCAGCGGGTTTCTACAAAAAAATTTTAATTGCACGTGTTCCTACGAAAACTTATTTTTGCGGCTCTCAATTATTGCAGTTTGGCCACCACAACATTTATTATATCAACGCTTAGCAAGTGCAACGTGATCAAGTCGAAATGCGGATGTTGGTGACTGGTATAGGAAGCCAGTGTCAAAGCTTTGCCCAAGGGCATCTTGGTTGCTCCCAATGTATAAGCAATTTTATGGTCATAATGATTGGAAATCATATACAGAACGTGATCACATTAAATAGTGGTCAAAAGTGAAGTTTATGAATTTCTTATTTTCATAATAAAATAATAAAAGACGAAGAATAAATTTCAGAACAATTGAAATAAATTCTTTTTTTTTCAAATTATGAATTTTTTTCTACTAACTTATTTATTTGTTTTTTTTTTTTATATAAAATATATCAATTTTGATTTATTTATCAACAGTTGTCAAAATAAAATTATAGGTTAAACGGAATTTAAACGGCCAATATCGTTCAGATAAACGAAGTTTAATCTACGTTTAACATTCACTGAAAAACTCATTCCTGAGTTTAAATTTAGTTTAAACCAGAAAATGAGTTAAACTCGCACTGAAAAACTGGCCCTTAGGGTATTTAGTTTGCGTTGTAAACACCCAATGGCCGAATTTCGGTAAATCTTGAGAATATTATACAGTTTGCTTAAATACCGCAATTATAATGCGATTAAATTATTAAAAATGGCCAGAATTGTTTGTTTTTTGTCTCAGTTTTTGAATCCATACAAAGAGTGGAAAAATCGGTAAATTGTAACAAACTCTCCTCGAAAAATTGTCAATAACTTAGACATTTCTTAACCGATTTTCATGCTCAGACCACTTTTAGAAAGGTATTGAATTAGGCTATAGGCTCAAAATTGCAGCACGGCATATTTCATTTTCAAAATTTTTCGTGGTATTTAAAATGATGCAAATTACAAAAAAACTTACATAATTCGAATTATTGCATGTACTGAAATGTTCAAAAAATCATTACTCATATACCATTAAAGATACTAGCTTAATTTAAGATTTATGTGAAAGGTGATTTTGTCTTCTTTTCTCATAAAATATTTTGGAAGGTCGAAAATAAGTATTATAGCGTTTTTTGTCGTTTAGTACTAAAATAGTAGTAAATTTAGTAATTTTAAGCGAATACAAAAAAAAAAATACTTTGCGCGCATAGCGTGCTTCAATACCTTTCTAAAAATGATTCGAACATGAAAATGGGTTACGAAATGTTCCAGGTATAGGCCATTTTGTGGTCGAGATTTTTTTTTTCTAATTTTCAAACTTATAGCCTAATTCAATACCTTTCCAAAAATGGTCTGAGCATGCAAATCGGTTAAAAAATGTTTGAGTTATTGACACTTATTATAATAACCGATTTTTTCCACTTTTTGCACCCCTCCACAAGCCACAAAAAAATTTTTTTTTTTGCTCTTGATTAGGCATGAAACGAAACCATGTACCGAATTTCAGTGAAATTGGAAGGGGTGTGGCAGATCTTGTGACGCTAGGCATGGAATGGCTGTATTTTTTTGGCAAAACCATTATTTTGGGAGAAAATAAAATTCTCGAAAATTTTAAGTTCTGAAATTATTTTTTCAAACGCTGAAGCCGAACGATGAACTATCTTGGAAAACCTCAAATGTTCATAATTAGACCTATGGTATTAGGCATTCCTAATTGGGAAAATGGCTTGGCCCTAACGTTTCGGTTAAGCAATATCCAAACTGACACCAAACAAAATTTTCTAGTTGGGTTAATTTGGACGATCAATAACGATTATGTGGGCAGGTGGTGTGTCCGTTAACCGATTATTCTTAATTTTATTACCCATATTTATCCTTGACGACTTAAGCAGTTCACAAAATACCATCGAATGTTATGGGTTCATTTTTCCATAGGAATGATTTCCGCAGGCAGATAAATAGATGGAAAAAATTTCGGTTAAATATGTTCCAAAAAAGATTGAAAAATCTGAAGTCGATAAAACCTCAAATTGTAGATATTGTCGAAATTGATATTATTGCAAAATATATTTATCCCTTTTTTTAAATATCGTCTTTTACGATTTTTGACAGCTATCGTTTATATTACTAAAAGACAGCTTTTAACAAAATAAATATAAATACTTAGATAGTTTATGATAGTTTTTTTTTTTTTTTTTTTCAGCTAGCCTAAATATAAATCTGTTTTTGTGTCAGACAACCATCATTTTCTCCAAGCAAAAAAATGGAGAAAGTGAACATCGGCGTTAGTCAATTTCATTTAGAACCAAATGCGCCACCCATGTATCCAGGATTGCAGCAAATTAATATGCAGCCACAGAACTTGGTTATGCAACGTCAACCAAGCGCCGATTTGCATTTTCAACAGACAATGCCAATGGAATCGCTGAAGGTACCGCAAACAGCAACAGAGCGCCCTGGTACTGCAGTTATACTCGTCAATAGTAATGGTACTAAATAAATTGCAACAATTCAAATTTGCATTAATTTTTTAAATAAAAAATTAATAATTTTTTTTTTTAAATTACAGCACCAATAGCAGTTGGACACGAGCCGCAACGCGTATCATGCCCCCACTGTGGTGTCAAAGTGCAGACACGTCTCGATTATCGCTCAACATTTCGAACTCATGTTGTTGCATTACTCTTTTGTGTCACTGGGTATGTTGCATACAAACAACTTCTCTATTATAAGTAGTTCCAGAATGAAATTGTTGTCTTCATTATTTCAGATTCATATGCTGTGCACCAGTACCTTATTGCATGAATTCGTGTAAGAGTTTGGATCACTATTGCAGCAATTGCGATCAGTTTATTGGCAGTACTAACTCTTAGAATTTTTAAAAAATATTTTTACATTTTTTTTAAAGGATACTTTTTTTCACATTTCGTGCACTTCTAAAATTAAATTTTTTAAAGGAAATTGTTTTCAACGAATTGTTCGATTTGCAAATGTTTCAAAGTTTAGTCATAACAATTTTTTTAATAGAAATTGCTATCCATTAAATGTTTCGTCTATCACTCAAAACAAATTTTTTAATTTTTCTGAAATTAATTTGGCAAGTGGAAGGCACAAGTAGCCAAAGTGGTCGATACCCTTAGAGGTTGATATTACATAATAAGGCGTTGCACATTGGTAGATTGTGGCCATAAATAGGTAAAAAATTAAAGTGCAATGGATTTTAAAAATTTTTAAATCAATTGTCAGTTAATACTAAGGGACGAAAAAAAAAAATAAAAGTTTAAATTTTGTAAGATTGTATCGGAGCTTATGCCGTCCATACATAAAAAGACTTTGGAAGAGAACATTTTAAATATTGAAAAAAGAACAACAAAGAAGAGACCTGAGATGAGACCTGAGAAAAGACCAGAAAAAAGTTTTTTAGTGTTAAAATCGAGCAAAACGGACCAAAGTTCGCATTTTCCGAGATCCGATAATGATCAATGGACTGAAACTCTACCCAGAAAGAATACGTGTTCATTTTGCAACAAGTTCTTCTAGATGGACACAAAATTTCAAACCTGGGTACAATGTTTACAATTCGAAATATTTAATGTGGTATAGTATATCACATTACCCGAACCCTATACATTACAATACCCGCTAATTTTATTAAGGGGTATTATATGGCTTTTACCAATTTTGTTGAAATATCTCCAAATTGGCTTGCCGTATAGAACTCCAAAGCAGTAATATACTGCACAATGCATTGAGAAACGATGACACATAAAGCGGTAGCAGCTTTGCTACATAAATAAAGTGTAATTTAAAAAAAATAAATGCCTATATCACATTACCCGAAGTTGCTCTATTATTTAAACGCAATTTCGGATTCATATTTTTATGATTTTTTTATACAAATTTATGATACTACTGAAATATTCGAACCGAACCGTGGTTCAGAGTCATTTAACCCTTTCCGTTATTCTATGCCATATGGCATAGTCGCTTTTCAAGGTCTGTTTAAAGTCATAAAAACTTAAAAGTTAAGTTTTTTTAATTTTTCTTATTTTTTTCAAATGTTTTGAGTAGAAGATAAAAAAAAATTATATCGATTGGTGGACGCAGTAAGCTGTATGTAAAAGAATGAACAGCAATACTCAATGACGTATTTTGCAAAAAAAGAGCACTTCATATTTTTATTATATTTATTAAACAAATAGTATTAATTGAAAATTTCATGTATGTCATCAAGAAGCTGAATATTGGCTTAGCAAGTGTAAAAAAATTTAGACCTCTAACATGATTCAATAATGCTGTACGATTTTTTCTATTTCGCACTATGCCATATGGCATAGATTTTACCCAAAGGTGCTAAAATATTTCATTTGGTTGGGAAGAACTGCATTGGTTGGAAGGTGTTTTTATTCATAAATTTGGTGTCTAATTCAAATAGTTACAATTTTCGAAAAGTTAACTAATCCAAATGTTGGAAATAACTTCAGTTTTTTAAGCAAAGGACCACGCTATAGAGTTATGCGATGGAAATTATCTATGTGCGCGCACTTCCGCTTCCGATATACATATGCATTTCCTCGCACAGTAACCGACTCCGAAATCTTAAATAATGTTTTAAATTTATTCAAAGCTAGTCTGAGAGTCATTTGAATTTAACCAAGCCTTATCCAGGAGAAATTATATAACTCTAATCTGGAAACCAAGGCACGGGGCTTATGAAGGCGATGAAAACTCAGGTCTTGCCCCGCTTTGGCAAGAACTAGACTGAAATGCATTGGTCAGCATTTTTTCAGTTCCTTATAAGAACAAAAATTCACCATGTGACATTAAAAGATTTGTTGTACTGATAGGATCCTTAATTTCGGTTAAACACCCAATCGTAATGAACACAGTTTCTGAATAGACTTTAATAAGAGAGTTAGTGGTATCACTATGGACCCCTGCGATATATATGTGGCATTATTGCTGCCACCCTAACCTAACTTTACTTTAGCCAAGAGAGGGTCATAATATACTTCCAGAAGCCTTTTGCGAAGTGAACTACACCTTTAAAAATAACTTAATTCGGAAATGGGTGGAAAAAAGCCTTAACAACTAGTGAGGAGAAAAGTTCTTGCCCGCAGCAGACGAAAAGACTTTAGTAAGATAGAAGCAATTTTAAATATCAGTAGAAAAAATATAAAAATCTACACTGAAACGATGAAAGTATCCCTTAAAACGTGTAAAAGCCTCGAGAACCCCGAAAATCGTAATCGTTGTAAAAATCAATACGAACTTTGACAGTTTTACGAGTTTACGAGGCTTTTACACGTTTTAAGGAATGCCGTAAATGTCAGGACACAAGATACTTATTTACTACCCAGAAAGATGGGCCCGATAAACAACGATGTCAAGAGGACTTGGAAGAAGCAGAGCATATGCTGTGTACAGACGCAGAATTAAGTACCCAGGTTCCGGGTTTCTAATTCCACTGCAAAGACGAAATCTATAAACAATCTAGAGCTGTTCTGATTGGGAAAGAGGATGTACAAAATATTTATTTGATCGTGATGAAATTCATAGCCTTAAGAATAATAGTAATCAATTTGGATGCTCATAACGATTTATTTGGGGAAAATTTAGATGCAAAAGATAATTTATTGGATCGGAATGAGGTTGCATACCCATAATTTCAAAAAACCCTTTAAAGTTCGACTAATATGTAATGAATATAGAAACCATGGAGCGTTCCAAGCTCAAAATAATCAAAAAATTCAAATTGTTTGCTCTTCTAGGATTAGGTGTAGGGTATTTCTTATTCGGCCTCGACCTATAATATGGCAAAACACCTTTTTAAAATTTTTTAACTAGAAAATCCTTAATATGATATGATTTGGTATGATATTTAAGCACAAAATCATTAGAATTATATAAAAAATTTAAATGTAAATTTTTGTACTTTTATTACCTTTGAGTAAATTTCATGCCATATGGCATGACTCCCAAAAACCACTTTTGAAACAAAAATTCTTAAAAATTATTTTCAATTATTGTTAAGATATTTAAAGTCAAAAGGAAAGAAAAAGTTCCGAAAGGGTTAAGAACGGTAAAACGGTAAAAATTTTAGTAACATGGTTCGAACCACTGAACCGAACCGCATCGATTTTTGAATCGGTTCGCAGCCCTGATCTGAATAATAACAAATTTCAGAATCTTGCCGTATTTTTCTTGCCCGCTTCGCATAATATGCCTGATGTTTTTGGTAGATGGATGAAATTTTCAGAGTGGTAGCAATAACAAAAACCATATCAATTCTGCCGCTTATTTTTCATTTAGACAAGAATAAAAATAATATGTAAATTTTACATGTCTCCACAAAAATATTTACACAAAAAAGCACTCACTTTTAACAAATATAATGTTTATTATTTATATTTTCAATTTAGTTAAGTTAAACATTTGAATGATTTCAATTGCATTTATTATTGCATAAGTTTTCCGGATTGTTTAGATAACATACATACATACATATATACAAATTAATTTTATAACTAAATAGTTTTATTGTTTTCTTATGATTATCAATATTTGTTTATTAAACAAATTTCAATTTCAGTTAAATTTTTAAGTCTTCATTTTTTGCTTTTAAATAGATAATTTAATTGTCTTGTCAGATTTTGTTTATTGTAGTTTTGTTTAAATTTATACATAAATACAGCATAAGGGTACTTTTCAAAAGCCCAATTTATTTATTTATATTAATTATTTGCAATTTTTGCTAAGTTAACAATATTTATTTAAAATTTAGTTTGTTTAATGTTAATAAAATTTAAATAAAATAACAGTCACTTAAGAGGATTTCACTTAAAATTAATATATATATATTTTTAATAAATAATTGATTTTTAATTAACATTCACAAGTGAAATTTTTATTTTGTTTATTTTTTAAATAAATTACAATTTTCAAAACAAACAAATTGATATGCAAAGTTAAAATTGTACAGTAACTCTTTTTGATAGTGAGAATATAAAGGTTGGGCTATCTACTGGTTTCTTTTTCAATTATGTCATGCTTTGTGACCACTGATAGCTTGAAATATTCAAAACTTACACCCAATATGCTACCATCAAGTTCTTTGTAAAATAGAGCTCCAGACCTTTTAAAGTGCATCGCAAAATTAAATTGTCAGGATAGGCTACTGCAAAGACAGGTGAGGCAATAGTTTGAACGACATTTTGTTTTTTTTGAGAAATTTTTTAATGAACTATAAAGAATAATTGAAAGTGTTTATTTCTAGCAATTTTTATAAGAAACCAGCAATTATCTCACCCCTTATTTAATATTCATTAAATAGCTTAAGCATAGCAATAAAAATTGGAAATTTTTTTTATTCGAAGATAATAATGGATTTTTTTCAAGGTTCTTGCTTTAGATTAATGCAATAGATTTTAAGATCTTTGGTACACTTTTTAAAAAAATAATGAAAGATTTTGAAAATAATATTTTTAAACAAATTACTAACAGACCTTTTTTGTTGCCAGAAAAAGCAAATATAGTCAAATTGGCTACAAGAATTATATAATTCAAAGGTGTTGTAAATATATTTAGAGAAACTGCACTTTCTTTTAAGTTTTAAACACATTTATATTAAGTGAAAATGAATTTTTTGGCACTTCATTTATGCTTCTGTTTTAAATGATCTTTCATTAACACATGTAACACAAGTGCACAAAAATTAGCTGCCATGATTTCAGAAAACAAATATTTATATCAAGTATTCTATTTACGTAGTATCACTAAAAATCTTAAATAAAAATAAAATTGTTGCACGCAATTTTAAATGGTACAACCTAACAAACAAACACGCACAAATTTTTGGTATCATCTATAAAATAATGTTTTTCAACATCTAAGTTTTCGTTAAATTTTGTCTACAGTTTAACGCCTGCATTTTTTACTTAGCACATGCGCATTTTGAATAACAAAAGTATGTATTTTTTTCTACTACTTTTTTTATCACTGTCTGTGCCGTACAAAAGTCTGTCTTTTAAGCCAAGAAAAGCTTTTATGACTTAGTGGAGCAGTATTATGAAGCAGAAAATGTTCATCTATTTAGATCTACTAAGCCTACTTAGTTATGTAGCTTCGCTATGAAGCTACTGTACTCTTACATTAGATTTCTCTTGCTCATTTACAACAATTATGTAATAGTTTAGTGTTTTTTTTTTTTGTTTTGTTTTAACTAAATAACTGCTATTTAAATTTTTATTTTAATTCTTATTTATAAAATAAAGAAAAAAGCCTAAAGTTCACATCACTTCTAACGCTATGACGAAACATCATCATCCATTGTGTCAAATTCTTCTGGTGGATTCTTTTTGATACAGTCACGTATACCTTGCAATATGATTCCAACTCGTCGATCAAGCGCTTCAAAGTGTGGTTCCCAAAGTATTGGATTAACAGGATCGCGTTGCATAGATTCCCGCATCAGTTGGGAGAGTGGCTTAACACCATTATGGAATCTGAAAAGAAATTCAAAAAGAATTTATAAATTATTTGAGAACGTGTACTTTTGCAAGTTCTGGAAGTTTTTAAGTCGTACATAAAAAGTTCCAACGAAATCACTAGAATAAATCCGTCCAAAAATTTAAAATTTTTTGAATTTCTAAGTATTTAATAACATGTTTTTTTAAGAAACTCAAAAGACCATTCTAAATAACTTTAATGATTTCATAAGTTCACATTTTCTTATGGTCATAAAAAGGTTAAGGTCATGTACATATGTGCTATTTTATTTATTGCGATGTAATATAATGTCGGACATTTTATACTTTTACCCTCAATGAAATCGAAATTTCTTTTGAATTTATTCCATAGACTGTAAGGACCAAATTTAGTGTTAAATTTGACCCACACAAACTTCACTTCCCTTTAACTTTTCTTTCTTTTTTTGACGGTTTTGCTTTATTTTTTCATGAATTATTTTTTTTTTTTTCGTATTTTTTAATACTTTTATATTTTTACTTTCGTTATTTTTTTTGTTTACTTTCTTTCCCCTATTTTGTTATATTTTAACTTTACTTATTTTTTTTTACTTTTATAAATATATATTTTTGATTATAATAATTGATTTTTATTTTTTTTTTTCAATTATTATAATTTATATTTCTTTTTATTATTACTATTTTTTCCCCCTTCGCTTTTTAATTTTTTTATTGCCTTAATCAAATAAACAAAGCAATAAATAACGGAAGATTAACACGTGCATCATGATATACACACAACTGTAATGCAGCCTCAAGGCCACAGACAGAAATCTTAGTGGAGGATTCTTGTCTTCCTACACAGCCAGAAATCTTAGTGGAGAGTTTTTGTATTCCTACACAGCTTGCAATCTTAGTGGAGGATTCTAGTCTTCATACACAGGTAGAAATCTTAGTGGAGGATTCTTGTCTTCCTACACAGCCAGAAATCTTAGTGGAGGATTCTTGTCTTCCTACACAGTCAGACATCTAAGTGGAGGATTCTAGTCTTCCAACACAGGTAGAAACCTTAGTGGAGGATTCTTGTCTTTCTACACAGCCAGAAGTTTTTGTGGAGGATTCTTGTGTTCCTACACAGTCAGACATCTAAGTGGAGGATTCTTGTCTTCCTACACAGGTAGAAACCTTAGTGGAGGATTCTTGTCTTTCTACACAGCCAGAAGTTTTTGTGGAGGATTCTTGTGTTCCTACACAGTCAGACATCTTAGTGGAGGATTCTTGTCTTCCTACACAGCCAGAAATCTTAGTGGAGAATTCTTGTCTTCCTACACAGCCTGCAATCTTAGTGGAGGATTCTAGTCTTCATACACAGGTAGAAATCTTAGTGGAGGATTCTTGTCTTCCTACACAGTCAGACATCTTAGTGGAGGATTCTAGTCTTTCTACACAGGTAGAAACCTTAGTGGAGGATTCTTGTCTTTCTACACAGCCAGAAGTTTTTGTGGAGGATTCTTGTCTTCCTACACAGCCTGCAATCTTAGTGGAGGATTCTAGTCTTCATACACAGGTAGAAATCTTAGTGGAGGATTCTTGTCTTCCTACACAGTCAGACATCTTAGTGGAGGATTCTAGTCTTTCTACACAGGTAGAAATCTTAGTGGAGGATTCTTGTCTTCCTACACAGTTAAAGATAAACCTTTTGTGAGATTAAAAGCCATACCTAACTCAACATTAAAGTTTACCAACAGTCATATCAACAGTTATCCTAGCCGACACATCTCGAAGTCCTAGATTAAGATATTTTTAGGGTATTTTAAGGTTAAGATAGACATAAGTTACACGAATTATTAAGCTAGAAAATAAGTAAAACCAAATTAAAACCGAAATAATTTGAACTAAATAAACTCTCTTCTTTCTTGAAACGAATCGTGAAGCTTGACTAGACTGAGTATATCCCAGCTATAAGCCCCGGAATAACCGGACTTCGTTACAAGACATTCAATAAAACGACGGTTTTTTATCATAGATATATTTTTTCCAAATCACTATTGTGATAATTAGGACAATCTTAGTGGAGGATTCTTGGCTTCCTACACAGCCAGAAATCTTAGTGAAGGATTCTTGTCCTCCTATACAGTCAGAAATCTTAGTGGAGGATTATTGTCTTCCTACACAGGTAGAAATCTTAGTGGAGGATTCTTGTCTTCCTGAACAGTCAGACATCTTAGTGGAGGATTTTTGTCTTCCTACACAGCCAGAAATCTTAGTGGAGGATTCTAGTCTTCCTACACAGGTAGAAACCTTTTTGGAGGATTCTTGTCTTTCTACACAGCCAGTAGTTTTTGTGGAGGATTCTTGTGTTCCTACACAGTCAGACATCTAAGTGGAGGATTCTTGTCCTCCTATACAGTCAGAAATCTTAGTGGAGGATTCTAGTCTTCCTATACAGGTAGAAACCTTAGTGAAGGATTCTTGTCCTCCTATACAGTCTGAAATCTTAGTGGAGGATTATTGTCTTCCTATACAGGTAGAAATCTTAGTGGAGGATTCTTGTCTTCCTACACAGCCAGAAATCTTAGTGGAGGATTCTTGTCTTCCTACACAGTCAGACATCTAAGTGGAGGATTCTTGTCCTCCTACACAGTCAGAAATCTTGGTGGAGGATTCTTATCTTCCTACACAGTCGGAAATTTTAGTGGAGGATTCTTGTCTTCCTACACAGTTAAAGAAAAACCTTTTGTGAGATTAAAAGCCATACCTAACTGAACATTAAAGTTTACCAACAGTCATATCAACAGTTATCCTAGCCGACACATCTCGAAGTCCTAGATTAAGATATTTTTACGGTATTTTAATGTTAAGATTGACATAAGTTACACGAATTATTAAGCTAGAAAATAAGTTAAACCAAATTAAAACTGAAATAATTTGAACTAAATAAACTCTCTTCTTTCTTGAAACGAACCGTGAAGCCTGACTAGACTGAGTATATCCCAGCTATAAACCCCGGAATAACCGGACTTCGTTACAAGACATTTAATAAAACGACGGTTTTTTATCAAAGATATATTTTTTCCAAATCACTTTTGTGATAATAACGACACATCGTTTAATTTTTTCATATATGATCCAATCGTAGTCCCGCATAGCTCAATATATTGGTAACTATTGACAGACTCAAATAATAAAACTTAAACTACTTTAGTACTTAGTTTAGAAAAACTTAGCGTAACTGATGAAAGATTCTGAAAATTATCGAAATTTGTAGAAAAGGTTACACTCTAAAAAATTATAATTCACTTTTCTTAGTTTTGATTCCCTTTTAAAGAAAAGTATGAACTTTATTCCAAAATAGTATAAAATGAATACATTTTTGGCATTGTATTGTACTAAATAAATACTTTTTGGTTTTAAAATTAAACTAACATTTTATCTTTCTACTTAAAAACATATTTCGTTGGAGTCGGTCTAACAGTTCCATCGAAAGGTTTTTGTGAAAAGTATACTCTGTTATAATGCCCTCGAATCAACTTATATGTGAAATACATAAATATTTTTTTTATTATAAATAGTAGATACCTAAAACATTTTTTTTTTTTATAAATAATTTAAATTTTTTCCTGTACTACGTTGATAGTCGAACTAAAATTCATTGGAAATTATTGTTCGTGTTACACTTTGTTTTTTAGAAATAAATTTTTCTAACTTTCAGCTCTTATTTTTATCGAAATTTTTCTAAGGTACGTTCCAATATCCAATTCCAAAATTTATTATAAAAAAAAACCCTTGACCGAAAGTAATAATTTCTAAAATACTTACTCCAATAGCCTCTTTAACGTCGTGGCACGTATCATGCAACACTGTAACACCGGCGCCAATGCGGTGAGCTCATCATGAAATGGTTTTCCAAAACCACGTCCATGATCCATGTGCAGGGTGAACGTATCATTACCGTAAATTCTGCAAGGTAAAGTTAAAAAAAAAAATGACATGAAATAAATGACTTCAAAATTTTAATCAACCTAAATGAAAGTTAGTAGCCTAATATTTTAATTAATGATTGCGTGTTGTCTGGTTAATAAAATACCAACTGTCTGACTGACCCCTTTCTCAATTTCATACTAATGGTTATATTATAAAGAAATTAGTACTATCATTTTATTTTAATTAAAATACTCTTCTGGCCGAAACAAAAATTAAATGAAACAAAAGAGGAGGGCAGCAGCGTGTTCACGCTACATATTTGGGAAAAAGTTTCGATAAACACACAATCGCTGAAACATAGCAAAAATATATGCACAGAAAATGTGTCCTAAAAGTATGAAAAAAAGCCATGCAGATAATTTGCTTTAGTAACTTTGTTGCAAATGGCAACAGTGAAAAAACTGAACTGTTCATCGATTTTCACTTAATTTTCGTCATAAAGACGGACTTTTTTGCTGATTTTTTCATTTGAAATTTACATATAAAGTGTTTTTTCATTTACCATTACATTTACCATTATCCTCTTCAACAGCATTTTCAGGACTTTTCGCAAGGTTCTTTTTGTAACTTTTATATTTTCGTTTTCTCCTTCTCTCGTTTCTCGTCTTTTGTTTGTTCGTAGTTCGCATCATTTGAGTCCTAATGATTTTTGATGAATAGAATCGTTTGGTAAAAAAGAGCGCGCTTTAATTGAAAATACTTGTTTCTTCATTTTTAAGCTGTTTCAAAAGCTTTTATGGTCGGCAATTTAAAAGATTAGGACGAGAATAGAGATTATCGTAATGATTGGAATGCAATAAATTTAAGTTAATGGCAACACAGCATTGAGAATTTTGCTTTTAGAATTTATTTCAATTCGTGATTAACGATTTGTTTTTTTTTTTTTCCTACAAACTTTTAAAGCAGAAGAGTTTTTATTTTATGTGAACCTTGATGACTTTTTAATTGCTCGTAGATAAAGCAATTAAGGAAACGAAACATATTTTCACATCATTGAAGCATCTAAAATCATTTGAGCAAGACCATTTGCGTCTTTATCCTTCACTGTCAAAAACAATGATAATTTGAACGTTCACACACTTTGTTTATTTTCTTATTGTCATATGTACACTAAGCTGAGTCGCCAAATTAAATTCAAAATCTCCATATCCTAATATGTTCTTTGGCTTATTGTTAGACTTCCCACAAAATATTTTGGCTCTGGTGAACACTTTGATGACGCTAGAATTTTTTTTGGGCCAAAAAAACAAAATTTGTATGGAAAACTTTTTTGTTTGGCGACATAGAGCGAAACAAAAATTTACAAAAATTAAGCATATAAAATGGTTAAGTTATGCATCAAAAGTTTTTCGAAAATCGCGCTCTGTGTCAGGATATTGATTTTAGAAACAGTGAAAAATCTCTAATTTCAAACGAATCCCCGTTAAATATTTTGCCTAAGAATATGCTACGTTTTTCTAATTTCAAAAATGCTGTCTGTTATAATACTAGCATTCTTTTGAAATTTGTAATGAATTAATTTTCATTTTAATAAAGTCTTGACGTGATTTGAGTGTAGTGAATCGAGCTTTTATACGTTGCATACGATTGCAGCTCGTCAGTTGGTCGATTTTTATTCTGGAGACCAATCCCTGCTAGGTTGACAATCTATTCTTATTATTTTAGCCGCTGGTTTTTATTCATAGCTATTTTCTGTGATCAAATTCGTATCTTTTCGTTTCCAATTTTCATGCTTTCAAAATGATAAACTTACCGTTGAGAATAATATAAAAAAAGCTCGGAAAGTATCAATGGTATCGGAAACAATAGAATAATATCAAAAATTTAAAATTGATGATTTTTGGTGAAATATTAAAACGTAAAAAAACGTAAAAATCTGTGGCTCAGTTAATTCTCGGTCGGAAAAAAAGATTCTAAAGAAATTTTCCGAGCAAAACCCAAGACACGGCAGCTAAAAACAATACTCGTCGCTCCAAAAGAGGTCGTCCAAGAAAAGTAGTATACGTTGAAGAAAGTGATGCCAGCAATTAATGAAGCTCAAGAGAAACCTATTCAAGAAAATATTGTTTTTTTGAAACGTTTTGTAAAGTTCTGATAAAATAAAAACCCTTAAAATAACAATGTTGATTATTTTTATTATAAAAAGATAGTTTGGTTGTTTTACCCCACTTTTTGTTCAAATGCAAAAAAAATTTTCGTATGAATTTTGTAACAAAGGGTTCAACGAACCAGGAACAGTTGAAATTTTCAAACTGTTATCATAAAAAAAGTTTTTAAAGAGTGCCAAACGCAAAAGTGGTTATTTAACCTCTTTCTACCCTACATAGGTCTAGTCGAGTACTTAATTTGCCTATACTTAAAAATTGTAATACACCTTTAAAATCTTAAGTTAGCCTTAAAAAACTGTTTTTGGGTGACTCTGAGCGCTTAAAAATCTGTGGCTCAGTTATTTCTCAACTGATTTTGCATTTTTTCACTTATTTGGAATCGAAAATTTATGGCCATTTTAAAAATATATATTATGGTTTTAGTCCAATAGAAATATGTGGAGATATTTTAGAGGAAACTTAAAATTTTAAAAACTCCCATTCTCCCTTACCAGGAGTGCTGCTTTATTAGGTTTTCTTTTTTTAGGGTTTTTGTTACGTTTTAATATTTCACCAAAAACCATAAATTTTAAAGTTTTGATATTATTCTATTGTTTCCGATACCATTTGATACTTTCCGAGCTTTTTTTATATTATTCTCAACGGTAAGTTTATCATTTTGAAAGCATGAAAATTGGAAACGAAAAGATACGAATTTGATCACAGAAAATAGCTATGAATAAAAACCAGCGATTAAAATAATAAGAATAGATTGTCAACCTAGCAGGGATCGGTCTCCAGAATAAAAATCGACCAACTCAAATCACGTCAAGACTTTATTAAAATGAAAATTAATTCATTACAAATTTCAAAAGAATGCTAGTATTATAAAAAACAGCAGTTTTGAAATTAGAAAAAACGTAGCATATTTTCAGGCAAAATATTTAACGGGTGATTCGTTTGAAATTAGAGATTTTTCACTGTTTCTAAAATCAATATCCTGAGACAGTGCGCGATTTTCGAATAACTTTTGATGCATAACTTAACCATTTTATATGCTTAGTTTTTGAACATTTTTGTTTTGCTCTATGTAGCCAAACAAAAAAGTTTTCCATACAAATTTTGTGTTTTTGGCCCAAAAAAAATTCTAGCGTCATCAAAGTTTTCACCAGAGCCAAAATATTTTGTGGGAAATCTAACAATAAGCCAAAGAACATATTAGGATGTGGGGAAAAAAACGATTTTTTTTTGTATGGGGATCGACCCAGCTTAATGTACACGTACATGAAAGTTCAGCAATTCACGAATATTCTACAGAGTCTGGTACCTTTGTCTCTTTTATTTTGACATTTGACAATGATGATATGTCTTCTTTAGCTATAACTACTATAAAACCATTCTATTGAAGTTGCGTAATCATCATAATCGCATAATCGTATCATTACAACATCATAATGATTTCCATTTTTACTTTCGCACCATGTTATCAGACACGATATTCATTTCCAACTGATTGCCTTATGTATAAAAATTTAGAACTCCACAAAGACTCTACCAATTTCTAGTGCCTTTGTGTATTTCATTTGGACATTTAAAAATGACAATTTGTTTCTTGGTTCCATTTCTTTAGCTGGGACTACTGTCAAAATGATTATACTGCTGTCCTAAATAAGAATGCCGTAACTCCAATTTTCCAAAAAAATGAGTCATCTCAGTTCAGTCCGTCAACCCACAAGAACAGGTTGCATTATACCTTTATTTTCCCTATAAAAACAACTACGACTTTTGTCGTAACTCCCAGCCGTACACATTTTACTAAACAAGAATACGGTATTTCCACATGCTAAGCAAAAACACCGCAACTCCATAAAAATGTACAATATGTAGTAAAATCATTTCGTTTCTCTGAATCATTTCAAAAACAAACAAATTTTCTTAGTGAAACATCACGTGCGAGTAGAAAGTATCGATTATGGCCTCTGGACAAGTCAGTCACTAAAATTTTCTCTAAGATCTATTTAAGAGTATGGTTCCACAGAGGATAACTGTATCAGCTCAGATGAAATCATCTGTGATTCAAGTTGGAAGCAAAACTTAAGGAAATTGAACCCCACATGGTAGACAACGAATCAGATCAAAACCATCTAACAAAAAAAGGAACTGTTCGTAAGCGGAAATATTACAAAGACACTGCAGAACAACGGAAAAGAGCTTGCCAGGAAGAAAAAGCTAGTAGGCACAAAATTGGTATTGGTCTTGGTCACCAAAAGACAAGAGTGTTTCTTCGGATTTACTCTTTCTTCACAGTAAATTTATTCAAAAGTTGTCTTTACGGCATTTTGATTTGTATCAGCTTCGTCAGAAGTAGTGCAATGCACAATATATTACCGTAACTCCATTTTTGACTGAAATTTACGGAACTGGCTATTTCCACTATTGCCATCATATAGAGCGTGAAAAATCCTTTAGGAATGAGGAATAAAAAATAATTTTCTTTAATGCTGAAAGCGTTGAGGAAACGAAACAGCAAGAAACACAAAAACTCATTTTACAAAAATAAAAATTTATTGGAGTTACGGCATTCTTTCTTAGGACGGCAGTATAGATTTTTGTTTCCTAATTTTAGAAGGATTTCGATTTCACTTAAGCTAAAAAATAATATATAAAATAAAATAAAATATTCTTTAAATTGGCCACACAAACTTAGTACCTATAAGCAATTATTCCTGACTTTAAAAGTATTAAGCTCTACTTTACGCTAAGCTCTATCTTTTTTTGCATTCACCATAAAACTTTTCAAATTAACATTTATCGATTGTTTAACGAACAAATTGAAGCACAACTTTAATGAGTGTCCTCGTAACCACCTACAATATCCAATCTATCGACTGAAACCGTACACTACCACCATGTACTTTGGTGTGTATACAAAACGACAAATACACTTAACGATCCAAGTGTTTTTTTCTCTGACACCTTCCTCTAAAACCACTCCATTCTTTAAATTATCCCCTTCACTTCACTCTTGTTCGATTTATGCGATTGGATTATTTTCACTTCGGTATAGAGTGGAGGAACAGCAGCAACAGAAGCGTTCTGAAGCTGCATTTCAAGCGCTTCATATGCAAACAATCGCATTAGGATGCCTTACAGTTGATTCTCAGAGGATGGTAGCACACGCTAACGCTAAGTTTTGTCTACGCTTGCTGGCTTGTGCTGCACGGAACATGTGTTTGCATCAACATATCGTATGAGTGTGGAGTAGCTTAATCGGAACGTACCCAATAGGAATATTAAAAACGTAGAATGTGAATTTGCTTTAATCCATTTGTCAGGCCTTTATCGATTATGAAATCACAAATATCAATAACAGGTCTAATGAAACTCGTACCCTTTTGGAGAAACATATGACAAACTTTGAACTTCGATATCTACAAACTTGGGTTTTTCATCTAACGATTTCTAAACGCCATAACTCAGTAAATTTTTGGAAGTTTCCAATGATCGAGTTGTCATTTTATTTAAAGTAATGTGTATTTTTAGAAACTGCAAAAAAGCGGTTTTTCATTTTGTGAAGATAAGGTGCCTTTCTCTCTGGACGGTCACATAATTCATTTGCTAAATATAAAAAAGGACTTAACGCAGAGCAATACCAATACTAAATAAATGACAATTTTTACCCCGATGACTGTAATTCCTACTGCGCTCCTCCAATATTCGTATGCAAATGTTGATTGCATTCCAAACTCTTGCATTTAACGAAAAATTGCACAAAAATTGATATTGCTACTATCTACCACTATTGGGAACAACAAATTGGCCGGAAGATGAAATGGGGAAGGGAAGAGGTCGCGCTACTAAAAGTACGACGACTTGCGTGTGATAACGTTAGCAACGCAAAAGTTAATGCTGCATTTGATCACGTTCACACAACGAACAGCCAGACAGACAAACAGACAGACGGAACCTGCAGCGGTATGCAAATTTCCATAATCTTCTATACACACGCACACACACAAGAACAAAAACAAGGCAGGATGCCATTCAGAAGTTCGGTATAAAACTGGAGCACTAAGTAAATACGTATGTGTGTGTATGTATGTATGAAGTACGTATGGATAAATAGTTAGTGACTTGTCGTTACTACACACTCTCTTTAGTAGCAGCAGTAGGCACCAGGTGCCATTGCATATTTCCCATTACCTTAATATGCCATTTAGCTGGGTTGCTTTCTGGCTGACTGTTAAGTGTTTGCTTGGTATAAACTTTGGCTAAAAGCGTTTATTAAAGCATAATTCCACATTGTCTACGACAACAGAAGCAGTAGTGTGAGTGCAGGGGTAGAAAAGATGTATTGCCAGTGGTACTCACCACATTCTTAGTGACAATTACGTTTATGAAATGTTGATAGAATTTCGCAGCAGCAGTCTGAAAAAGCATTTAAACTTTGAACTGAAATTGGGGTTATATTTAATTACAATAGTTTTGAAGAAAAAAAAAAACGAAAAACTTTAATTTGGAACCCTTTTTGTTTGTAATACGTTTTTTACGAAACTTAGAAACTTTATTTTCTTGGGGTAAAATATAATGTCAAATTTCCTTTCTAATTACTTGCACTAATTCATATCAGTGCAACCACCTGACGTAAAAACGGTAAATTTCAATTAAGTAACTTCAAAAACACGTTCGATGGTAATTTTTGCTATTTAATTAAACATGAAATGCCAAGACCAAAACAGTAACAATAAGTTTTCAACCAAAAACCATTGGAAAATAAAATGCAAACAATTGGAAAACTTTAAAACAAGTAGAAAAATACGAATAGCTGGACAACTGAGCTTAAATCAACCAAAAGCAGTCACAAAGTTACTTGAGAAAAAAGTGATCTGAAATAAATTAACGCAATGCAACACACCATATCGCGCAGCTCATTAAAAGTTCATTAAAAATTTTGTGACAGTCGAACGCACAGAAAACTTTGTAGGATGTGCCGGATGCGAGAACATGGGCATAGCAAGTGTTCATTTAAGTTTAAATTCCCAATTTTACATCAGCTACATAGAAGTACAGCGATTTCTAAATAAATCAACACTCGGAGAAAATAGTACGTTTTCCGTTAATCGCAAAAATTAAGAAAATTATACTATTATATTAAAATCTAGGAGTGAGTATCAACCGATCACTCCCATATTTAACCCCAGACAGAGAAGTGACAGTACTATTTTCTGTACCAAATTCCATGCATCTAGCTTAATCCATTTCGCCGTAATCGTAATTTTCAAATCTACAAAAAATTAAAACATCCAATAAAAAAATGTCCAAAATTCATTTTTCCTCAAAATAATTTAACTCAACTTAATACAATCGATGATTTTATATTTGGATTTTTATTTGTGGACATTCTTTTGTTCAATATTTTTTTTTTATTGGAATTTTTTTTATTTTTGGATGTTTTTTTTTTTGGATATTTTTGATAATGACCCAACCAAGGCTCAAAAAGGCCATTCAAAGCTATACATAAGAATCTGAAAATATTTTTTCAACATTTCAAATTGATCGAAAAATTAGAAAAATATAAAGAGTGCACCAAACCCCCAAATACCTTTAAAAAAAAAAAATTTTTTTCCTTATTGTTTTTTTTTTTTCAAGTCTCATACATTTTTTTTACCGACCATATGCGGGGTACATTCGTACATAACGTGGGGTATACATGCAACGGATGGATGTAGCAATTAAGGCGATGGAATCCTATGTGGATCGAATGAAAGAGTATCCTCTTGAACTTATAGAACATCTTTCGCATGCAGATCTGCCATAGAACTTGACTGGTAAGTCCCAACAGATGCAAAATCTTCGTCGCTGCACAAAAGTTTGTTAAATGGCTATATTCTTGTTATTTCAAATGCACTTGTAATATTTTTACCATGGCATGATTGAAAACTTTAGCCAGACTTGGAACATTGTAAGTACATAGTAGGAACTTTTCCATGGTTATTCACATTCCAATCTTTGAATGCAGTTCTCAGTTTTCAATAAAATCCAGCCTCTATTGGTTGTCGACTAGCGGTATATTAAGGTTATCTTTGGAGTATTGCGTTTGCTTTTGGACGTGTTTCAGTAATTCCATGAATTAATTTGTAATTATACACCGGCTCTTAGTTTAGTTATACTAAATATATTAAAATTACGCTTCATAAGTGTAAGTTCGTGTTGACGAATGTACCCCGTAACTATATGCACGAATTTGCCCCAAACGGTTCAATATAGATTGTTGTTATTTCTATTAAAACTATTATCAAAATCGCAAAAATAGTAAACACACAGTAAAATAGCATATCTGTTTTTGAACCAGCAGAAGTATTTTAAAATTTTAGCATAAAGTTCTTACCATTACACGAAGTTAAAGTCAGATAAGAAAATTACTTTTGCACTGGAAAAACACACAAAGTCTTTTTTCGGCCAAGCCAACAATCGTACCACCGCTATATTTCACAAGCAAAATGGCTGCAAAAGCACCAATATTGCATATCGATACCTTAGAGCGCTATAGTCCTATCTCCATTTTTCCAATTGTTGGGAAATGCAAAAAGAAGATTTCAAACAGTGGTTACTTAGGATTGGCTGCTATTGTGATATAACGATACATGCAATATTTTTACCTATAGTATATTTTAACATAATTTAATGTTTTTAACCAATTTTATCAATTTCTAACGAAATCCCAGCCAATTTATAGTATGTCATAACTTTTTCCCTTATATAGAATTCCACTACTATTAAAAAAAACGACGTATTTAGTACATTTTTTGAATCTTTTCCACTAAAATCTCGTAAAAAGTCATGAAACGCGTAGAAAACACGAAAAAAGCGAATTTTTTTTTTTTGAATTTTTGGTTCCAACAAACAAGAGTGGAGCATTGGGTGTAACCAAATTTGTTCACTAAAATGTCGCAAAAAGTCATGGTACGCGAAGAAAACGCGAAAAAACGAAGATTTTTTTTTTAAAATGTGAGTTATTTGAATATTCAGTGGAGATAGGACAGTAGCGCTCTTGAAAAAATTACAGTTTGGAGATAGGATTTTTCTTAATTATCGAATATTTTGGTATTTTAGTGGTATTTTGACATCACACAGTTTTCCACACGGTAAAGAAGCCCACAATGATGCCATAACTGCAAAAATCTCAAAATCGCAGAAAGTGGAGATAGGACTATAGCGCTCTAAGGTATCGATATGAAGAAGGGGACATGCTAACTTCTATAGTTTTCGAAATAAAGCCACTGTACGAAGGTGCCCCGTGTACGAATCTATCCCGTCTTTCCTTAATCCTGAAAATTTCATTAAAATCGGATAAAGGCCGGGGAGCTATGAATTTTAAAAACCTGTGAGAATCTAAAGGTTAAAACGAACTTCCTATGGCCGCCATCTTGGAAATTTTGGAATTTCGGAATATAGTTTTACCACAGTTATATGTTTGTCAAATTCGAACTTTCCACCAATTTTCCAAAAAATCGGAGATATCAAGTCGAATCTTGGAAAGATTCACTCACAGCTTAAATAGTTGTGCCTGTTAATATTTAAGATTGATTTGGAAAAAAAAAACTTTTGTGGAATTTCCACGATTGCGCCCAAAATTCTGAAAGAGTGAGCAGAGATTTTTTTAAATTTTTTAAAGGCCATTTATGCAAAATCTTGGCTTAATGCGGTTTTTATTGTCTTAGGGATCTCAAATATTAGATATATCAAATTTTTCGTCGTGACTCAAAGTAGATATATCAAAAAATAAATCTAAAATCATATTGTTTTCTTAGTGAAAATACACACTAAAAACGTATTTTGTAAATTTTACCCCACTGTTAAGCTTTAAATCTTAATTTTGCTGCAATGTCATTATTAAATCAAGCAAGAAGCAATGATGATGTAGAATTGGCTTTATGCAATTCCTCGAAAAAAAGAAAATCGTAGTTTACCATTGGCGCACAGTGGCGACATCTGGCATTTCTCGTTGCAAAAATCATAACTTCTGAACCATTTAAGATATTTTAATTCTGTTTTCGGTTATGAATAGAAAATTCTCATAACTATTACGACCACAAATTGGATTGCAGGTTGAAATGCAATGTTTTGTTGAAGTTCGATTTTCTGTAAATTACATACATATTGTTAGGAAAATCCCGAAACGGCCAAATATTTTAGAAACTGAACGTTAAATCAAAAAATAAAAAAACACGTTTCCAATAATTTTCAGAGATCTACTCAATGATATAAAATTTGACCCCCTGTCACTCCCCGACGGGGGTGGGGCGGGGGCAAGTTCAAAATTTTAAATGGAAGCCCCCATTTTTTATTACAGATTCGGATTTGACGTAAAAAAATACGAAAATTTTTTCTGAGACATTTTTTCTTATCTGGCCTAAATGGCGCCGTAATCGACAAAAACAAAATTAAAAATACAAATTTCTGTACCTAAAACTTCGTGAAATAAGCTATTGTATCCATAGGTTTCGCCAGAAAAGTGGTTCTTACACAAAGGGTTGCAAGTAAAAGCATGCAGTTTTTGGAGTACAAGCTTAGAGATAAACACCAATTAGTTGTGTAGCAAGCCGACCCTTACAAAAACCGCAGTTTTTTTTAAACTCAACCCAAAGCTTAAAAACTACGCTGAAAACAATGTATTAAAAAAAAATTCATTAAAAAATAAAAATAAATTTTTTTGTTAACTTCAAAATTTACTCAACTTTGAAAGGCTGTAAAAACCCAGCCACTAGCCCGAATGGATTAAAACTTTCAAATTCTTTAGCTCCTAACATTTTTCTGTTTGATGGTAATATTAGATTTGTAAAAGAGACCCACTCGAAATTGAATTTTGCAACGGTTTTTTCTAAAATGACGTCATGAGTCATAGGTTTCCTGATGAAAATCGTTATAACTCATATAGACACAGCTACAATTTTTATATTCAGAATTGATATCTTTTGCGAACATTTTTTTGAAACTTTATTCGAAGTTGAAAAAAAGGTTAAAAATAGTGTTTCAGAAAAGTACAGAAACCTCAGACATTAAAAAAAAAGTCATTTATTTGTAGTGTTACTTGTTAGGATAAAAACCGTTTATAGCATAAATAGAAAAAAATTAACTTTTCTTTCATAAGTTTCAGAAAAATTAGAACCTCATCTTGAAAAAAAAAAAAAAAAAAAAAAAACTGAAAAACTTGAAAAAACCATTGACTTTGACCAGATCTACCAAGCGATCGATTTTTTCAAATGAATTAAAATTTTATATTCTTGACTATTGAGCATTTGTTTATGGAACTGCATCTTTTGATTTGCGAATTTCTACCACACCAAAATTGATTTTTGCAACCACTTTTGAGAAATGTCGCCGGTGTTTGGCGTTTGAGAGTTGTAGGAACAAATGGCAAAAATGTAGATCAAACAATGATTTAAAAAAATAGCGCCCATAGATATTCTTTTAATAAATGTAAGGTCATGTGGTGGCATTCAATGTAAAATTAATATTTTGGTTGCGGGCGACATCTTTCTTGTTTGAGCATAAGTTCTCATGGTTCTTGGGTTTTATTTAAAAAATTTCGAAAAAAAGCAGCAACGATTTCGTTTACACAATATTTTGCACCATTTCTCTCAATGTAGGCAACTAAAACAATTTCAAATTATAACCACTAATTGGCAAAAAATAAGGATAGTAAGAAGGAATGAACATTCTTTTTTATCTCATTCCAAATAGCATAAGTCAAGTAATTAGGCAATAAACGAAACTTTGATGAAAAGGATGTGAGCTGCGAATTTAACTAGGAAATGCAAATAACAAATGTTAGGACACGCAATAAAAGAAAAGGCAAAAGAAATCAACATATTTCTGAGAATTCCAAACATATTTTTAATTATTAAATTTATGTTAATGAGGGTTAAAGCAAGGACCTTTTTTTTAATTTCTGTTTTTTTTTTTTTGTAAACAATTTTCTCGTTGCTCCTTAATTGATGTAATACAATCTCTGTTTATTTTACTTAGCATATTTTTTCCCTACTGTTTTTGTGAAGACTTATCAAAAGAAATTTCTTCAACTCACTTGAAAGTCTCATAATGATGTCGATCCATATTGCCTGTGAGGAAATCAAATGCCGACATATCCATGAGATCTAAGAGTCGCCGTCCCTCATCATAAGGTGGTATGTCGCGCACCTGGAAGAAATGATAGAAATATAATATAATTTACTTATTAACAGTTAAAGCATAAAGTATTTCCTGGTAATTTTTATCAAACGTTATCCAACATCTTTGTGCAATTTAGTGCAGTTAATAACAACTTGTTCAACAATAAAATACAAAATTTTCCATTTCATTTCATATTATCTGCACATCAGTTGTGCTTTACAAAAATCTAATATTCTTGAATTTATTATTGTACTTAGTCTACAATAGTCAATTTCCATAGTTACGGGTAAAGCGGATATTCCACTATAGAACACCCTGTTGTTCTATTTGAGTTTTACTTAGATTTCATTGCACAATTGCGCACATTTGAAGGGAGCTATTCCATTACATTAGTTTTCTGAGAAACATTTTTATATTTTGTTGACATATTCAAGAGGTCAATTACTCTGTTAAGTTTTTGCTATCTTGATTCTTCTCTAAAATGCAAGCTTATAAATATTTCTAAATACTCACCATTGTGCAATAGCTGGCATCATTTTCCCATTGCGCTTTCCTGCGCTTGTGATATGAACGTCTCCAAGGATGCCGCCAAACCTGTAAAAGATAAAATAGAAAGTTTAAAGTTTTAATTCAATAATACTTTACCTTTTCTAAGATTTATATAAGTGTTTTTTTTTTTATTGTTAAAACATAGCCAACGAATATATAACTTTGGCTAATAGATGTCAAACGGTGTATAAAATAATTTGTTCTATGACTTTACCGAAAAATATTTATCGAATACAGTTTACAGTATGAGTTATAGGGGTCTGTAAAAGGCATCATGTTGGAGTTTCAAGACATATCTTTTCAAGATACATATATTATGTCTCGAACCCAGAAATAGACAAGCGGGTGTTGTATCCCATTTTTAAAAAACACCAAAAAATGTATAGTACATTTATTTACGGAATAACGACTCATTTCATATTGAACTCCGAACATAAAAATCTGGAGAACGATCCTTGCTCGGTCGACATTATGATTTGTTCATTTCAAGTCGGTGTTTTTCACTTACAGTTGTGTTATGTGATGCAATTTATATCTTTCGCCTTGGAAGATAGTAAATAAAGCCGAAAAATAAAAACATCAAAAAATTATATGATATCAAAAGGGATGAAAAGTATTTTTGGAAAAAAATTAAAATTTCCGTTAGGGATTGCAAAATTATAGAAAATCATCAAAAAATACCGAAATCTTATCAATACGCTAAGTAACTTAGGTAAAGTCTAGAATAAGTAACGGGGTACATAAAAATATTTAAAAAGTATCAAATGATGTTGAAAAATATCTACTTAATAACATCGAAGGGTATCAAGAAATCCACAATATTGCAAAAAGTCTGATATATTCCAATAGCAACGAGAAAAATCAGAAAGTGAGGAGTTTCCGTACCAAATGAGCTAAGTAGTGTAAGGAATTGAAATATGGACCACTAATCTTTCTTTTTTAAATAATACATAAAATAAAACAATTAATTTTATATCATTCATTTAAGGAAACAATTCACCTTTTTTCTGATTCACTTTTAGATACATAAAGAAAAAAAATTAAAAAGCTTAAAATACTTAAAATGGAGATTAAAAAAAAGTGTAGTGTTATATAGACTATATAGTCCATATTGCCCCACATGTTTATTTGGTACAGAAGTTGCATATAAAAATGTCACTTCCACATCCGGCACAATTTTCATGACTCCAGGAACGTCAGATTCCACATTCAACTCAAAATTCGCAACGGCGATCTTCTGAGTAAAGGGTATTACATTATATGCATTTTTCGTCTTCTTTTCCTTTGTAGCTTATGAATTAAAAATAATGACCATCTGACTTGTCATAAAAACTGCAGCTAGATTCCCCATCTGAAGAAAATGATAAATACATTTGTTTTTGAGGGTTTTTTCTTTGGTGGTCCTTATTACCCGCAGCAAATCAAATTTATTCACTAGAAAAATGAATCACTAAAAATTTATTTAGAAAAAACAACTCCATAACAACATGCGAGTTCACTGAACTCTTAAATCGCACTATTATAAGCTTTAGGTATTATCGTAAAGTTTGAACATGAATGACGGTAAATCCTATGTATGCAGTGGAAAATTACCGTGTGGTCCATATTACCCACGTAGTCCATATTTCCCTCCCTTACCCTATCAATACGTACGGCAAAAGTAATGTCGTAATATGAATTGGCTGACATTTTGTCAGAAATAAATAAAATTGTTTTCTGTTCTCATGAAAAGCTTATATCGCCGGTGCTTACGAAGACTATCTCTTCTTTAAATGCGGACAAGAAAATCCTTTTTTTTAAACTGCGGGGAAAAAAATTTTTTTTGCGCGAATGCGGACAAGAAAATCACTTTTTACAAAATGCGGAGAAGAAAATCTCTTCTTTAAAAATGTTTATTTTCCTAACCCGTCGAAAAAGTATTCACTAAATAAAGAGATTTTCTTCGCCGCATTTTGTAAAAAGTTATTTTCTTCGCCGCATTTTTTAAAAAGTGATTTTCTTCGCCGCATTTTGTAAAAAATGATTTTCTTCGCAGCAATTTGTAAAAAGTGATTTTCTTCGCCGCATTTTATAAAAACTGATTTTCTTGTCCGCATATTACGAAAAAGATTTTTTCGCCGCAATTTAAAAAAAAAGATTTTCTTTGCCGCAACTTTCGGCAATATGATAATTTGAAAATTATGGCATTATATTGAAAAAATGATATCGGTTAAATAACCGATAACTACACAGGCCCACAAAAAAAAAGTACCCTGCGCGAAAGATCAGACCACCTGAACTTTATGTTTTCGGGGTCTCTGAATCCGAATATAGTGCCAGAATAGCGAAGTTGGTTTGCGTTTTTACAGAAATCAGCAATTACGCTGAGATTTTGAGGTTTTTTTCAGCATTATTTCTGATTTCTGAAAAAACGCGAACCAACTCAGCTATTCTCACACCATATTTGGATTTAGCGACCCTAAAAACATAAAGTTCAGGTGGCCTGAACTTTTGCGCAGGGTACTTTTTTTTTTTTTTTGTGGGGCTGTGTTATGGCACATAATATGTATGACATTAGTTTTGCCTCGTATTCGTACTTAGCAGCTTTGGTGCGGCCACTCCTCAAGTGTGAAAAAGCTGTGAACATCGATAATTCTTAAAAAGGTGAATATTAGTTATTAGCGAAATAAATATTTTTGCCTTCAGCGTCACCTATGATCAAGTTTAGGCAGCTTGCGTATGCCTGTAATAATCTCTTTATCAGTATCAAACAAACACCAAACTTGTCAAAATTAGTCAAGCGGTGCCACGTCACTTTCTGAATATTTCCAATACAATATTATTCCTTGCTGTTAGAGTTAAAACCTCATAAATTTTCATTAAATTCGTAAGAGTCGTTTTTAAGAAATATCAAATTGAATTTTTTAGTTATTAAAAAATGGGTGTAGCACTCCTTTAATGTCGGCCAGTTTTTGTTCATTTAATGATATTGACAATAGGCAACTGCGTACTAAATTTCATCAAAATATATTTAATATTTTAGAAAATAAGACCTAATGAATTTTAAAAATTAAGGGTAGCCAAAACGTAGACCGATCTTTATTCCATGCCTCTATAACCTTCACAAGTTTCATTATAATTGCTGCAACCGACATCGACTGACATTAGACCAATTACTCGTTTAAGAAGATCTAAAATATGATAAACTTTTTCCAAAGTTACCATAAGAAATTGAAAAATAGTTGTTTCTTTCTTGAAATAAAACTAAATTGAGATCTTAAAACGAATCTACCCTCGGCACAAAAGGATTTTCCTACACATGTCGTATGCTGTCAAGCATTCTAAATAAACATTTTCACACTTTATTCCTAAATTCCGCCTAACTATGTGAAAAAAAAACTCTTAATTGAAAATTCCAAATGAAAAAAAATTTAATTACATTTGTAGAAATTTGAAACACAAGATTTATCAAAATAAAAACAGAAGAAGGAAATTCAAACAAACAGATTTATCTGCATAATTGCAGACCAGAACCTTTGTATACTAAGGGATAACGAAATCTACATTGTAAATGCTCCCAAAAGTAATTTTTCACAGAAGTTTTCTATAGCAAAAATTTACTGCTTTGAAGTGCTGAAAAAAAAAAAAATTAAAAAGGTGGTAGCATATTTTTTATTAAAGCACAAAAAAAAAAATAGAGCTCATAAAATAACCTTTTCTTCTTTATGGACTACCATAGTAGTCGAGACGTATTCTCAAAGGATACTTAATAAATTTATGCGCAGCACCAACAACAAGTACGAGAAATGAGTTTATTTTCGAAATGCAAATTACGCAAAATTTAAATGTTAAATCAGCGCACCATTCGGCACCAAACACGAGGTAAAAAGAAATTGTTGAACCTTTTTTACTAAAGATTTTTCTTTTCTACTTTTTTTCACACAAGTACATACATACATTGGTATAACAAGCAAAACTTCAGTTTATAACCTGAATGTTTTAATTCAATTAGAGTATCCTTGGCTATTAAACGCCTCTTGAGACCAGCAGTGTTGCTTTTTTTATATTTTTTCCCTTATTTTTTAGATTAAAACAAATAGCCAGGAGAAACTTAATTTTCTTTTTTGGAATCAGTAAAGAGAGTGGGTGAGATAACAAAGTAGATTACAGAAGAATAAGTAAGTAGCTGAAAAACTTTATCTGTTTGAAAAATCTCTTTCGTTATTAATTTATCCGTTTAATACATTAGATAATTGAATATTGCATAATTTGAATAAAACAATATATACAGGTGTTGTTTTGTTAACCCCGTCGCACAGTGTGACAAGTGAGGCCAAAAGGATCTAATTTAAAATATTTTAATATGCATAGTTAGACGAGCCCCGTAAACTTACAATTTTGTGACGTTAGAAAAAATGCTACAAAAAAATAAATTTCGTTCTATGATTCTTAAATCGAAAGCGGGCTTGCGTTACTAAATATCTTACTTAGTTCGAACAAACTTTTAATGATAAGTGGCATAAGAGCAGGTTTTGAGCTAATTTTGGTATTAACATTTTGTTTACAGATATGTACTTTATTGCTTATTTATGAATTCAAAAGAAAATTTGGGAGACCATAAAAAAAAACAACGAAAACACAATATTGCCTTAATTAGAAACAAAAGAAATAAGTACAGTGTACCCGCAAATGAAAAAAAAAAGTGCCCCAATGTGCCCCATTTTATTTTTTCGTTAATTTTTTAAAGTCACCTGGATTAAAAATCAATAAAAAATTAATATTCTTAGGACAGTAAAATTAAGGAAAAAATTGCTGCTGACTTGAAACTTGACACAGTTGTTTATTGGACTATACTAACCTTACTAAAAAAAGTCCTCTTCTCAACAAGGGGTTTGGGGGTTTAAAAATCAAAAAAGTAAGTTTTTGACAAATAACTTAAAAACTATTGGTCGGAAAAAAAAATATTCAAGCTAAAATTAAAGCTGATGCAATTTTGCACATTTTACTTTTTTAAACATCTTTCTAGCATGAAAATTAACCGAGAGTCCTTTTTTTTGATTTCTTAAACGAACGAATACCAAAATTGTAAATATATCATATGAGGAGTGATTTTTCAAAAGGGCGTAAAACTATGTTAAACAAATTTTCAGTAATGAGAAAAAACTTTTAGGGGCTGTTTACAATAACTTATATTTTTTTAATGTCTCCAGTGTTATAGTGAGTTGACCAAAGATTCTAATCCCATTAACATTATTATTCTAACATATTTGTAGTAATTGCAAAATGTAAAAAATATTTGGAAATAAGCCCTTTTGTTCTGAAATATTTGGAAACAAGCCCTTTTGTTTGGAAATTTTTATAAATCACTCTTATTTCACTCCTTTTTCACCATTTGGAAAGGACCCCGCACAAATCATATGGAAAAAGCCTTTCAGCCAAAATAGCTGATACTCCGTAATAATATAGTTTTCAGCCTGCTGATTAAAGTCTCAACGAGCACAAAGCTCAAAAATCGCTAGTTATTGAGTTAAGAAAAGTCGAAGGGGTAGAATTCGACCAAATTGTGTGTGTGTGTTTGTGTGTGTGTCACTGACGATTTGGTCGAATTCTACCCCTTCGACTCTTCATAACTCAATAACTAGCCAAAATACCGTTTTTCGGCCTCATTTTAAAAACCATGCCATGAACCGATTTTGAAAACTTTTTTTCTTATTTAGTAAATGCTCGCGTGCAATTTCACATCTTTGTGCAGTTCACGACAACTTGATTGAAATTTTTTCCTGGGCTGTGTGCTCGAAATTTTCGATTATCTCTGCTGGAACAGCCCAAAAACACACTAAACCGAAAATAAATGCTATTTTCGTTTTCAGCGATCCCAAATTAGTTTAGAAAATATCACTACTTAAATGGTTTCTTACCAAATTAAAAATTAAGAAGAAAAAATAAAAAAATAAATTTTTTTTTTAACTTTGAAACGGGCTCCATTTCTTAAAAACTAATATTTTTTAATAATTTTTCTTTTAGATTAATCAACATTTAATTCTCTACAACATAAAAATTCCAGAACAAATATTCCGCCCTTTAAAAATTACAAAAAAACCAATTTATAGAAAAAAAGCCATGAAAATTTTCTTAAAAAATTGAAATTTTTGTACCGAAACAGCCACAAATTTAATTTTTGGACCAAAACTTTTTAAAAGATAATGTTGACCTTGTCATGCGCTACAAAAGTTGTATTGGAAATATTATGAAAAAATTAATAGTTTTGAAGTAACGGGTTGTCAAAGCGACTTGCCTTTTTTTAGTAAATTTTTCGACTTTTGATCAAAAACCGGCTGAGTTTTTTCCACTACCGATTCCAAATTTTTTATTGAGATCTTATTCAGGAAATGGACGGGGAGCAAGCAAAATCAGAATTTTGCACATATGGGCGCTCTACTGTTCATTGTTTCGTTCGTTATAGTTCTTCTTTTAAGGACCCACATTCCCTAAAGATACTGACCCCAAATTACCATCATCGCATTAATAATAGTCTTTCACCATACTATAAGAAAAATAATTTTCTCCATTCATATAGGTTTTTCACTCCAAGTTAAACCTTTTCTTCTGCAAATTAATCTTTTTCCAATAAAACTATCCTTTTTTTGAATCAGATTAACCCTTTTTCAAATCAAACTAATTTCTCTACACAACCGACCTATGGCTCAAAATCATTAAGGTGGCAAATCTTAAGATTGATTTTATGACGAAATAAATCAAAAGAAAAATTATCATGGCGAAAAGCTTAAATTGTCGCTAAATCTATGTTTTATCACCATTTTAATGATGCAAAAACACAGAATTCATTACTTTCTGTGTTATATTGCTTTGCATCAGAGCTTTCACTCATAATAATCATTTCGGGAACGTTTTTTAAAAGCTTATGAAATGGCCAAAAAATACTTAAGTATGATTTTTTTTTTTGCTTAATATAATAGCGAAGTATATACTTACTTATCAAAAACACCTTAAAAAATAAATAAAAAATTATGCAAAGAAAATCCTTCTGAAGTAAAATCCATGATATTCTAAAAAACGTTTATTTTTATTTTTTTAGTTTGAAATATAAGATATAAAACTATTTTAATTTTTATTTTGAAATTTATTGTACATTAGGGTGTCTCTTATTTGGGAAAAGTCAAAATTTTATGTCGCGCTCCCCCAGAATCGAAAGACTTTGAGAAAAAAATGAGATCCCCCAAAGGACAGGTTTTTTTAAACGAATTAACCTGTGCCACGAAGACATTCAAATTTAAATGAAAGTTAACATAGATTTTATATACTTCGTGTTTTAACTTGCTGGGAATCGCGTTGCCTGAAATATTTTTCGCCATCAAATGTGTATCTTATTGTTTTTCGGGTCGCTGAACACGATACAAGTGTCAAAATTAAATTTTGACAGCTGATTTCAAATCAAAACACCGAGAAATGGAGGTTAAACCGGTAGCTTGTGTCGACACGTGTAGCCGTTGACAGCTGTCAAAATTTAACTTTGGCACTTGTATCGTGTTCAGCGACCCGAAAAACAAAAAGATACACATTTGATGGCGAAAAATATTTCAGGCAACGCGATTCCCAGCAAGTTAAAACAAGAAGTATATAAAATCTATGTTAACTTTCATTTAAATTTGAATGTCTTCGTGGCACAGGTTAATTCGTTTAAAAAAAACCTGCTTTTAAGTTACTTTAATAATAATGCCAAAAAAAAGATTTACCCATCTTAAAAAACGAAAAACTGCTTTAAAAAGGCGAAATTTAAGGGTTTTTCAAAGAAAAAAGTCATCGTGCTTTAAACGAAAGTAACATTTCATAATTTACAAGATTTCGTTCGAAAGAACTCTTAAAAACCTTTAAGACAAGATATGTTAAGACTTTTTTGGGCCAGCAGGCTCGATGATATAGCGTTTGAAACGTAGTGATGAAGCCCTGTGAAAGGAAAAACGCATTTTTACTCAAGAGGAAGGCATCTTACGAAAAAAGTGTACATGGCATAAAATGCTTAAAATAGTTCAAGTAATACATGTGAATTTTTTTTGAAAAATTTATTAAAAATGAGGTCAAAAATTTTTTCTAAAAAAAAAAAAAAATTCCAAAAAAATCCAAAAAAATTTACACGTATTCCTTGAATAATTCTAAGCATTTCATGGCATGTACACTTCTTTCGTAAGATGCCTTCCTCTCGAGTAAAAAAGCGTTTTTCCTATCACAGGGCTTTTGATCGTTTTTTTAAAAAAGCGCCACCTCTATAATTTTATTTTTTGCATAGAATAGCTTCTTTTGACATCTATAATAAGAATTTACAAAAAAATCCGAGGTACATCAAAATTTGATTTAAATTCTCCCACAAGCACCGTGCTTCATAAGCATTGATAGTTAACATTTGAATAATGTTCTTTGCTAAGTCCATACGTGCAAAAAAAATTATGCAAAAAGTGGATGTATATTTTATATAATTAGAAATCAATATGTATGTAAATTTAGATCAAAAAGGACATAAAATAACTAAAAACATGTAAGAAAATCAGAAAAATAAAATAGTTGCACAAAAAAGGTCTAAGTTTTTTCTCAGTAATTTTCTAAAGTCAATGTTGCCTATGGGCAACATTGGGCACTAATGAATATGTTTCAAATAATTTTATCTGATGTATTAGGGATGCTTTCCATATCTATAAATCATACAAATTTGCGAGTTTAATTGGGAAGATTCCTCTGATGGAGAGTGAACCAGAAAAAAAGCAAAATATAATAAATTTTCAGAATAATGTTGAAAAAACCCACAACAACCCAAAGGTGAAAATATTGAAGTGAATTTTTTGGAGAGGATATTTAAGGAGACATGTAGAATGAGATTGAGCAAGAAATAAAACACGAGATTTTTGATAAGATCAACTTTGGAAATTTCAAAATGAGTTGGTGTTTCAGGAATTTTATATGACTTCTGTCTGGAAGTTGGAGAGGAAGCATATGAATCATTTTGATTAGGAATATATTCAGACATTGTTATACATTCGACCTCCAACGTTTCCGAAAACTAAGATTTTAAAGTGCTTTTCGATAATGGTTTTACTTCTAATGATCGAATTGTAAGATAAACGTTTCTAAGGAGCACTGCCGTGTACAGAATTTGATCTTGGGAGAGGGGTTTTCATATAAAAATTTGTAAAAACCTCCAAAACCTACAAAATCTCCGTGTGCACAGGCCTGCTAAGGAGTAGGAACAACTCGTAATAATCGCCTAGGTAACTGTTTTCTAAAACAAGAAAAGGAGTTATGTAGCTTAAAAGGACGAGGATCACAAGATACAGCTTTTGGGTAATTTTCGTCTAGCTATTGATAGCTACAATGAGCACATGGGAGTTGTTGATCTTTCCAATATATTCCTGGAACTATATGCGATTAACCATCGTTTCAAGAAATGGTATCTGCGCTTAAATGCATCGTAAGTATTTTATCTCTAACTACCACTTACTTGAGTGTTAGGCCAATATGCAATGACTTTTATCTCTTTCCAAGACATTTCCGTTGGAGTTCCATCTTCAAAGACCTTTTTCAGGTGACTTTTGATCTACCACTACCCTAGCTGCCTTGGATGCCACTCAAGTGCTGTAAATTTCGCTGTTTGGTTTTCGAATCTCTTTTCGGTGTAATTCAGAGTTTGGGATAGTGCATAAATGAGGCTGAAGTAGATAGCTATTCTACCATAGAGATATAAGATATGATAAAAAAGCAATTTCAGTTAGATAGCTGTTGAACTACTGTAACACTGCAAATAAAACAGCACCTACACACAAGAGAGCAAATTTGACACCTGCTCCAGCTGAAACCCCTTCAACGTCTATTATGTTTTTACACTATGGACCCTGCAAACCCATTGAGACTTCAGCAGACTATATATTGGAGATAATGGGGATCAAATTCTAATAAAAATTTCTATTCAAATTCAATATAAAAACTTTATTGGTCATTAATTTTATTTTATAAAGTTTACCAGCAATGCCCAATGTTCTCTTCCAGAGAACAAACTAGGATATGCAGGACCTTGAAATAAATACTATTTGTTTTTTAGGTATATATTTGCAACTGTGTAGCCTCAAAAAATTTTTAAGTCCCCCCAAATTAATTCGGGCATGAAAGGCTTAAATCAAGTCCCTAAAATATAATTTTTCGATTAAAAATGCTCTTAAAAGGTTACTTGATCTGTTTAATATTAGTAAATTGATATGAGTTTTTGAAGTTTGGTTTTGAATTTCACACTTTTAAACGCGTTTCCGAAATGATTTTTCTTGTTATATATAGTGTACCAGCTGAAAATTTTTTTGTCTTCGATTTTACTCAAATTTGAAAATATGGTAGTTCCGGTGTGCAAGAACAATAATCTAGGAGAATTTGGCCCTAGCACCATTTGTTGTTAATAAGGACCGTGCCATTATTTATGAGTACATTTTAAACACCTTATAAAGCAGGCGCTGATTGTGCAATGTCTTAGCAACTTATGTCAATAAAATATGACTTTTATGTTGTTTCGAAAAATTAATTTAGTTTGGAAAATTTTTCAAAGGCGTTAGCAATGAAGGGACTTAATCCAAAACAACGCGAGGCAATTCTTTGCAAATGGTGTAAGAAAATAATGTCTTACAGAAAAATTGCCAAAGAAGAAGGCCTTAGCGTTTGGGCGGTTCAGAAAACTATAAAGCAGTTTACAGAGCATTATACTCTTAATGATTTACCTGGAAGAGGCCGAAAAATTGCTAAAATATTATCAAAAATTGACCAAAGAATAATAAGTGTTTTTACAAAAGAAAAATAAATGTCTGTTCGTGATTGCGCTAAAAAATGTGGTACCTCGTCTTCAATTGTCCAACGTGTTAAGGTGGGGAACAACTTTAGAACCTATAACAAGCAGAAATGTCCAAAAAGAAGAAAAGTTCAAAGTGCAAGAGCAAAACAACGAGCCCGTTAGTTGTATCGCCATATTTTAAACAAAAAATTTGAATGCATTGTAATGGATGATGAAACTTACGTCAAATTGGACTTCAAAACCCTACCAGGCCCCCAATTTTTTACAGTTAATAAAGAAGAGAAGGTAACTACAGCCGATAAGTCAATTCAGTGCGAAAAATTTGGAAAAAAAACTCATGGTTTGGCAAGCAATTTGTCAGTGCGGTAAGGTTTCTTCTCCTTTCGTCACAAACAAAACAATGAACCAAGAAATATACCTCAGGGAGTGTCTTAAGAAGAGACTTCTTCCGCTTATTAAAGAGCACTCTAATAAGCCCTTTTTTTGGCTTGACCTTGCTTCCTGTCACTATGCATCTTCCGTGGTAAATTGGTACGATAGTGAAAATCTTGATTATGTAAAGAAAGAGCTTAACCCACCAAACTGCCCAGAACTTCGTCCAATAGAAAGATTTTGGGCATTTATAAAAAGAGATTTAAAGCAAACATGTAAGCCCGCAGATTCAGTAATACAACTGGAACCGTGTGGTCAAGAAGCGTGGAGAAAGATTGGCAAACAATTTAATGAAGGACGTTAAGAAAAAGGTTAGAAAAATGGGTTCAGGGGAGCAAATTTAATTAAATATCTTAATGAAAGTTGACATAAGAATCTGATGTATCAGAGTATTCGTGTAAATAAAAATTATAAATTATTACTATTAAAATTTAATGCATTTTTACTGTACTCATAAATAATGGCACGGTCCTTATGCGGGGTGTTGAAGTTGGCGTTTTTAGTCATTTTCGTGAAAAGGGTGTTTTTTCAAAAATGTATAGCTTACATCAAAGTTTGAAATTGATATATTTAAGTAACTGGTCCTAATAATTTGTAAGTGATCTTTTTACAAAAAAATACGACTTGGTGAAAAAATGTATTTTCACCAAAATTTTTTAAACTTTTGAATTTTCTTTAAAAGTACTTTAAGTCAAAGCATAATTTATAGGCTTTAAAATGATGTATGACTTGAGATGGAATTCGGTCGCTAGATGAGAGTTTTTGGCCTTTGAACGCCCTCGGCAGGCAAAACTCTTTGTTTACTGAAGAGGAAGGCATCTTACGGAAAAAGTGTAGTAGGCATAAAATGCTTCGAATCGTCCAAGAAATACGTGTGAAATTTTTGAGAATTTTTTGGAAAGTTAAACTTTAAGTTAGTTTGGAAAAACTTTCTTAAAAATTAATCTTATGTAGGTATAATGTTTTAAGTATTAAAAACACTTTTTATACAACAGTTTGTAAGTAAAACAAAAAAATTAAATAAATAAATAAATCCAGGAAGCAAAACTGCAAACGGAAGACAAGGTAGTGCCAGCAAAGTTAAACTAAAAAAATGAACTTAGGAAATGGCAAATAAAAGAAAGAAAAAGTTTATAGCGCTTGGAAAAATCCGCTTTAAAATTTCCCTAGTGATTTATAGCGCGTAGTAGCAACAAAAGCCAGTGCAGTGCGGTGCACCACATAATGCCATTATGATACTGCTAAGCCTAGTGCCACCGCCATTACCATCTTCTACCCACTAGGATAGATATTTCAACCACACAAGGCACAAAAAACCTGCGCGTGTGTGTGTTACTGTGTGCTTACTTCCGTAGTAAAGTAGCATCCTTTATGGTCTGTTTGCGCGTTACCTGCTGCATTTTCCGCGCATTTATTTAATTTCTTTATTTCTTGCGGTTTTCTATTTTTTAGTTGTTGAATTTTCGTTAAACTTTCGACGCGTTCGCTCTTGTTGCTTCCGGTCATTATTCCATTATTATTTTGCTACACTTTTCTTTCTTTCATTTCCTGTGTAAAAACATCCTTCGCTTGACTTTGCTGCTTTTTGTTCTGCAAGTTGCAGCTTGCGTATAAAATCCTTGCAGCAGCCATCCTTAAAAAATAATTTTTTAATTTAACTTAACTGCTGCTGCGTTCCTAAAGGATTTTTTTTTTCTTTTATTTTATTTTGTGGTTTTTGTTGCTACATTTATTTTATTAATTTTGTTTGTCACGTCAGCCGCAAGTCTTTAAGTGGCCACTGCAGTCGACAACGTTTGCCTTTAACTTTTCCGCAGGGTTTGAGAGATTTTCTTAAATTTCTTTTAAAAGTTTTATACGCGGCGGTAAAAGCAATTATGCCATTATATAAAATTTGCAAAAGCCAAACGAAAATTTATACATATGAAATTTTCATAAAGCACCAATGGTTTAATAGGTCTTTTCAGAATTTTACTGTTCTTTAAAAGATTACTATGTTGACAATTGAAAGAACGTGAGGAAGGCTAGACTGCTTTAGGCCGAAACATTTTTTAAAAATCTGAAGGTTTTTTATACCGGGGTTCATAAATAACACTAGACAACAGCCAAAATGTAACATTTTGCAGACCATATTTTCTAAACTAATTTGAGGTTGCTGAGTCCGAAAATCGCATTTATTTTTTTTCCTAGGGGCCGTTCCCGAGATAATCGACCTTTTCGATTTTTGAGGTTATAGCTCTATTTTTTCGAACATATTTTGAGAAACCCAATTTCGATCGAATATGTTTTTGCGTTATTGTAGAGGAAAATTCTTAAACTTCCAACAAGTGTTCCAATATCTAAGATCCGATTCAAATTGGCTGAGTTATAGCAACGTAAAGTTCATTTTTGCAGTAGTTTTTTACACTTTTTCGTGTTTAAGCCAAATTAAACACGGTTTTTTTGCCAGTAACTTATACAAATATATATATTTTATATTTTAGTTCAATAGTGTATTTAATTGCAAATATCTGAAGTTCAATTTTAGCAAAATCGGATCATTTTTTAAAAAGTTATTAAGGTTTTAGTGAAGTAAGACCATTTCGATTTTCATAGAAAAAATTAATTTTTTCAAAAAAAATTTAAAAAATAATTTGTGTTTTCTATGAAAATCGAAATGGTCTTATTTCACTAAAACCTTAATAACTTTTTAAAGGATGAGTAGATTTTGCTAAAATTAAACTCCAAATATTTGCAATTAAATACAATTCAATACAATGCAATAAAAAATATATATTTGTATAAGCTACTGGCAAAAAAACCGTGTTTAATTTGGCTTAAACACGAAAAAGTGTAAAAAACTACTATAAAAATGAACTTTACGTTGCTATAACTCAGCCAATTTGAATCGGATCTTAGATATTGGTACACTTGTTGGAAGCTTAAGAATTTTTCTCTACAATAACGCAAAAACATATCGATCGAAATTGGATTTCTCAAAATATGTTCGAAAAAATGGAGCTATAACCTAAAAAATCGAAAAGGTCGATTATCTCGAGAACGGCCCCTAGGAAAAAAATATAAATGTGATTTTCGGACTCAGCGACCTCAAATTAGTTTAGAAAATATGGTCTGCAAAATGTTACACACACATATTAATTATTTGTAATGTAGTGTAATTAATTATTCAATTTAACTGGAGCTTACATGCTCTTTATTTATCAGTTTAGGTACTTCAGTTAACTCTTTTTTATATTTCGACGCTTCAGACAAAAAGTGGGATGTTTCATTTTTCCCACGAAAATTGTGATGTTTTATATTTTTTGACGAAAAGTAGGATGTTTCACACTTTTTAGCGAATAGTAGGATATTTCATATTTTTTTTACAAAAACTAGAATGTTTCAAACTTTCAAACGAAAAGTAGGATGTTTCATACTCAATAAATACATAATGAATAAATTTTCAATCTAATGTTCGTACAACGCATCGAAACATCCTAGTTTTTGTCCAAAATGTTAAGACATCTTATTTTTCGAAATAAAATCCTTTCGACATACTCGTAAAACTTCGAAAAAACCTACTTTTCGTCATATATAATGAAACAACCTAGTTTCCTTTGTAATGTACAAATCTACCCTTATATATTTTTTAAAATTTTTTCTTTATTTAACATATAGTTTTTGAATTTAAAATTTTTATTTTGCAAAAAAAATTGGAAAATTTAAGTTTTGCCAAACTTTTTATCGTGCGATTTTTCGTTTGCACTTTATTTGCCAAATGGTTGCGATATGTGATGAATGTACACGTACCTAACTGTTTATTTTATAAGTTGGTATGCATGCTAATTTTTAATCTGTCAAAAATTGCTCATGGCTAACATACAGAAACTCTTCCTTTTCCTGTGAATTTTCGGCGAGTGCAGACCTATCATCAGAAGAATCTTCAAAAAATCTTTAATCATCATAAAATTCAATACAGATTTTCTTGGTTTACTAAATTTAGTATAAATGAAAATCAATTAACTTTTTATTTAAATTATTATAATTGAAAAATTTGAAGAATAATAAACATTTGATCGAACTGAGCCCATCTAACCCATGAAAAGTTTAGCAAAGGTAATTAGAAAAATGGCTAAGTTCCCTAAAGTTTTCATGCATTAAATATTTAAATTATATCCTAGCCTCAAGCTTTGTACATCTTAATGTACACAATTTTTGGATCTCCCGAAAAACTGTTCCCAGAAGAAGTTAAAGAAGCCTGAAAAAAATAGAAATCGAGTGGCAGATCAACCAACATAAAAAATTCCAGCATGTATACTTTTAGTATACATGCCGAAGCTTAACACAAAGCATAAAAACTTTAAACCAAAAAACTGTAGAAAAACAAAAAAAAAAAAGAAAGAAAACCAAAATATTCAGAAATCAAATCATAGTTTTGATACAAAAAGAATATAAAATACTAGTGCTAGGTCTAAAATCAATATATAAGGTAGAAAATAATTTGGAAAAAAAACAAATTTAAAGTAATTTCCTTAAAGTTAAAATTAAGAAAAAGCGCATTTGAAATAGTTAAAATGGTTAAAGGACATATAGGTGTATAAGAACAAAAAAGTGAAAAGAAAAATATAGATTTAGAGAAAATTTAAAGTAAATTCTAAATTAAAAATTAAATTTAGCATACATACATACTTAACATATAAATTTACAACACAAAATACAACATAAAACAAAGGAATAAAAAAACAACAAATTTAACAGAGCAACAAAAAAATCAAATTCATAAGATACACGTAAAAAAAAAACACAACAACATCATCGTCGTCGAGAAAGGCCTTTCATCGCTTCGGATGCTGAGTACTCGTAAGTCTATCAAACTCATAAAATTTCATATTTTAGTTTGGTTCTCTTTTTTATTGCTCATCATAAATTTTATTGTTTTATGATTCCATTTGAAGAGCTCCGCTCAAACATCATAAAATTTCTCTAAGTCTCCAAATTGAGATTTTTTCTATGCATTTAATTTTATCAGTGTAGTTTGGTAATTTTACAATAACAGCATAACACATTTGTCATGCAGCTTCGTTTGAAAAAGTGCAACAACAATTCAATGGCTGAATAAGCTCAAGCTTCGGCTTAGTTGTTTTGTTCTCTTTTGATCTTCTTAGCTTACACTTGTTCTTGCGCTCAAAACTTCGAAGCTAACGACAATTGTGTTTGCTATTCATTCTGTTTTGGTCACTTAGAAGACAAACATCAAAACGTCAAATATATGCAGATGATATAAAAAAAATAAAAAACAAGAGAACAAAACAAAGACAAAACCAAAACCCAATTATACGTAAATTTATTTTTTTTTAAAACCCTTTGAACAAAAAACAAAAACTAAACTTAAAGATACAAAAAAAATGTAAAATTTTGTTTGTAATTTTTTTTTTCTCATTGCACTATTTTTTTTCCTTATTAATATCAAGTTACATAGGTATACTGTCAAAAAATTTTGATTATTTTTTTTTGCCTTTAAATTTAAATGATTTTTCGGTTACTTTTATTGTACAATAAATGAATTCTTAGTTTGAAAATAAAAATGGTTAATTAAGTTTATTTTGTCGGTGGTTGAGTAGAATAGAACTATAGGGACCTTTATAAGTTTAATACCAAGGTCATGGTTGGGAGGGCGTGGAAAGGGGACGCGAATACCATCATTGCGATACCCCCAAATCGTCGCCTGAGAGATCTGTCTATTTTTTTGTTAATTGAATAATACCATGGTTTTTTTTTCCTGTATTTTTTTCAACACATTTTTTTCGTTTTAGCCATGGTATCCAGCCTTGTAATCTATTAGATTCCGTGTATTTTGGCCAAGGAGTCTTTAACTAAATTGTAGTGTTGCTTGAAGGTTATGGTGCCAAAACCCCACCCACTAGCACCGTATATGCTAGCCGTATTGATAAGGCTCCGACCGGTATCATTCGACCTCAAGATTTTGTGTTAATTTTCCACCCTCGCACGCACACCATTACACCTTTTGCCGAAGAATCAACGAAAACCTAGTTTTCGTAGAACAAATGAATCATCCAACTTTCGTCTCAGGCATCAATTTATTCGATTTTTATTACATTACGCATTATTCTCAAGTTTTAAGTGTTTTGTGATTCCTAGTGTAATTTTCCGTGAAATATTTTTGTGGAACACTTTAGCTCATTATAATCCAATTTTTGGAAAAAGGGGTAAAAAAGTCCGATGTGCCATTTTCAATTTATTTAACATAGATTTGGTAGTTTGTTAGACTTAAAATGTCATAAAGTACATTTCGAATACAATTAGTATCAAAAATTAAAATAATAACGGGAGATAATGGGATAAGATGTGCCAGAAAAAAATTCCTTGTGTAATTTCATTTTGAAATTCGGACAGCAATATTTATCCGAAATTAGTTCGAGAATTATGAATTATTACAAAACCACGAAAATATGTTCCATGAAAATTCATACGATATCAAAGAATGATTTTGCATAAATTGGCTGTGAGCGACCTCTATGCATATAACTTCTTTTTTTTTTTTACACCATCTTTTAGTTTTTTATACCATAAGCCCAGAGCAGGCATGTTAAACTCAATTTCCAACTGACCAAATGATAGAGGATTCATTGTTGCTATAATTTAACTATGTCCTTGTAGTTTCAAAATCAAATCTGCCAAGTATTTCGTTATATCAACCATAAAAGAAAGGTCTTTCAGTAATTTTTCTTCAGATAACAGCTAAGTATTTTCTTCTTCATTTCTAGAATATTTTTACCTCGTCTTCCAAGTGTCATTATTTTGCAGAACTTCAGAGGATTACCGTAGAGAAGAAACTTGTTAATGGATGTTACGATTTCGTCCAATTTAGGTAATTTTGAACTTTAGACCCGTGATTTCTTCCGAATAAAAATTTTGAATTTTCAAATGATCCGCTATTTATTTTTAGTTCAACGTTTGGGCCGCAGATTAAAATAAGTATAATGAGTTTTCTTTGTTCACGAACTCCTGGGATTGATAAAATTGTCTGGGATTGCATTCCTTTATTACATTATATAAAAAACTCTTAATATTCATATTTTTAAAACGATACTTTGAACTTGATAGCAAAATATTCAACTGTATAAACTTTTTTTTCCATCAATTCTGTATTTATTTTTCGATTATAATACAGGCCTACAAAAAATTTTACCAGAAACCAGACTATACTTTTCCGATATATTTTGATGTGCTGAATCCAAATCCGGGGTCAGAATTACTCTATTGGCTTAGGTTTTCGAGATATCCTAACCTGAAAGTGCTAAAAACACTGTTTTGGCCTATATTTACGCTTATATATCATCGCCTATTGATTTTTACTCCAAAACCAGTAAACATCATCTTAAAGTATGACCCTTAATCTTTTAAATGCCGTTGAGTATGCTCAAATATCTTTTTTTTTCACTGAGATATGCCACTATACTAATAAGTATACCATGCTTTAAGTTAACTCATCCTTTTAATAAAGATCGAACAGAAGACATAAGTGCATAAGATGATATATTACCTTATACACATTGTATTCTTCTGCAACTCCTAGGGGGAGCACAGGACCAAACATAATAAGCAAAATTCCAAAAATCAGATCAGAATTTTTGAATTGAATATCGGAATGAGTAAACTTAAAGCATGGTAGGAATGCATCCCAAGTGTGTTTATAAAAACAAGCAAAAAAATAGGAATTCTGATAAGCACCCCAAATATTTATGAGTTTCCGAACGTTAAATATGATATATTTAAGGTCAATGCGGTAGCTATGGAATATGCGTAACAAGATTAATATTAATGTTGATGAACTCAAAAATTCCCACAAATTTCCTTTCCAAAGTGGTAGACAAAAAATATCAAGGCAAAAGCAAAAAAAAAAAAAAACCAAACTCTACATAAAACATATGGATGAAAATTGTTTGAGGCAATAAAAACATTAATCTTAAATACTCAACTCTAGCCTGCAGAAGTGGCACAACATCTGAGTTGAAGAAGACACATAACAGCTAAAAGAGCAAGATGTACACATACTCATACATCAAAATGGCAATAACATAAACAATCTATGCCACAACATGCTATAGCATATTTAAAACGTAACCTCCACAAAGAACCGACCCGACACAACTTGACCCAACTTATACCAACCTCCCCAAAGTAAAAAAACAAAAAAAAAAAAAATAACAAAACCACTTACCTTACGCCCTGCCAACTCATATTGTGGCAAAAATGCTGCAAAGGATCCCTCCAACGTATCGGGATTACCACAGATGGCGTGCGACGTATCGCAGTAGTAGCTGCATTTACCATGAAAACACAAGTTGGACGATGGTGAGACAAAGAATGTCTTTAATAGATTATCGTCGGCAACGGTATAAATTTCGGTGGTGATGTTTAATAAACGTCCAGTGACGGGCATGGCGCGACGAAAACCCAAAAGTCTGCAATGAAAAACAATGAAAGGCAATGAAAGAAGATAAATAAGAAATATGTATGTATATACGGTACCATATATATGTATGCATAAGCATTTGTCTGTATTTGTTTGTACACATTTAAGTATATGAAGTAAAGCTAGAAGTATCGTGGCAAGTTTGTAGGGTGAGTAGGAGAAAATTGGAGCTGACGTTGAGTTTGTGTCTTGTTGTGGGTGGTAAAAACAAGAAAATTACTTTATGTTGAAATGTCAAGGGATAAATGTTATGAGCGAGAGATAGAATTCGTAGGAAAACAAAAAGTATGGAAGATGTTAAGTTGGTTTGGGTTTAAGAATTATTAACAAGTTTAGTAGTAGAATATGAAAAATTACATAAAGGTAGTAGTAGCAGCGTTGTGCGATTATGATTTTACTAGTTCTTATCATCTTTTTTATTTATGGCAATAAAATGTAAAATTTTACATCAGCAAAAGTGCGCTGAAATTTTAACTATTGTTTAAAATTTAGAAAAATCCACAACTTAATGATTTAAAATATCTCATTGTTTACAAAGAACTATTTCAAAAGATATATGATAGAACTTCAAAAAACTTTACAAATATTGATACTGATATTGAAATACTCTTAAGATTAAAAATGCTGAAAAGACAATCAAAAGATATTGTTAATGGATTGCAAAGTACAACAAGTTGAGGGGAAACCAATTTGAATTTGAGCTTAATAATAAAGAGCCATTGATTCCGAAACCGTTTTTTTCTATCACTCTGATTTATCATTGATTTATAATGGAGAAAAAGCTATTTTCAGACATATGGTGTACATCTAGGAAGTAGTGTAGTTCACTGTTGTTTAAGGCATTGAATATCCCTTATTTTGCTCTTTAAGCAATAACTTGATTTTTCCTATTAGCTCATTACTTTCCTAGATATCATTCATTGAAGTAAAGGTATTGCAAATCCCTGTAAAGGACTATACTAAATTTGTTTACCTTAACTTCAATGAAAAGAAACGATCAAATTGAAAAAGATAAAGTTATGGTTTAAAGAGAAAGATTAAGGTTATTTTATGCCGATAAAAAAATGAACTACACTAAATCCTTAATGTACGCCATAAGTCTGAAAATATCGTTTTCTGACAGACAATCTTATTTACACCAACTTAAAAAAGGCAATCTAATAGGACATGTCAAAATCCTGGATGTGTTCTGGAATACACCATGTCTTGAAGTCTCCTCTGAAATGAGTAAAAAGTTTGTTTTCTTTAGAAAATTGAAAGTGACCATTAATGACCGCGCAGAGTGGAGGAGTAATCATATAAATGTAAGTAAAAGAGGGCTTACAGTTATGGCTTACTGATGGGCGTGGCGTAAAAATAACTTTTTTTTTTTGGTAAAATCAAGAATAAAATTTTAACTTATCCAGAGAAATGATGTGAGTCTAATCTGGATACCAGCGCAAGAGGAGCATGAAGGCTCCAAAATTCTTCTGGGGAGTGTACAGCTTTAAAAAATACTTAATTGGAAGGTGGGAAGAAACAGCCACTGTAGAGCCTAAGAAGGCATGCGGCAAGTGAAAAGGTTATTCAATCTAAAACGTGTTAAGGTAGAAGTACTCGTAAACTTCAAAAGAAAAGATATAAAAACATGCAGTGAAATAATGACAGGGACTGTCAACTTAAGTGTCACCTAAAAAATATGGGTCTGATAGACGACGATTGCTGTAGACTCTGCAAGAGAACTTGGAAACAGCGGAGCATGTGTTTGCCACACTGCGGTGAGACGCTTAATTAAGTTCTTAGGTACCGAGATTTTAGATCCTAATAACCTGGGTAATATTAATTCCATGGCAATGACGGTATCTACAGATAGTCTGGAACGGTTGTGATAGGGAAAGAGGCTGTAAAAAAGATTTATTTTGGTCACAGTACAGTCTTAATAAGCCAATTTGGTTATACGGTATACAGTTATGGGGTAACGCCAGCTCCTCGAACATTGAACTATTACAACGGGCGCAGTCCAAAATTTTAAGAATCATTGCAGGTGCTCCATGGAGTATACGGAACGAACACATACATCGGGATCTATGCATCCCCTTGGTTAAAGACGAAATCAACAAATACAAGCAAAATTATGCTGAAAGATTGATGTATCATCCTAATCCATTGGCACGGAGTTTGAAGAATTTAGAAAATTTCTCCAGACTAAAAAGAAAGGATCGTCCTGCTATGAATATCGTTAGCAATTAGCTATGTTAAGCTGACTGAATTCTAAATTTTCTATGCAGCCGCTATCTGGCGCGTACTTTCTCTATGCAACCGATATCTGGTGCGTACTCTTTCTTATATTTCCTGTTCCTGCTAAACATGCAGCCGGAACTACTGGCGCAAATTTGTATGGAGTTCTTTTCATTCAAACATCCTGCTAGGAGGGCGGCATGTTTGTGAGAAGACTGAACGTGCAACATCTGCGTTCTTCTGCGTGCTTACCGAACTCCTATGATGTATGTACAAATCCCTATTAACTCTTATATATAAGATTAATTATGTATAATAATGTTATTTAGGATTAAGATTTTTAAACTTATTGTTAGTCTCTTAAGATGAGAAGATTCAATAAATGAATTCAAGCATTAAAAAAAAAAAGCAGTACAATCTAGAACCAATCTATATATTAATACACAAGACAACCTTTTTACTTCTTTACTATGTCAGAAATGGAGCACGACTTCGAACTATACACCATTAGAAAGGTAAGTATTTATGTGTAAATGTGCACAAAGTTAAAATTATTCCAGGTAAAATTAAATGCAAATTTTTCCATATCAACAACGACAAAATACGCAGTCACAGAGCTCAAAAGAGGATACAGAACAAAGAGAAAGACAAAAAGCTGAGCGACACTGACTTCATGTTTTTTGTTTCTTTTTCTTTCACATTTGTCATTGTACCAAATATCAAAAAAAAAGTCCTAAAACTGTCCAAAAAGTACGAAAATTATTTAATACATTTGTGGTCAAAGTTTGACCATTGGGAGATTCTAGTAATAATAATAATATGAAAGAGTAGTGAAAAAATATTAATCTATAGGAGCTATAAGCACCAGTACATTTCTATTTTCTATTTAACACTTTGACACTTTTTAGAGTTCTGTCCTTTCTATGTAGAAAAGATTTTTGGCCACACTCCCGTCTAGAGAATCCTGGGTGACAATCCAGCAGAAATTATAAACGTTTTCAAAGATGGCTCTAAATCAGAAAATGGAGCAGGCTTCTATGTCACCAACTTACGCGAATAACAATCATTTAAATTACCAGATGAATGGTTTCCAAGCGAAAATTTTTGCGATTAATGAAGCAGTCGACTACCTTAAAGAAAAATTAAACAATAAGAAATTCGCTTTGTACGTCAATAGTCAGGCCACCTTAAATGCCTTAAAATCAGACTGTATTAAATCAAAGACAGTTTTTCAATGTTAAGTATACCGCTTTAACTTACCTCAGCGACAGAAAAACCATGTATCTCTACAGTAGGTGCCATCGCATTGCGAAGTTTTACTAAATAAAAAGGCATATCCACTTGCAACAAATGGAGCTTTTCTAGAAGCTCAATCCATGGAAATTCTAGTCCCGCTTCAACATTTCTTTTCTTTGAAGAACTCGCAAATGCTAAAAGTAGCAAGCAGATGCTTCTAGCGCTATAATAAAGCACTTTTGGCCTCGTTTTCAAAAAGCAGAATATTCCAAATAAATATATGCAATCCTTGACGCAGAGTGAGTGCAGTTTGCTGACCAGAATTGTAACTGGTCATTGTATAATTGAGCATCATGCCTTTAGATTGGGCATAGTCTCTAACAACTGGTGCAGAAACTGTGACAAGCCTGAAAAAGAGGAAACAGTTGAAAATCTCTTCCCTGTTTTGGCAAGAACTAGGAAAAAATGCTTTGGACAGCCGTTCTTTAACTCCTTAAAGGATCTCACTAAAACTCACCTAATTGACATTGAAAAACTCGCTGTTCTGACAGAATCCTTCAATTTGGACAAACATCATGGTAGAGTTCTGTTAAATCTTTGGACGTAATTTTTTTAAATTCTTTACACTATCTTTTTATGACTTTCTTTCCGACACAACTCCACTTCTTATACAAAAATAAACTATGAAAATACGGCAATTGAAGACAAAGGTATAAAATATCTAGTTTTGGGGGAAATGTTATAATTTGTGTTGTCAAACTGGCAGGGTCATTTTTGGCTATGGTGCAAAAAAGTTTTTGTGTTTTTATCGGAAGTTATCGTGCAGAGTTCATTCGCCCATTCAGCTGTATTCACACGTTCATATAATATTTGTCTTTATCTGACTGGAGGTGTATTTGGAAACTCGTATTTTGTTCAAAAACTCAACATCACAACTTTCTTGTCGCATGTAACCGGAAATAAACTTTTGGCCGTGCTAATAATAACCACAATTTGTTTCTCTTTTTCTTTCTATGAATTCTTGTTGTGGTTGTAGTATTCCTCTTTTCCTTCTCCAATTTATTTTTTGTTCCTTTAGTTTATTTTTGCGCCTCATATAATTTATGTGTTTTTTTGTTTGTCTACCCACCTCTGAGGATACTCGTGTGTTTATAGTGTGTTCAACACAGAGTCACATTCTTTTGCACATACATAGACATAAATCTACAATTATGATGTATGTGTGTGTTTGTTTATGTTGCTTGTTAGCAATGATGAAAAAAGTGTTCATAACTTAATAAGCGACACTTGCACCTACAACAACATAAAATTGTTGTTGTTGTTGTTGTGCTCATTCTCTACTTAAATGGTGTGTGTGTGTGTAAGGATGCGGAATGATGAAGGTTCAAGTCCTTTGGAGCATATAAGAATAATGATTCTAAACAAATTAAGATTTATGCCAACGTGTCTTCATTTTGTTCGCTTTCAACAAGAACTTTTATATTTTTGTTGCTTGTTTTATATATGGCGACTATTTTTTGATATATTTATTTACCACTTGAAAACATTAAATTCTGTAGAGTCGTAAGTTATTTAAATAAAAAAATAAAAAACCTATAGAATATATTGCAACTTAATAAATTCACTTTTCGTTTTTAACATTCATACGAGTTATGTCTTCAATAATGTCAATAATCCCTACTATGCATTTACTTGGCTGTACATGGGGTTCTGAACCACAGAGTGGCACACTGGACCTACGCTCGAATCGGCACCAAATTTTTGTGCATAACAGTTTAGATAATATAGCAAATATGACAACAGATTATTTATCGTCAACAACGCCACTCGACAATATCAAATGACTGGTGCGTAATCTGCTACAAACCTTATGAATGGCTAATTTTGAGCATATCTCTCAAAATGATATATGTAGCTGGAATAGCAGCATGCATCAAAAAAAAAAAAAATTAAAAAATGTACCTAAAATTCTGAAACCTTCATCAGAGATGGAAATTATGAAGCCAGAACAATATTAATCTTCTAACAGAATCGGGCTTTTAGTAGCATTATGAACCTAGTCGGTCTATATAACGCTTTTGCTCATGTCAAATGTGATACATGTTTAAAGAAAAATTATAATTTTTTCTAAAAATGACAGACTTATATTTAATATTTTATGAATGCTATTTAATTTTGAAACTTAATTGATATGTAAAGTTTCTGAATAAATTCGTATCCGTATGTATCACAGACGAACCACCTTACTAGCTAAAAAGTCCACCGTACACAATCGAATCTGACTCATTTTTGCAAGGCAATTTCTAAAATTAATTTTTTTGACCGAACTTAGGGATCGCACATTTAAATTTTCGTCATAATTTCGGTACGATCTTAAATCTTAAAATATCTCCCAATTCGTTACTAAAGCTCTGGCAACCAAATTATATAAAAATTTTGAAAAATAGGTGGAGAAACTCCAAGGAGAGCTATTTCTGTAATACATGCACCCTGTAATAGAGAAATTACCTGGAAAACGCAGTTCCCATGACCCTTGCGAACCCAGCGAACTCCTTCGATCCGACTATGGCAGTGTATTTACACAGCATCTGTTCGAGAAAAAGATCTAAGGCTGTCGTTAAGTCAGACTTTGTATTGTAGACTCTGTACATTATACCTTAGGATTTTAGAGTTGCTAAGAGTTCTTAATCTATTCACTTGTTCCTCTTGCTTGAGATAAAAAGATGCTGATTTTCTTAACCCTTTCAACACTGACGGAACATATGTGTCTCATTCAGTGTTCTCCTTTATTTAACAAAATTATTCATATCAATTGCTACATATTTTCATCCCATCAGTTTTTAATGTGATATTTTTCCCATGTTTTGGTTTCATTTTATCTTAAATACGTGTTATATGGATCATATGTGTCCCAGCTGTATGCTTAGTAACATTACTATTGGGACATTCGGTGAGTCACAGATGTATTTTGCATATGAAAAATATTCAAAAATTCGAACTAGTATTCAATATTTAGCCGTTTCATTCTTAGAAAAGTAACATTTTTTTATAAACTTCGAGTCAATGGAACGTTAACTATGATACCACTTCATAAAAAATTTAAAATAATGCGTTCTAATCACTTAAAAAGCAAAGAAATGATTTATTCATCTTTTTTATAAGGTCACAAAAGTATTTTGCTTTTTACTAATATTTTACTTAGAGACTATTTATCAAGTAAAAGAGAGTTTTTTAATAATAACCATGGTAGGCATTATTTGAGGAGACATCATCTAAACATCTTTGCGAAGATACTATCCCTTTACGACATTTTCAGTCGGTGTTTTTCCAATTTTTCTTGCAGTTCTTGTTTGAGCACATTTTTTTGATAAAATATGGTATTTTCTGACCTTTCCACTAGATAATGCCAAAAAATTTCTATTGGATTCGAAAAAGGATACCGCGGTGGTGTTTTAATCTCTTTGGTGTTGTACAGAATAGTCCCAGGATGTGTATTTAGGGTCATTGTCTTTTGAAAATAAGAAGTCATCTTGTGGTAAACCCATTTTTTAAGTACTTGGTGCACATTTTTTTTTGTAAAATGGGACTGATATTCATGTCTATCCATATTGCCACCGTTAAGTTTAAGTTTCCCCATTCCATGAGCGAAGAACAACCCACGACACAACATCATGTAAAATTGTTGCTTTTAAGTTATAAAAGTTTAGGGTTTTATTTGCCTTATGCCAGACCACATGGCGTCTATCGATCCAAAGGAAAGCAAATATTATATTATTGGATCCAATAGAAAGCAAAAATAATATTTTCGGATCCGATGGACGCCGCATGGTCTGGCATAAAGCAAATAAAACTTTTAACTTTTATAACTGAAAAGCAATAATTTTACATGATGGTGTGTCATGGGCTGTTCTCGGCTTATGGAATGGGGAGCCTTAAACTTAACGGTGGCAACATGGATAGACATGAACATCGGTACAATTCCACAAAAAAAAATTTGCACCCAGTACTTAAAAAATGGGCTTACCACAAGATGACTTCTTATTTTCAAAATACAATGACCCTAAATACACATCCTGGGACACTTCTGTACAACACCAATCGGATTAAAACACCACCGCGATATTCTTTTTCGAATCCAATAGAATTTTGTTGGTCTTATCTAGTGGAAAGGTCAAAAAATACCTTATTTTATCAAAAAAATGTACTCAAACAAGTACTGCAAGAAAAATGGGAAAAAACACCGATCGAAAATGTCGTAAAGGGATAAAATCCTCGCAAAGATGTTTAGATGATGTCTCCTCAAATAAAGCCTACCATGGTTATTATTAAAAAACCCTCTGTTACTTGATAAATAGTCTCTAAGTAAAATATTACTAAAAAGCAAAATACTTTTGTGACCTTATAAAAAAGATGAATAAATCATTGCTTTGCTTTTTAAGTGATTAGAACGCATTATTTTAATTTTTTTATGAAGTGGTATCATAGTTAACGTTCCATTGACTCGAAGTTTATAAAAAAATTTTACTTTTCTAAGAATGAAACGGCTAAAAATTGAGTACTAGTTCGAATTTTTGAATATTTTTCATATGCAAAATACATCTGTGACTTACTGTATATGTGGGTTCAATTAGTTTTTAATATTTTTATTTATTGGAATTCATATTTTAGTTTACATTTAGATTTTTCACACATAGTTTTACTTTTATTTAATTAATTTCTTTCTTAAGCTATTTGTGCTTATTCGCAGCGTCCAAACTCAAATTCAACTGCCTGTCGTTTTTTGTCTCTTCTTCGTTCGTAGACTATTTTTCGTTCATTTTCAATGTTGTCATATTAGTAGGTTTTATTCGACTGTCTCCAGTGTTGTTTTTAGTCCGTCAATGATGTTTCCCTTCCAACCCTAGTGTTGCCTTCTATTCCAAATCTTCGTCCAGTTCGAGTCACTCTATCTTGTTCGTTGTGCTCCAATCCTACATATATATCCCAGTAAATTAATATTATGATACTATTGGGACAAGTATGTCCACAAACAATTACTGATGGGACATCCGTGTCCCAGGACATATTTCTTGTCCAGGTGATCTTTTTCCTAAGCTCACCCTATGGTACATTATTCGAGCCATAATCAACCAATTCACATCAAAAAATAATTTGTACAATATCTTAAAAAAACAAAAAATCCTTATTGAAAGGGTTAAGGTAGAAATGACATAAAGCTTATAAAGTCAATCAGATCTACTAAGCCTAAGTAAACGGAATAACAATAGTTCTAACTTGAGAAATATTGTATCCACATTTAGTCTATACATTTTCTGTTGTACGCAAAGATCTTTGATTACAATAAAACCATCCGCTTACAAAATATGTAAAATAGCGAGAAATTCTAAGTTGCCATAAAACCAGAAGGCACAATACTTACCTTAGGCAATTAGAAATCTAATAATCTTTATTTTTCCCATTATACGATAATAATTTTTTATAATCTAAGTACTAATGGCTGTCACTTCAACATAAGGACATCATGTTTTCCACGAAAACATCATATAATGTATGTGTGCAATATCCCACTGGACTTTTCAGAAGGACATAAATGATATATGTAATTAATTTAATATACATTCTCACGGGTACAACAAGAAGACATTAAATGAAACTCATTTAATTTCTTATCAGTGGCAGGCAGTGAGTATGAAAGTAAGCAGAGGAATAAAAAAAGGACATTCGCACCAGAGATTTATCAGCGTAACGCGCTTACAAGTAGACTTTATATTTACCATAGCGCAAAGCACACAGCTGCAATTAAAAGTTTGCATTTCGTATGAATATACGCTTACGTATACACAGTGCCGAATTTACCCAAAGGCAGAAGTAGGCACCTGCCTTGTGTGGCAAATTTAGGGGGTGTCAAATTTCCGGGGCGAAAAAAAAATTGAGAATTTTAAATAGACAAAAAAATGTTTTTATTGAACTTAGAAATATCATAACGTACGTGCCATATTTTATTATGTTTTATTTAAAATCATACACAGAGCGAAGAAAAAAAGCATAACTTGCGTTGCTACGATTCAAGATCATATTTGTATGGTGCGTTGCTAAATCACTCACGAACGCGGTTGAAACTAATTTAGCAACGCTGGTTGCCAAGCGTTTTTAAATCCAAATCAGCTACGAAACGTAGTCAAAACACTCACGAACGTGGTTGAAACTAATTTCAAAACAAATGCAGTCAACCTCACAATACACGGCCCGCTTGTAAAAATTTAACTGAAAGGTTCGAGGACGACGGAATTTTTTGTTGGTTTCTTTTCAGGATATCATCCGAAGTCAATCCTGACAAGAATCCAAATCGTAACACGTGCCGATTTTCAAAAAGGACAGTTTTTGCTATTTTAAACGAATATTTTCAAGCGTGTGCACTAAATACCGTTTATTTGTGCATATATCGACCTCGGCTACACCCCTATGTGAAAGCTCATTAAATTTTATGAATATTTGTCCAAGAAACCATACCTCTGCGTTCAACTTTAGTTTCCCTAATTTTGTATTGTTCTCTACAAACAAAAATCTCTGGGGATATGTATGTATGTATCATCAAAAAATATAAGCGGCAGTTCGGAGAAACAAGGGAAGATGATGGAAGAGATTATTTTAGAATATGGTGCAACGCGGTGTTTAAAAATTTAAAAGGACTCTTAAAAACGGTATCTGCATCATGTTGTTTTTTTGTTCCGAAGAAATAGATGGGAGCACTTTTGTTTATCCTGAAACATATTTTTTTGCTCATAACTTTTTTTCCTGACAAAAAAGATTTGCTTTGAAAAAAAAAAATCTAAAGAGGTGGGCGCAGAGAAATATGTGCCTAGGGCACCAAATTCCTTAGATCCGCCACTGCATATACGTGTGCTGTATGTATTTCTGACTGAGTGAGAGGTTCCGTCATTTGGCCAAATGTAAGATTGTCGGTCACATTGCGAAACAACTGACTGTATGTTTGACTGACTGTCTGTCATTTTGTTGGATTTCGGTCACTAACCTGTCCAAATGAAAGGCAGCAATCTCGGCATTGTGTCGCTCATAGTCTGTAAAGTAGAAATGATTGGGCAGCGTTTGTTGGTCCCGCGGGAAACTGAAAATAAAAACAACAACAATAATAATCAGCGCAAGACACTTAATTTGAAATGAGTTGGATGGAAAAAATTGAGATGAAAAAAAAAATGTGAATGAAATAAATATAAATTGCAGGCAACGTGTAGCGCCTGTAAGGACATGATGTCGCTAGTGCTGCTGTTAGGCCAGTAGAAATTAAATGAATCATTACCTATGCATTTAGGAATTTCGTTGGAGGTCAAACACGACTTTTTGTCACAGAAATTCTGTTTCTAAGTTAAAAAATAAGAAAAATTTATCTTATTAATCTTACGAAATAAATAAAAACTAGTAAGGGTATAACCGAGAACACGAATAGTAGCCAACAACCAATGAATAAGCTTCAATAAGATTGTATAAATATACTGAATTAAATTAATTGAATATGTATCAAAGAACTATGTACCGTATTAAAGAGGGATCACAATGGACCAGCAGAATGGTCTAAGTGGAAGTTGGCTTGTATACATGCCAACGATGCCCTCGCAACCTAACCTAACCTAAGGGTATAACCTTTGGCCTGGCCAAACATTAAATACCCTACACTGCAGTATTTTGAAAATTTTTCTTTTATGGGAGGTACCACGCCCTTCTGTCCGAGTTTACCCGGTTTTTGCTCAGAGCGTGCATATATAGTTCTTAGTGTCTGAGTGAAATTCGTTTTGAAGCTTTTGCTTATAAGGGAGGTGCCACGCCCTCTTGTCCGACTTCACCCAGGTTTTGTTCAGAGCTTGTGCTAATAATTTATGGTATTTAAGTGAATTTTGGTTGAATTGTCGCGAAAAATACTCCGAAAGTTGCATTTTGAAAATACTTATTGTATGGGAGGTAGGCGTGTCCGTTGACCGATTTCACTTATTTTCAATCCTACGAGCTAACTTTTGCGACAAAGCCAACGTACCAAATTTCATTGAATTATCATGGTAAGTTTTCCCGTAAAAAATATTTCCACGCACAGCCAGCCAGCCAGACAGACGGACATGGCTATATCGACTCAGGAGGTGACACTGATCAAAAATATATATACTTTTCTATATCTGCCACGCCTCCTTCTCTGCGTTGCAAATGGAAGGACAAAGGGAATGTATCCTGGGAGTAGGGTATAAAAATACTAGAATAATAATTTTTGATGTATTTTTTGATGCAGAATTCCGAATCAGAAATATCCAATATAAGCTAAAACGTTTTTAAAATGGAAAAAGGAAAAAGTTATTCAGCCATTCCATGCCTAGCGTAACAAAATTTGCCACACCCCTTCCGATTTCGCTGAAATTTTATTACGTGGTTTCGTTTCATGCCTAATCTGATAGAAATGGGAAGAGTGGAAAAATTTGTAAATTGTGTTTAACTCTCCAATCTCAATAACTTGAACATTTCTTAACCGATTTTTATGCGCAGACCATTTTTCGAAAAGTATTGAATCAAGCTATAAGCACAAATATTATGAATTTGGTAATAATATTCCGTTACCTAAGCTTTCGACCTTCAAAAATATAATTTTTGAGAAACAAAAAAATTTACCTTTCATACGAAAAGGAAGAAATGGTTTTACGGCTAAGATTTTCTAACTTTTGAGAACATGAAACCAACTGAAACTTCTTCACAAAACTCACAAAAATGGTTCATAGCTAGAACATTTTAAGTCGATTTTCTTTTTGGAAAGGTGATGAATCAAGCTATAAGCATAAACTAAGTTTTCTGTTGTATGGCAAAAAGTATTATTTTTACTACTTTTTTAGTACTAAAATTAATAAAAACGGTTCTCGGCTTACTTTCTAGATCTGCTAACGTATTTTTTCCGGGAAAACGACACAACTATCTTTCATATTATTGTAATCCAATGAAAATATGGTATCTCTAACGGGTTTGGAATTATAGTTTTTTTAATATATCAAAATATACACCACTTCTATAGGCTTTGTTAAAAAAATTATAACTTCTAAACCGGTAAAGACACCATTCTTTTATTGTACTCTATGAAAGATAGCTTTATCTTCTATCGATAAAATTTTTTTTTAGAAGATCGTAAAAATTTACTTTTTGATTACAGCCGATAGAATACCTTAATACCTTTCAAAAAGTTGGTCCAAGCATGACAATCTGTTAAGAAATGTCCAAGCTATAGACAAATTTGTGAAGAGAGTTTGTCACATTTTATCGATTTATCCACTCTTTGCACCCCTCCCCAAGCCACAAAAAAAAATCGCAAAATTTTTTTAGTAATTTCTATGCGATTAGGCTTGAAACGAACCCATGTGGGTTGATATTTTAACTATTTAATATGTACAGATACTTGTGTCTTGAAATATCAAAACTGCTTAAGTCCCACTCTAATATGAAGGCAAAATAAAATAATTTGAAATCAAATTATTGAAATTTATTTTATTTTGCCTACATATTAGACAGTCACTTAGGCAGTTTTGATATTTAACGCCACACTTAACCATAGCTCCTTTACGAATTGCTTGAAAAAAAAAAATAATTTTTAATATTTTACTATGAAATTATAGGATAAAATGTTAAAAACTCATTCTCCGTCCTGTCCCTAACCTCTTTTTAGCGCACTTAATATGCCCGTTTCGCATATTACGTTATTTTCTAAAAAAAAAACTTAGATGACTTGTCTGTATATATATTTCGACTACTGTTTTTCTGTGTTAACTCCTCGAAAATTTTTTTTATATTGAATTTACAACCATGAAAGTCGGTCACTCCATTTAGACTACATCCGTTCAGTTTTTCTTATTCTAACTGTAAATTTGTTAACCCATTATTGCCCAACGAGAACCACAGTAGATACGATGCTGAAATTTTCAGGAGTTAGCCTCCTGGACTTAAGCTATGTTTATGAAAAAAAAAATTTACCAAGTCTTGGTTAGGAACGGCTCAATGACTGGGTGCCACACGGCACCGCTGGGCATTCATATACATATGCTTTTTTTTGTGTTACAGGAAAAATTTTCTGTTTTTAGTAAAAAATGTCCTGATATGTACTTCAAACAATTAAATTATATATAGTTTTTCACTCACTAGTCAAAAGAAAGCTATAAGCTTAGATTATAGCATAATTAAGGAGAAAAGTAAAAGTATGATCTACTGTAAGGATTAAATCCTTCTGTAACATGTAGATACAAATTCTGTTGTGATGAGAGTTAACACCCACTTAGATACACAATTTATTGTTGACTAATGCCCAGCGGTGCCGTACGGCACATAGAGAAACAATAACTTTCATGCTAGGTAATGCCCAGCGATGCCATACGGCACTCAGAATAAAATTGCTAGCCAGTGCCCAGCGGTGCCGTATAGCACTTTGGTTTTTAAAATCATCACAACTCGTTTATTTTAAATCCGAATTTTGTTGATTTTTACTTGAAAATACTCATCAGTCTTTTTAAAATAAAACTGGTTACAAAAAGTTTCAAAATATATGACTTGCTAACGATAAAAGGTGATTCCTTACCTCAAGTCATACGGTATCAAAATATTTTTCACTTTTCTGTCAACAAGCAATCAAATAACGATAACTACCATGAACACTTGACATAAACAAACGAAAAAACAATTTATAATAGCTGGAAAAAAATCCAAATTCTTACTGTTTAATATCGTAATAGCTAAAATCATAATTTTAAGTTAACTTGGCAACCCTATAATTTTCTATCCCAGCTTCCACATCTCTCATTAATTATCAAATATATACTCCCAAAAAGCTCTCTCCCGTTTTCATTATTCCAATTCCTATTCCCGTTCATGCTCAATGTATTATTCAAATTTGTTAAGCTTTACTTGAGATCAATCCGCCAAGGCAAGTAGTACTGTGTAATATCTCTTTTTTTTCTAAATTAAAATAATTTAAGTTTTAAAAGTCGTATCTTGTTTTGATTAATTTTATATCATTTTCATACCCTACACCCAGGGTATATTCACTTTGTCCTTCCGTTTGTAACGCAGAGAAGGAGGCGTGTCATGTATAGAAAAGTATATATATTCTTGATTAGCGTCACCTCCTGAGTCGATATAGCCATGTCCGTCTGTCTGGCTGGCAGGCTGGCTGGCTGGCTGGCTGGGTGGCTGGCTGGCTGGCTGGCTGGCTGTGTGTTGAAATACACTTTTTGGGAAAGCTGAGCAAGATAATTCAATGAAATTTGGTACACTACCTCCGTCGTTAAAGTTAGCTCGGGGGATTGAAAATGAGCAAAATCGGTCAACGGGCACGCCTACCGTCCATACAAAAAATATATTCAAAATGCAATTTTAGGAGAATTTTTCACGACAATGCAACCATAATACACATAAGTACTATGAATTGTAAGCGCAAGCTCTGATAAAAACTGAGCGCATTCGGACAAGAGGGCGTGGCACCTCCCATATAAGAAAAAGCTTTAAAACGCTATACTGAAAGCGTTTTTGAGATATTCGAACCAAATTTGGCTCAGACACTAAAAATTATAAATGAAAGCTCTCAGCAAAAATTGGGTGAAATCGGAAAAGGGGGCGTGGTACCTCCCATAAAAGCAAAAGTTTCAAAATGCTATACTGTAAAAGTTTTTTGAGATAATCCAACTAAATTTCACTCTGACACTAAAAAGTATAAATGCAAGCTCTGAACAAAAACTGGGTGTACTCGGACAAGAGGGCGTGGCACCCCCCATATAAGCAAAAGCTTCAAAACGCTATACTGAAAGCGTTTTTTGAGATATTTGAACCAAATTTGACTCAGACACTAAGAATTATAAATGAAAGCTCTCAGCAAAAATTGGGTGAAATCAGACAAGGGGGCGTGGCACCTCCCATATAAGCAAAAGATTCAAAATGCTATACTGAAAGAGTTTTTTGAGATAATCCAACTAAATTTCACTTTGACACTAAAAACTATAAATTCAAGCTCTGAACAAAAACTGATTGTACTCGGACAAGAAGGCGTGGCACCTCCCATATAAGAAAAATTTTAAAAATACTGCTGTGTAGGGTATTTATTTTTTGGCCAGGCCAAAATTTACACCCTTAGTAGTTGAAGTTAACTTAGTTTTAGGTGCCGTATGGCACCGCTGGGCATTAATGGGTAAAATATTGAGTAAATAGAGAACAGAAAGTGGAGAGAAAGAGAATATTCAGTACATTTTCAGCTTAGTCAGTTTTGGTTTTTCGACAGTGAGTGTTCGTGTGTTTTTTTTTTAAAAAAAAAGTTTAAAAATTTTTTAAAATACGCAAGTATGCATATTACTAAACATATTATTTTATCTTTATATTATTAAAACAATAAACCATTGCAGGAGCTATCCACCAGTTTCAACTTTTTTAAAAATAATTGCTACTTCCGTCGTGATATTGCATTCTCCGTTGTTTTTTGCAACTATTCATCATTCTCCGTTTAGTAACCCTCCACCTTGTTTTTTTTATTAGTTTAGTTTAAACTATTTATTTAAATTAAAATTTAGTCTTAAAACACTTAAATAAACTTTTTAAAAATCCAACATACATTTTTAGGGTTGCCACCAGGTTAATTTTGAAAATCTCTAATCATTCAACTTTTTTTGATTAAATTAAAATTTTTGGTTTCAGAACAGCTTAAGTAACTTTTTTGAAATTGTACAAAAATTTTCTGGGTTGCCACCCGGTTTTTTTTAATGTTTGTTTAAACCAAATTTCGGTTCGATGAGTTTTTAACGATTTAAGAGTCGATAAATTTTCAACGATTGAAACTATTATTTTTTAGTGTGTAATTATAATGGCGAACGTAAAAAAAAGGAAGATTTAAAATAAATTTTCGAAAGCAACCATATTGCAACCCTAAAAATTTATGTTGGATTTTTCTAAAGTTTATTTAAGCGTTTTGGGACTAAAATTTTATTTTAATTTTTTGAATTTAAGCGAAACTTAAAAAAAAAAACATATGGCAGCACTGAAATTTTATGTTAATTTTTTAAAAATGTTCCAGAGTTTCAAGTCATTATATTCTATACCCTCAAGTGATTAAAAAATTTAAAAAAATAGGTGGGGACAAAAACGCATATTTTAGTACATTTTTCGGAGATTTACACATATGTACAAACTTCAATTATTCATTTTCAGATTTCCAAACGGCATAACTCAGTTAATTTTTGGACTTATGCGGTGATCAAGGTGCCATTTTATTCAAAATAATATGTATTTTTTAGGAAATGCAAAAAAAAAACCGTTCTTGATTTTGTGCAGATAATGTCGCTTTTCCTCAGGTCGGTCATATTTTCCGAATTAGAAAAAGCTAACGAACAAGAATTTGTCGAGGAAATTTCAGTTACAATGCTCTGTCTGAAGTGAATAATTTTTGAGGAGATATCATTGGAAAAATGTCTCTAAATTTTTAAATTCCTTTTGGGTGTCTAGGTGCGAATGCGTCGTTTACTTGAATACGTATGTGTACATACGAGTCTGTGTGTGTGTTTTGTTTACATCATGCAACTGCCGCTGTCATCCAAAAAATAAAAACCAAACGACAAAAAATTAACACCAACAACAACAAGTTGAGAGCGACAAAAACTGTAAGCGAAACGACGACGATGAGATTTTTTTTTTATTTCTTTCGTTGAATTACGCAAAGGATAATAAAAAGGTACTGATAAAACCTAGCGCTGATGCTGTCAGCTGCAAGCGACAACAGCAGCAGCAGCTTCAACCAGCAATATAATAAAAAGCTATAAATTGCAATCTCTTCACATTTGTATGTGTGTAAAGTGTTTTTTTTTTTTTATATGTATTTATACATATGTATGTGTGTGTATGAGTGAAATTACATTGGGCGCGCACTTTTTGTTTTTGTTTATTTAAATAAATGAAATTGTTTAATTTGCAGGTTTCCTTTCCCATTTTCTGTATCAGCGTAATGGATCCTTTTTAATAGTTTTTTCCATTTACATTTTTGCGTTATCTTTGTTTTGTACACTTTTCTGCTTGTCATGCAGTAAAATATTTTTCTGTTCATTTTTAATTTAATTTTTTTATATAAATTTTTTCAAAAGTTAATTGTAGTTTTTCATTGGTTTAAAAAAAATTAAATTTATCAACTGCGCCAGTTTTCTTTCATGCGCCCGCTTGGGTTTCTGAATCAAATTACTTTAAATCTATCCAAAAACAACAACAAACTTTATGGGCAAAAAAACTTTTGAAAAAAAATTGTCACATAACTTTAGGAGTTTGCTTTATTTCTGCATTGAAATTGAATTCCATTGCAACAAAATGTTGAATGGGCATAGCAGTCAGTGCACCAACGGAGTTTTCTATATGAAATGTTAAAAAAGCTATAATTCCTAAACCGATGAAGATAACATATTTTGGATTCATATGAAAGTTACTTTTGCCGTCTTTCCAGAAAAAATATTTTAGTAGATCTTATGAGTGGGCTACGGTACGTTTTTTATTATCCTTTGCACCAAAAAACTAGTTAAAAAAGTACTTTTTGTAAAGTTCAAAAAATCATAACTTTTAAGCCGTAAAACATACCATCTTAATTTCTTTAATTTTTTGTTTTTCACAAAATTAATTTGGAAGGTACACCCTATCGAACCGAAAAAAGACAACATTTGTTGTAAAATAAAATTAAGAACTAAATTTATGTAAAATTTTTGACCGTCTTTATAAACAAATTTTCACCGCCAGAGGCGCTTCCGGTCTATAGTCTGACAGATATTTTTGATACTAATTTTTGGGATATAATGTCCTTGGTTATAAGAAAAAGCAGTGGTTACTAAAAATTTCATTAATTTCATTAATATATTCAATTTAAGTAGCGTAAATAACCGAATTATGTGTATAAAGAGCGTATCAAAAAAAACTTATACACACTTTTACAGCCATAACTTATCCTGTGTACAACGAATAATTTTTTTTTTTTTTTTTTTTGAATCACAGTAGCTTTTAAAAATATATAAGATATTATAATTATTCAAATTATTCATTTTTACTTGTTATTTCTTTCAAAATAGATAGCGAAACAAAAGTACGTAAAAAAATATTGTAATTAAAACTTTTCAAAAAAATTCATTGTGGACTTTCAAAAAAATAGAAACAGATCTCATGGTTCATCGTCACACTGTTTCAAAAGCCATTAAACAGTATAAAGAAGACTTAAACATTGTCCGAAAACCTTGATCAGGAAGAAAAAGATAAGCAGCTCGTGTAGTTAAATGCTCTGATTCTTATTTGTGCAGAACCAAAGCTAATGCTGGGCCGAAGTCGTATAAAGTTCAGAAAGTTGCAGATCGAAATGCGGGAAAGAATTAAGAAGCAAAATAGACGAGTTAAAAAATGTAGGTCCAATTTTATAAAAAAAACTACGCGCTGTGTGAGGATGATGAAACCTTTGTTCCGGCAGACTTTCTCAACTTCCGGGTCAAGTTTTTATGTGGCTGATGGACGAGGTAATATTCAGGAACAATACCGCACAAAAAAGCAAACAAAATTCCCTAAAAAGTTTCTAGTTTGGTAAGCCATTTGCAGTCGTGACAAAAAAAGCCAAGCATTTGTGAAATCAGGAACGATAATTACAGAAATGTATATTAAGGAGTGTCTTCAAAAACGGCTTTTAATGTTAATAAATTCACATATTTTATTTAAGAATTTTTAAATTGAACGGTTTAAGTTTTATTTAATTTTTATCGTGTATAAGTTTTTTCGACACACTCTTTATTTATTCAAAAAATTTCGGGATGTATTGTTGCAACTTAAATATCCTACACTGGAGTATTTGGAAATATTGCTTGTACTAAAAAATGCTTTCTTACTCGAAAAAAGGCATCGTACGAAAGAAATGTATAAGACAAAAAATTCTTAGAAACGTTCAAAGAATACGTATGATTTTTGGTTTGGTTTTGGTTTTGGAGGGGTTTTGGTTTTGGCATGAAACGAAACTATTTACCAAATCTTTGGCAATTTGGAGAAGGTTGGAATTATTATTACGGTAGACATTATTACGGTAACAATTGTCTTTTTTAAAAGATGATGTAAAGAAAATATAATAATCATTTTGAAAATTTTTTGTTAAAAAAAACTTTAGAAAGTTAAGCAATATTTTTAAGAAAAATTGTTCCCATTTTTATACCCTACACCCAGGGTATATTCACTTTGTCCTTCCGTTTGTAACGCAAGGAAGGAGGCGTGGCAGATATAGGAAAGTATATATATTCTTAATCAGCGTCACCTCCTGAGCCGTTATATCCATGTCTGTCTGTCTGGCTGGATTGCTGGCTGGCTGTGCGTGGAAATATTTTTTACGAGAAAACTGAACGAGATAATTCAGTTAAATTTGATACACTCCCCATGTCGTCAAAGTTAGCTCGAGGGATTGAAGATGAGCTAAATCGGTTAACGGACACGCCTACCGCCCATAAAAAAAAATATATTCAAAATGCAACTTTAGGAGAATTTTTTACGACAATGCAACCGAAATACACATAAATACTAAGAATTATTAGCGCAAGCTCTAAGCAACAACTGGGCGGATTCGGACAAGAAAGCGTGGCACCTCTCATGTACGCAAAAGCTTAAAAACGCTAAACTGAATGCGTTTTTTGGGAAAATCGAACTAAATTTTACTCTAAGGACTATAAATGCAAGCTCTGAGCAAAAACTGAGCAAATCAGACAAGAGGGCGTGGCACCTACCATATAAGCAAAATTCTCAAAATACTGCAGTGTAGGGTATTTAATGTTTGGTCAGGCCAAAGGTGGCTTTGCTATGATGAAATGACATTCTGTGCACTATTTCAGGAAAAATTATTGCATACAGTCGGTTTTAATTCATTACCTTTTTACAAGAATTTTGGAAAAATTAAATTTTCATCACTGGCGCTAATTTGCCTTATCGCGTAGGGACTGTTATTTTTATTCATGCATAATTTAATTTTAAATTGCGTCAATTTACTGAAAACTCATACATACTCATGCAATATGTAAATATGTATTTGTATAGGTGTTAAAGTGCAGTTAACATTGTGACCATTTGTATCAGTAAATCACACGCATCGAGAGGAAAGGCAGCACGCAACAGAAATATTGGATTTTCACACACTCGCGCTATAATTGTGCTACACAATTCAATGGAAAGCCTCGTGTTGACGCATTACATTAAATTCGTTGCACATTTAATTATCCTGCCATTATCCTTGCCGTTTTTTAATTGTTATTTATTGTTGTCGCAATTAAAAACAAAGTTATTTTTTCATGTCTTCCGTTTTTTGTGAAATTTTTAATTAAAGTAAACTTACCGCATTGGCTTCATTAATGCCTTGATGTCATTTGGATATTCGATGACCAATTTAAGTTGTGTACCTCCTTCCTTTTGCACTGAAATAAAGCATTAAATTATTAAATATTTATTATTTAATTTTTCATGGAAACTGAATTTAAATATATTGTTTAAATAACATAAAAAAGTCATTATTTTAACGAAGGTATAGGCGGTTATTTACGTAAACTTACAAATTGGTCAATACTATTTGTTTCTGAAAAACACAACCGCACACATAAGCATCAGGCAAAAGTTTTATAGATCAAAGAAATTTTATGTCGCGATGGTCTTTTGGTCAGAAAACAGAAAACTTTGTTGAATGCTTTAACATATTACACGGTGCTCTTGAACAGTCGATAGGTTTTTTGGCTATGTGTAGAAAATCTGTGAATGGGGTTTCATTTGTATTAGCTCAGTGGTCTGGAAAATGCAATCCTCGAAATTGTAGCTGATCATCCCCGCGAAATATCGCAAAAATACATATCCCATATAAAATAAAAAAATTCAGAAAAAAAAAACGTAACAAACAAATATAAAAATAGTTATATTTAATGTATTTTGCAATATCTCATACGGTTTTTGAGATTTCTTAGCCTAAACAAGGAAAAAATACCGTTTTTGCTATATTTTGAAGCTATATAACTAGAATATAGAACATTCACACGCAAAATTCGATACATTATCTGAAAGCTCCAATCTTTTTCTTTAAAATCGCATTTAAATTATGTCAATAACTTAATTTTTCTCTGAAATATCGTAGACTGAAATAATGACAAAACACGTTTTTTGCACTTTTTCAACTTTTTAGGTTAGGATATCTCCGAGAAAAATAAAGATATCGACATTACTTGAATTAGGTTTAGAAGACTGATTAAAGCTTTCCATTTCTGCATCAGAATTTACGGATATACGTCCTGTTATATAGCTCCAAAACACAACAATAAAACATAGCGTCGGCTTGTTTTGGCTAAGATATCTGAAAAACCGTATAAGATACAGCAATTCTAAAGCCGGATTCGGATTCAGCATTGCAAAATTCATTAAAAATAACTATTTTTATATTTGTTTGTTGCGTTTTTTTTTCTGAATTTTTTTTATTTTATATGGGATATGTATCTTTGCGATATTTCGCGGGGATCATCAGCTACAATTTCGGGGTTTGCATTTTTCAGACCACTAAGCTAATACAAATGAAACCCCATTCACAGATTTTCTCCACATATTCAAAAACCTATCGACTGTTCAAGAGCACCGTGATTATAACCAGTATTTAGGAAGAAAAAAAAAACGTGGGCAAAAAGAACCACGAAAGCAGGATATAATGGGTTAAGATGTTCTAAAAAATTGTTCCTTGCGTGATTTCATGACGACCTTCGGAGAACGAGTAGGGTGGAATTTCGAATGTAGTCACAAAACGGTATCATGGAGTACACAAATGCTATTGGCATGCTCCAACGAGTTGTTCAGTTTAATCTTGGCTGCAATTTTGTTTTAATTGTTTGGGAAAATACAGAAGAGTTTGTTGGCTATGACCAAAAATGGTAAAATTTTTCGGCACTTTTTGAACACTTTCTTTCGTTCAGTCTATATCTACAACTTAATAAAAACTGAATTTTACTTCATGTGTAAAATGTACACCTGTCTTACTTTCTTTCGCTTTATCCGATATAGCAACCCACAGGCAGCCTTGCTTTTTTTTTAATTTTTAGGTACAATATTAACTTAAAACCAAAATTCTTACTTTGCTTGCTCTAGTTTGTCTACATTGGCGATTAGAGGGTTAAAGAAAACAAAATCCCGAACAGTTTACGAGACATAACCGTAGAAAAAGGGCATCATCTTTCAAAAAACCTAAGAATATACATACAGTACTATAAAATCCGACCTGGAACAAAACTAGCAAAACTCTATATAAATAGCTATAACTCTGAAAAGGAAAATTGTAGATTTTTGTACGATATCTCATTTTGATGACAAATAGTACTAAATGATGAAATTAAACTAATTTACAGCTGAAATGCACTATCAAACCACTTTTTGGTTGATTTGTTAGTTTCGGAAAAATAAATTGATTTCTAAAAAAAACATTTTTTTTTTTTTCGAAAAAATTAGAAAAAGTCAAAATCAACTGCAAATTTATACAAGAAAAAATAATTTTTTTATAATATTTTGTTTTTTCATGTCATAGATGATATATTTACAAAGAACATAAGATACCATTTAAGCAAATCAATTAAAAAATGGAAAAAAAGTATAAAATGGAATAAAAATGGTAAAATTGCATTTTTGACTATTTTTCCATTTTTTTATTTTATTTGTCATAAATTTTTATATTATATAGGGTGTATACGTATATGGCATAAGGTTGCTAAGCATCTGCGAAGTGATAAAGGAGGCCTAGAATAACCGAAAAATTGCATCTGATAGGAAGTCTAAAATGTACCCCTCAGGAGTTACAGGGTTAAAACTGATTTTCTGAGTTGTTCTTGAAAAAAAATTTTATTGGGTCACCCTAGCGTTTTAGAGAAAACTTTTACTATGAGAAACTTCTAGCTACTTATATGAGCTTTTGAAAAGTATATTTGGTTTGTAGAGTTCAAAATATTTTAATTTTTTTCCAAATTTTTTACTTTGGCGGTCATTTTAGTATGAAAAAGGTTATATTGACATACTTTTTTCTATTTTTTTTTTTTTTAGAATTCTCGTTAAATTTCCTTTAATTCAGTATTACATTTTTCTTCCAACTTTTAAGTTTTTGATTAGGATATGTTAATACTACCTTTTTCATACTACAATGGCCGCCAAATTCAAAAACAAAGGAAAAAAAAATTAAAATATCAACTTTAAAGGTCCAGGACTTTGCAAAATCCTTTTCAGCTTTATAAGCCAAATTTATTCTTCAAAACCTCATATAATTAGCTAAAAGTTTCTTATAAAAAAAGTTTTCTCTAAAACGCTTGGGTGACCCAATAAAAATTAAAAAAAAATCAGTTTTAACCCTATTTCATCTCAGAGGTGCATTTTATACCCCACTTATAGAGCAATTTTTTGTTAGTCTAGGCCTCCTCTATCGCCTCCCAGATGCTTTAAAACCTTATGCGATACACCCTATCACGGTGAGCTTGAAAAGGGGGTAAGTGGAGCTAAAATGGATCCAAAATCGGCTAATGCAGAAAGTTTCTGTATTATTTCTAGATTATAAAAATGTTAAAATTAAAATCCTAGCTGCTCGTCTTCGGAAGTTATGCACATTTTTGTGTTCATGGTATGCACTTGCATGAAAACCATGTAAAATTAAAAAAAATGAAGAAAAAAAACAGAACAAACAAATATAAAAATTGTTACATTTAATGTATTTTGCAATGCTGAATCCGAATCCGGCCTTAAAATTACTGTATCTCATACCGGTTTTGAGATATGTCAGCCTAAACAAGGAAAAAATACCGTTTTTTCCATATTTTGAAGCTATATAACTAGAATATAGAACATTCATGCATATAATCTGATACAGTTTCTAAAAGTTATAATTTTTTCTTTAAAACCTCATTTAAATTCTGTCAATAACTTTATGTCTCTCCGAAATATCGTAGACTGAAATAATGAAAAAACATTTTTTTTGCCCTTTTTCAACATTTTAGGTTAGGATATCTCCGAGAAAAATAAAGATATCAACATAATTTAGGTTTGAAAGGAAAAGATTAGAGCCTTGAGTAATTGTATCGGATTTTACGTATAAATGTTCCGTGTTCAAGCTATATAGCGTCAAAATATAGCAAAAACGGTCTTTTTTCCTTGTTTAAGCTAAGATATCTCAAAAACCGTATGAGATACAGCAATTTTAAAGCTCTATTCGGATTTAGCATTGCAAAATACATTCAATGTATTTGTTTTTATATTTGTTTGTTCTGTTTTTTTTTTCTTCATTTTTTTAATTTTATATGGTTTTCATGCAAGTGCATACCATGAACACAAAAATGTGCATAACTTCCGAAGACGAGCAGCTAGGATTTTAATTTTAACAGTTTTATAATCTAAAAACAATACAGAAACTTTCTGCATTAGCCGATTTTGGATCCATTTTAGCTCCACTTACCCCCTTTTCAAGCTCACCGTGCTATGTAACACACAAATTTATGGCAAATTAAATAAAAAAAATTGGAAAAATAGGCAAAAATGCAATTTTATTTAACTTTCCCGTTTTTCAATCGATATTCTTATGTAGTATTTAATGTACTTTACAAATGCATAGACTATGATATAAAAAAACAAAATGATTTCTTACAAATTTTTTTCTTGTATAAATTTGCAGTTCATTTTGATTTTTTTAAAATTTCTTCGATAAAGATAATTTTTTTTTTTTTTAGAAATTAATTTATTTCGTCAAAACTAAAAACCAATCAAGAAGTGAAGTAAGTTGTTGAAAAATTGCAAAAATGACTGTTTAATTAGTTCAATATAAAATTATCATACTTCGAAGTAAATAGCGTTTATAGATAATTCAATTACCTTTAATTGGATATCAAATACGCTTAAGCAGAGAAATCGGATCATGCGGTATTTGTAATTAAGTGGAACTCTTTTTTTTTGGTTCAAAAACCGAAAAAGACCGATATCTCGAAAACGACGTGAAAGAAAAAAAATAATGTGATTTTCGGAATCAACAGCCGATTATACACAGGAAATGAATAGTGGCACCTACAGTTAAAAAATTTTTTACTCATTTCAAAACTAGTGTTATCAGAAAAAGGAAAAAAAAAATGTGCATCTCACACAAAAGTAAAAATTAGTATCGTAAGTTTCTTGTCCTTTGGTAAATATTCTTTTGTCCAAAATATTTTTTTTATTATTTTTCGTTAATCATAAGATTTAATTTGAAGTAAGTATGTTGATTTTCCAACAAATTGTTCAAACTCAAGTTCTGAGACGTTTTAAGAAAAAATTTTCCCACATTAATAATGTATTAAAAATTTAATTTTTTTTTTTTTTTTTTTTTGAGGAAAAAATTGTTTTCCTTAAATTACTTTTGCACATTACATAATATAGTCTAGCATAAAAGCTGCACAGAAAAAATTAAGTGAGGGTTGAAAACTCAGTTTTTTGCTTACAACAGCTATTTCAATAAAAAAAGGTAAAAACTAAAAAATAAGCTATTAAAAAACACTGTTTTTTTAGTTGAGCAACCTCTAAATTATATTTTTATGATCTACTATTTTGAACAGTATATTATCTTGGCAAAAATGATTGCAAACAATGTTCGAAAAGATAATGGATTTTTTGGATAACCTTAATACATATTTTGTATCTTTGGCAGCCACAAAAAAATTCTGGAATTATTTAAGTTTCTATCAGAGTCAAAATATATTGTTAAATTTCTAAGAGTAAGCCGAAAAACATATTTCAATGGTTACCAGAAACATATTTTTCTTTTTTATGATGGTTTTTTATTCAGCCATTGCTTGTTTGTAGTTTAAACAGTAAATGTCCTTTTACATTTCTCATTTATTTCATTTCAACTCTGCTAAACAATTAAAGAAATAATGGGAAATATTACAATAACAAAAATAAGAAAAAAACACAAAGCTTTTATACTTTATTTGGAATACAGAAAAGATGACTCATGTGTAGTTATTTAGCTGCAGGACATGCATTCAGATGCATGTGCATTTATATGAGATATCACAAGCAAATCTTCTTCATTTTTCTATATAAACAGACTACAACAAACTACAAAGTTTTGTATAAAACACACTAGGATGTTCTTCTTTGTAAATATCATATTTTTTCGAATAAGCCCAAACATTTGTTAGTTAAGTTCTAACTTCAATAATTTTTGACAGCACGTTTTTAAAGCAAAGGTATATTTTAAAACTTAAAGACCACTCAAAATTATTTAAAAATTTTAGCATAATGGATTTTTGACATTGATTTGATCACATATTGCATTATGAATTCGAATTCAGGAATAGTCGTGGAAATGTTTTTCTCTGATACACCTGATATATCTTAATTTAAGAAAGTTTTTCTAGAAATAAAAATCCACCCTAATCGTACAAACCTTTGCAGTTTGTTTTTCTTAAAAAAACAATTATAAATATGAATATACCACATACTTTTATTAGTTGTGTTTGAATCCTTTTTGTGCTACAATATTGTACAGTATGGTATTCTTCCCAACCACAAAAATTTAAATAGTTTCTCGTTCATGGAGCAAGTTTAAGTAAAATATATAAATGTTATTTATACCATATATTCATAAGTCTATGGTAAGTACATTTGCTACTTGAATGAATAAATGCTCTTTGATGTCAGCTTTTACAACTTTTCCACATTAGTTTGGAAAATCAAATGAGAAATTAATTTTGCTAGTTTAATTAAATTTTGTGGTTTTTATAATGAGAAAACTATTTTTGCAGGAAATTCAGTGCGCTTGTATGCTTTCTTAAATTTTTTTCCAAAACAGGGTCTTTGATCAATCTTCATAAAATTTTGCTAACAAATGAAAGAATTGGCAGTGAACACGAGAGTTCATCTTTTTAAGCTAAAATATACTTAGGTTTTATCCAATTTTATACCATTTATTTTACTGCCCAATTTATAAAAAACGTACGCTTTAAGGCAAAGTCTTTAAAGATTCACAATATTTCAAAAAAAAAAAAAAATCAAATGGCTAAGGAATGCAATCATGAAATTGTGTTATATTTTTAGATTCATGGTGACCTTAAAATCTATCTATTACTCCTTAAAATCTTAAAAATGGTTAAAAAAAGTGAGTTGAGCATTATTTTAAATTTTTTGAAGGACATTCAGAGGTTTCTCAAAGCAGTTTTATTCAAAATAAGAGCTTAAATGGTTTTCATTTTATTACGATCAAAAAAATTATGGAAATTAGTCGTGTGAAATATTAAAGTTTTTGTTTTAAGATTAAAATCGCTTTAGTTAAATATTCTTTATTTTATAAAAGGCTAAAACACGATTAAAATTATTAATTAAAACAATAATTGTAAATTTTACTGCTTTCGCGCCAGAATATTAAAGTTTTTGTCTTGGTCGAGTACATAGTGTTTCAAAAAATCAAGTTCCAATTTTTTTTTTTTTTTTTTTTTGCTGCAAAATATTTTTTTAAAATTCACTCTTCTGTAAGTTCTATCTTTACATATTCGATAAATCTACTTTTCTGGAGGTCTTAATAAAATCATTCAAAGAAATTTTTTTCAAAACATTTTTATCATCCAACTCGTGTTTTCATGGGTCTTTTTGACCCCTTTTCCAAAAACTGTGTTATAATGGGATAAAGCATTTCAGAAAAATATTCTTTGGAAAATTTCACAAAGCAAGAAATGCTTTTAAATTACTCATTGCTACAAAATTCCAAAAATATCATACACTTTTAAAGAGGTCCTGTATATATTGTAGATCTAATTGATTTCTTAATCTTTGGTTTCCCTAAAAAATCTGTTTTTGGATGACTTTGTGCGCTTAAAAATTTGTGGCTTAGTCTTTTTTAAGCACCACTTTGAAAGGTAAGGCATATACATATATATTTTAGTTTATTCATAAAGAACATACAATTCTTAATAAAAGTAACTAATATTTATTAAAATTGATTAAAAATTGAAGATATTACGATATTTTATTAAATCTTACTTTATTCGAAATAATAATTTTTAACTAATAAAAAATGTTTGCCCAATCGTTCTCGTGTAAAAGGACTGACTTAATGAAAACGAGTTTTGGTGAGCCTTAGTATAATTTTGAGTACAATATTTTTTTAAATCATTTAAACCCATTAAGTCCTGTTTATGTACCTTTTTGACACCTATTTTTAAAAGCTTGTCATAATGGGTTAAAATGTTCGACGAAAATATTCTACGGAAAATTTCAATATGGGTCGCAAATAATAATTTTCTTTAAATCAGTCTTCTACTTACTTATTTTTAAGATGAATATTTTGTTAAAACATATTTGAGGGGTATAGAAGCAAAGGCAGCAATCTCCATTTTTTTTTCTGAGTGTGTCTATTAGTGTTTGACCACAAGGTTTTATCAAATGCAAGAAGATGACACGATCAAAGTGGTACAGAATCAAAGACGACAGTCTCTCCTTCAATCATGGACATGTTTGATAGTGACATCTAGTTGCGTTTGATGGTAGCTTGTGATCAAACACTATCGAAAACGTTCATAAACAAAATGGAGATTTCTGCCTTTGCTTCTATACGCCTCATTTTATTAATTAAAAATTATAATTTGAAATAAAGTGAGATGTATAAAAAAATTTTTTCATCTACAATTTTAAACCAATTTTTATAAATGATAACACTGTGCTAGTCGGAAATTCTAACGTTGATGGGACCCATGTAGTTAACATAATACGGGCACGCTGATTTCAATGGTCATAGTCATTGTTATGGTTTGGCTCTTGTTTTCGAGAAATTTATGTTTGAAAATTTGACTAAAACAAAAAAAATTTAAGTAAAAAAAAGTTATTTTTTTCCATTTCAACCATTGCCTATCAACAGAACCCTATTCAGTTTGATCAAATTTCTCACTTTTGCAACCTATTGAGTGTTCACGCTTACAAAAAGTACAGCAAAATGCTAAAAAATCTGTTTTTGTAAAAATTTTGTGTGTTTTACATGGAAATATTTTTTTTATCAAATTTATTCTACTTCTGATGCTTCTTCTTCACTTGTTTTAGTTCCTTGGCTAAAGCAATCGACTGTCGCTGCGATAACTTGAGACATCGTACAATCATATGCAAACGATTTTGAGTAATTTCGATGTGGTTGCATTGTGGGGTTACATTTGGTGGTTGAAAAAATTCTTTAGATACTTCTTCAATGCTTTCCAATGATGGTTGCAAATATTCACTCATTGAATAAATTTTGTTGGCTCGTACTTCAATTGATATTTTTTCGTTCTGTTTAATCCATTACAGAATTCAAGCACGCAAAACATTCTTCTGGATCATGTACTAAGCATCCTGACATATAATAGACGGGGCCAATTCTCCATAACGATCTATATGTTCACCAAAGTACAAATGATACGCTTCCGTAGCTTCCCACCACGTTTGCTTGACGAAATAGTTAATTTTCCACAAACATTACAGTGTTTAATTTTGCACAGTTATTAATTTTTTTGGATTTTTAACTTTAATATGAACAACCGATAAAATAGTGCACTAACATACAAATAAATTATTGCTTTTAATGTAAGAATATCATCATAAAATCAAGAAAAAGTATCAAAAATACAATAAATTTGAAAAGAAAATGTTATTTTCATGTAAAAACTCTAAATTTCGGCAATAAAAAAGATTCTCTTAACATATTGGAGGTCGTGAACACTCTATAAGTTACAAAGGTAAAAACTTCGACCAAACTGAATAGGTTTCTGTTGGAAAAAAATACCTGTTTTTCATAAACTTTTTTTTTTAGTCAAATTTTCAAACTTGAATTTTTCAAAAACAAGAGCCAAACCATAAAAATGACTATGACCACTGAAATCAGCATACCCGAAATATGTTTACTACATGGGTCTCATCAATGTTAGAAAAAAAATTGCTCCGATTCGAGCACAGTGTAATTGGTTTTATTGCAAATTGTGTGGTTTTTATGAATAAATTAAAATTTATATGCCTTACGTCAAACTGCAAAAAACGGAAAATTTTTTTCCAAATTCTATCTTTCCTCTTAAACTTCCCCAAATATTTCCATTGAACTAAAACTGTGGTATATATTTTTAAAATGACCATAAAAATATTATCTTTCAGAATTTTAGGGGCAATAGTGGCATATCCAAAAAAAAAAAAAATTTTTTTTTTTTTTCAACCAGTTTATTTTGTTATTTTACTTAAAGTTAAAAATTTAATTTTTTGAGCCACTCAATCCTAAGATGTCAACTTTTCGAAAAATCATATATAAGCAGTCTTCAAATACTCTTTTTTGGCATTTGCTGAACAAACTCGAATACGCATAACTTTCGTATAATTTTGAGAAAATATCCCTAAGCAAATGCTCTTAGCTTTTTTAGACTTTTTACTTACCAACATGTTGTATTGGAAGTTGTATCATATCACGCAGTACTGCATCCACCAATGTGTCATTCTCACTATACAGTTCCCGCTTACTAATGCCCAACTGAAAACGTTCCAAATTTGTAGAATTTTTACTAGAAATAGAAGAGAAAAACAGATTGTACGTATAAGAACACAAAATATATTTAAAAAAAAAAAAAAGTTAAAAACTTAAATATACGAGTATGTATACAGCCTTTCTTTCACTGCAAATATTTAAAACAATTTGATTTCCTTTTTTGATTTTTCCAAGTGAACAGTCTTTTTTCACTCAATTTTTAACAAGCATTTCAAAGAAAGCAACATACAGCGCTCAAGCATATGCTTCCAAATTTGTTTTTTTTTTTTTTTTTTTCATTTTGATACATTTAAACTTCATTTGAGGAAATCATTGAATGAAAAGAGAACGAAAAAAAAAAAATAAATATTGAAGTTCATCCCGTATTGCGTTTACAAATTGGCAATACAATTACAAACACATATGTAAATGTAAAACGTTAGAGGTAGTATTTGGTAAAAAATGACACAAAAATTTCATATTTGTAAAGAGAATATTTTTTTATTGCTTTCCTTTTTGAAATTTGCAACAATCAATTCCATACGATTTTTTAGTCAAATTGACTACCATTGAAACATTTTCGATTGCTTGCTCCTCTGCTTTGTTTAACTCCTTCGTTTGCGTCCCTAGAGCCTAGTACATGAACTTTTTCTGAATATATTTCACGCTGGTGTGCCGGTATATGAAAAATTAATTACATTTTTCTTACAATCTTATAAAAATTTTTTACTTTTTTTTTTCCAACGGAAAAGTAGATAATATCTACTATATCTACTAGATATGTATGGTTTTGAACTCAAAAGTAATTTTCTTCTTTCTTCAAGTTTTACTTTGCTGGGAATGCGTATTGCTTGCGTATGTGTTTTTTTTTATTTTTTTTTATTTTTCAACATTACTTAAAAATTTCAGATAATCGTGAATAAATAATCCCGGGGAATTTTCTCAGACTGCCGTGCATTCTCTATTGCAGCTTAAGAAAATTCCTCGGGAATCTTGATTCACGATAATCCCTAATATTAAATTTCCATCAACTCAACAATTTCCAATGTTTTTGAGTATTCAGTACCAGTTATTTTCAGCAATCTTAAAATTTTTTGGAATTGTATACTAATTTTATCCTTAGACACTGCTTACATAAGGTTGATACATTCACTAAAATAAATATTTAACAATTTAACTTTGGTTTTTTTATTTATTAAAGATATACGGATATATATAAATCCATATAATATAAAGCAATGAAATTTCCTCACATTCAATCTGCAAACCAACTAAATTCATATAAATCGGAAACATTTTGTAAACAAAATGAGATACATATATGTAATTTTTAGAAAAAAAAGAATTTTGATTTCTCACTAGCGCCCCCTTAATACCCCCATAGAGGTATTATAATTTGGAGCACCTAGTCACCCTCTAGTAGCCCCCAAGAGAGATGAAATAACGCTTTTTATAAAAATTTATAAGGAATGTATATTTGTAGGTTTTTTGGTGGGCTGAAACAGAAGATGACGGAAAAAAATAGTTTTAATAGCACAGGTACCCCCTAATACCCCCTCAAAGGAGGTAAAAATTTCACGTTTCATAAAAATATAAAATTTATGTATAGCAATTTTTAGGCTTTTTAGTGCTCTGAAAATGAAAATGACGTTAAAAAATTATTTCAACCACCAATTAACCCCTTACACCCCCTTAAAGCCCCCCAAAGGATTGAAATTGTGCATTTTATTAGAATTTAATATGTATGTTCATATTTAGATTTTTTGGTTAGCAATATTCAATCTAAACGATAAAAAATAGTTTCAGTATCACTGGTACCCCCAAACAGGGGGTTAAAATTACAGTTCTTATAAAAATATAAAATATATATCAATTTCTAGGTTTTCTGGTGCTGTGAAGCAATTTATCGGGGGTGTGAGAAAGGAAGACGGCAACACTCATGAGATTAGTTTCAATTATACACACATACTTACTGGAAAGAAAACGGACTTATGAGTAGTTATTGGGGATGCTTGCCCCTTTCTAGGAGGTGCTTAGAGGTTACTGGGTGCTTGAAATAATCTTTTATTGTCATATTCATAGCACAAAAAAATTTATATACAACTTTTTTTTTGTGTGCCTGTGTAATCAAAAAATATTAGAGGTATTCACGATCTAGAGTAACGTCCTGAGTAACAGAGTAACAGTGCACAACCACTACAACAAAATATACTTAAGTTACTCTGTTACTCTTTTACCCTTTAAAGTGCTGAACACATTCGGTGCGAGCTGCGAGTGCGAGAGAAACCCGACCAAGATAGCACGACTTTCGCTATATGTTAGAGTAAGATGAAAAATTAAGCTTTTATTAAACGTCATTTAAAAAAGCTCTCGCAGTGCGATAGAATTGATTCTATTTTTCTTGCGATTTTTAAAAAAGAAGGACAAGACCAAACACAAAAATTGAAATAAATTGTTTTCAGTTGAATTTTTTAATTTAAATTTGAAGTTTAAATAATTTTGAAAACAAATACGTTTTTTTTATTTGTTTTTTGTTTTCATTTGTTTTCAATTTTCATAAACAAAATTTACTCGCAACGAGTTGATTGTGTTTTCACAGACGAGAAAAAGCTCAAAAAATCGTTTGAGCAAAAGCTATCTTCTCTCGCACTCGCAGCTCGCACCGAATGTGTTCAGGGCTTTAGTCATGCTATTTTCATCAAAAATAAAAATTTGAATGACAGCAAAATATTCAGTAAAAAAAATTTTTTTTTTTGTTGTGAGCTAAAATTATTTTGAGAAACAAAAAGCAAATATACGTGCAAAGTATTGAGTATGCTCACTATTCAGAGTAACTGAGTGCACTTTTACCCTGTTACTCAGCTCGTTACTCCAGATCGTGAATAACTCTATTGATAAAATTTAAAATTTACTAATAGTCAAAAGTGTTGTTATGTACGGAAGAACATGTAAAATCTAAAAATAGTTAAGAAATTACGACCCGCTTGAAAAAAATTAATTAAAAGGTTCGAGGACGATGGAGTTTTTTGTTGGGTTCTTTTCAGGACATCATCCGAAGTCAATGCTGACAAGAATCCTAATCGTAACACGCGTCGATTTTGAAAATGGACAGTTTTTCTATCTTTAAACGAATATTTTCAAATGTTTCCACTAAATACCGTTTATTTGAGCACATCGACCTCGGCTACACCCCAATGTGAAAGCTCATTAAATTTTATGAATATTTGCTCAAGGAACCATACCTCTGCCCTCTGCGTTCAACTTTAGTACGGCGCATTTTCGATCAAAAATTTTACCTGGCATTTGATATTTTTTTTTATTTTCATACTAAATTTTGAAAATTCTTATAGAGACAAAAGTAATGTCAAAATATGATTTGGCTGGTGTTCTGTCAGTAATCAATAAAATTGGGTTCTTTTTTTACGAAAAGTTTACTTGATAGTGTGAAATTGATATTATTTATTTAACAAAATTATATCGGTCGACTAACCGATTTCAAAATAAACGAGTCATATTTTTACCTGGATTTTTTCAATCAAAACACCAACCCAAGTGTTTATGGATGCTAGGATGCTGAATCTGGCACTCATTTTTTTCCAAGGTGACATCTAGTGGCAGTTTTAGGAAATAAACTAGCCGCTTTTTTTAAGTTTATAGAACAATATACCAAAAATCCATGTAAAAATATGAATCGTGTTTACGCCAAAACATAGCCAAACACCCTGTACTTTGTTGTCGGTACAGTGGTGTTTGGTTATCTTCGAATTTTGTTTTGTTCACTATTTTCGGGCTGCCCCTCTGGCTCCCAATTATGTAAAATAACAACTGAACTCTGTACTTGTACAAACCCCGTTCAATAAACGTCGCTCGCTCTCGCGCATATTTTTAATTCGAAAATCTCGTGTTCTTTTTTTCGTAGGAAATCAGCCGGTTTTTTTTGAGTTTTAGTTTTCAGGTTTTTAAAGTTTTAAAAAGTAGTTTTTAAAGTTTTATAGAAAAACATTTGGTCCTATCGATCCGTCGGTGTGTTCCGCGAATTAAATTAAAATATAGCGCCGCGAGTGTTTACAAAACAATAAAAACAAAAAACGAAAACAATAAAACAAATTGCCAAATCATATTAAAAGTGTTTAAAAATTTATAAAAATATTTTCAAAAAAATTAGCGTTGAAGGCTAATAAAAAAAAAAAAAATTGGCAACAAAAAAAACAAAAAGTGAAGTGAAGTGTTTCCTTGCAGTCAGGACAACAGCAATTGGATCATCTGGAAGATAAGCTGTTTTTTTTTTTGTCACCAGACAGACTTCATCAACTTTATCCTTTTTGAAAATAAATTATTTAATATCAAATTTGCAAGGTATGTGGTTTTAATTTTCTATAAAATTAAGGGAAAAAAAGTGGAAAAGTTCGGTTCGGAAACGCGTATTTTATTCGACTCGTTAAGTTTTTCTATGTGGAAAAAGTCTTGCGTTCAAAAGTGTTATTTGATTTAAAAAAAAAATTTTTCATACGTAATTTTGCATTTGCTTTGTGCTACAAAATTGTTCAATTTTTTTTGGCGGGGAAAAAACTATATGTTTAATTTTTTGTATATACTTTCAATTGCTTAAGTATATATATAGTCGTTGACCCTTCGGAAATTTTGAAGGCAAATTTATATACGTAAAGATTTTATTTTTTTTCTCGTTAAATTGAGCAATTTTAAACGACAAAACAAGTGCAATTACAAGAACAACAATTTTTTCAGTTTGTTTTTTGTGTGACCAAATTACCGAAAAAAAGTTATTGCATCTCTCTCAAAGCCGAAGTTTTATGATCGGTTCATATGCAATAATTTTTCTAAATTTCGTTTTGCGTCACTTTTGCTTGCTCAAAGTGCATTTCAGTGCTTTAGCTTGCAACTTAAAAAAAATTCAACCACCATTTGTGCATGTAAAAAATTTGTACTCTCACGATTGCGCGTTCTTTCGTATTCCTCTTTTAATCGTGTCCGTCAAAATCAAAGCGTTGGCTTTGGTTTGTGTTACAAATTTACATAGTAAATCTTGTACATATTTAGTTGCAGAGAGTACACATAACAAGAAATTTAAAATTTTTTCGGACAAAATTTTTTATTTATTAAATTAAATTTTTTGAACAAATTGATTTTTTTCAACTCAAATTAAATAAAAAAAGGTGTATAATTAAGGAAAATTTTTACATTTTCGCATATTTTCATAAATATATTTTTATTTAAAATTTTGTTTTATTTTTCCCACACAGCTTTGTTTTTTTGACAGCTTGACAAAATTTTTGTGTCTTGTATTTTATTTTTCAAGTGGTTGCCGATTAGGTATTTGCATTTTTTTCATTTTTTGCTTGATTTTTGGTGTGTTTTTTTTACTTCTTTTGTCTTTTCTTGGCAATTTCCGTTACATTTAAATATTTTTGATTCAGTTCTTCCTGACTTAATTCAATATTTAAAAATATTAAAAAAAATATGGCTCAGTTAAAATCGTTCACTCGTTTGTCCGACTCTTTAGTCGAATTTGAAGTGGAGTTTAATGCCGTTGAAGCGCACGACATTTTTTCAATAGATGCTCAACAAGACGAGCTAAAAGCCCAGTGGAGAAAACTTAAAACTTCATATGAGGCGTGTTTAGATGTAGTTGAAAAAAAGGAAGATATAGAGTCATGTAAACAAAAGTACCGCAGTTGTTACCAATCTTATTTACGTGTGGCATCACGACTTTCTGAACTTTCTCAGAAGAAGCCACAACCAAAGATTAGTGAAGCCAGTGTTCCATTAAGTGGTCACAGCATGGCTGTACCACCTTGTGATACAGAGGTATTCGGTGGCGATTATCTCAAATGGCCGTCCTTTAGGGACATGTTCACTGCCATTTACATTACTAACTCGCGTTTAACTGAAGTGGAAAAACTTTTTCACCTTAATAAAAAAACACAGGGAGAAGCAAAGGAAATAGTGATGAAATCTCCTTTGACAAACGATGGTTTTTCTCAAGCTTGGCGTGATTTATGTGACAGATACGAAAACAAACGTATCCTGGTCAATAGCCAATTAAAAATTTTATTTAATTTACAACAAGTACCAAAAGAATCTGGTGCAGATTTAAAGAAACTTCAACGAGATATTAATAGTTGTATTTTCGCGTTAACAACGCACAATATTAATATCACAAACTGGGATGCAATTTTTGTATATCTCTGCTCGACACGTTTGCCTGAGGTCACTCTTTCTCTATGGGAACAATCCGTTACCAATAAAACTGAGATACCAAAATGGGCAGACCTTGATTCTTTTCTTACCAGTCGTTTTCAAACACTGGAAACTGTGTCAGATATTCGCAACTCTAGTGGTGCGATACCAAAACAATCTTCAAACTCTCAGACGTTGGTCTCAAAGAGTCACCAGAACAACTCTTCTGGTAAGCGGGTAAATAGTTACCAGATAAAGGTCACTTCGATCAACTGCAAGCTTTGTTCGTCGGAGCAGCATGCGTTAAGAGTGTGTCCTAAATTTCTCAAGCTTAATCAAAAGGAACGTCTAGCAGTTGTCCGAAAGCATCATTTATGTGTCAACTGCTTAGGTCATTCTCACGAGATAAAAGCGTGTATAAGCCGATATAATTGTGCGACGTGCAAGCAACGTCACAACACACTTCTGCATCGAGATTCGACTCCAACCTCTTCTAATAATGTGAGTGTAGGCTCAAATGGATCGAATCCTCAAGCAAACCCCCCGGGCCCAAATACGCAATCTCATTCTTGTCAGTTACAGTCCACTAACAAAGACCTACAGACGTGTTTTTCCTCAAGTGCCAAAAGAGTGTTACTTGGTACTGCAATGGTGACCGTATGTCACCTGGGTGCAGCGTACACCACCAGAGCACTTATTGACTCTGGTTCGGAAGGTACATTCATTTCTGAACGTTTGCAAAAATTGTTAAAAATTCCTACTCGAGGAATAAATGCTCAAGTTTCAGGTTTGAATCAAACTGTATCGGCGCAGGTGTCACAATCGTGTGACTTCGTAATTAGTTCTCCTAAAAATAGGCAATTCCAAATCGAAGCAACGGCTTTTGTGCTGTCTCGCTTAACTGGAAATTTGCCTTCTAGTTACATTGACCCTTCTGTATGTGAATCTTTGCCTGACATTCAGTTAGCGGATCCTCATTTCTTCAGAAGTGGTCAGATAGATGTTTTAATCGGTGGCGATTTGTATCCTGCCATAATCCTAGACGGAATTCGAAGAAATATTCTTGGTTCATTATTAGCGCAGGAAACAGTATTTGGCTGGATGTTTACTGGGCCTTTGCCTCAAAAGGAAATATCCACTTTTACTACGTGTTTAACACACTTCTCTGAAGTTGCGATTGATCAGCAAATCGCACGTTTTTGGGAGTTGGAAGAACTTCCAAAAAAGAAATTCATAACTCAGGTTGATAAGTTTTGTGAAGACAACTATCAACAGACGACTAAACGCGACGAAAGGGGTAGATACATGGTCACTTTACCATTCAAAAGTGGCTACCCCAATGAAATAAATCTGGGTTTTTCTCGAGGTATAGCTTTCAAACAATTTGTTAGAAATGAAGCTAGACTAATTAAAAATCCTGACCTCAAAAATGAGTATGACAAAGTGGTAACTGAATATTTAAAGTTGGGTCACATGGTGAAGGTTGCTTCTCCAAAATTTGAAAAGTCGCCTGCTCATTATTATTTACCGCATCATGCGGTTATAAAACCAGAAAGAACTACCACAAAAGTTCGTGTAGTATTCAATGCGTCGAGTCCTACGTCCAACAGTGTCAGCTTGAATGATGTTCTGTACGCAGGCCCTATTCCTTAAGCTGATTTGACGCTTCTGGTACTAAAATGGCGGTTTTTCAAATATGTTTTCAATGGCGACATTCAACAAATGTACCGTCAAATTCTTGTAGACCCCAAACATTCCGCTTTTCAACGCATTCTTTTTAGAAGCTCACCTGATGATGAAATTCAGGATTATGAGCTGAAAACCGTAACTTTTGGCGTGAATTGTGCTCCATATTTGGCAATTCGAACAATTCTGCAATTGGCAGATGACGTTCAACAACGCTATCCTCTTGCCGCTGAAATATTGCGGCACTATACTTATGTTGATGATGCCTTAGCTGGGGCTCATGACGAGGAAACTGCCATTAATGCTAGAAATGAGCTTATAGCTGCTCTTGGTTCGGCAGGATTTACCATGCGAAAGTGGACTGCTAATGCATTCAGCATTTTAGCAGATCTTCCCACGGAGCATCTGTTACGAGAAGATTTTTTAAAATTTGAAGATGCGAGCTGCGTCAAAGCCTTAGGCGTTTGTTGGAACGCCACGACAGATTTATTTTATTTCACTACGAAGCGTTTAGAAATTAAGTCGTCCTACACAAAAAGGGAAGTTTTGTCAGTTATTGCGCAACTTTTTGATCCTGCGGGTTGGCTAGCACCTATAGTGGTGATAGCTAAAATTCTTATGCAGCGGATTTGGCTTGATGGAATAGATTGGGATGAAACCATTCCACCCCATAGCTTTCAGTCTTGGCAAACTTTTTTGCAAGATTATTCAAATATTGATAATATCAGGATTCCTCGATATGTAAGTTTTTCACCTACTTCAGAAGTAGAATTTCACGCTTTTTGTGATGCTTCGGAAAAAGCATATGCTTCGGCAGTTTATATTCGTGTCAAGCAAAGTGATTGTATAGTCAGTCACTTGCTATACGCTAAAAGCAAAGTTGTTCCTGTTAAAACGGTTTCTTTGCCACGCCTTGAATTATGCGGGGCAAATTTACTAGCAGACATGGTTGACACCTTAGTGCCTCAAATAAACTTGGATCGCCATAGTTTATACTGCTGGACAGATTCGACCATTGTTCTGGCTTGGCTTTCAAAGCCCCCCTGCTCATGGACAACTTTCGTGGCAAATAGAGTATCGAAAATCGTTGAAAAGGTTGGAAATCAGAATTGGTTTCATGTAGAATCACATGACAATCCATCTGATTTGGCTTCACGTGGGGTAACACCTCAGGAGCTGATTAACAGCACTCTTTGGTGGCATGGTCCATCATGGCTTTCGTCAAATAATTCTTTTTGGCATAACCAACCTGAACCTTCACTCATCGAAACTTCTCTTGAACGCAAAGGCGTTAAAGTTCATTTTGCATATTTTTCGAAATATGACGATATTTTGGAGCGTTTTTCGTCACTGCCGCGTGGATTACGGGTTATAGCCTATGTATTTCGGTTTTTAAATCGCACCCATCCACAACGGCGCGTGTCATTCTCGTGCAAGTCAGAGTCTATTGACAGTAACGAAATAAAAATAGTCAGAAATCGGTTAATTTTGTTAAGTCAAAAAGTTAATTTTTCTGAAGAATATCATCGCTTGGAAACTAATCAATCCATTGACTACAAAAGCTCTATTTTGGCTCTTAATCCGTTTGTTCATTCAGACGGATTGCTGCGTGTTGGTGGGCGGTTAGCATCTTCACCTGTTCTTTCGTACGATGAAAGACATCCAATTTTGCTACCGTACAACTGTCACTTTACTAGGTTGCTAGTAAAGTATATTCATGAAATTTCACTGCACGGGGGAAACCAATTGGTGCTTCGTCTTCTTCGAACGCAATTTTGGATCCCACGTGCGAAAAATCTGATAAAGACAACTCTTCACAATTGCAAAGTTTGCGTTGTCAATTCAAAAAAGCAAAGGACTCAAATTATGGCTGCACTCCCCCCTGAGCGCACCAATATTTCGAGACCATTTTCATCTACGGGCGTGGATTTTGCTGGCCCCTTTGATATGAAAAGTTTTTCTGGTCGAGCTTGCCGAATAACAAAAGGTTACGTTTGCTTGTTTGTTTGTTTTGCAACAAAAGCAATTCACCTTGAAGCCACAAGTGACTTGTCAACAGCTACATTTTTAGCGGCATTTACACGTTTTGTTTCTAGACGTGGCTGCCCTGCCAATGTCTATTCTGATAATGGAACAAACTTTTTAGGCGCGTCGAGAGTCCTCAAACGTGAATTCAAGGAATTCCTCGACAATTCACATGATGCCGTTGTCTCACAGTTTGCGCATCAGGGAATTTCTTGGCATTTTATTCCAGCTGGAGCACCTCATATGGGAGGTCTTTGGGAAGCTGGCTTAAAATCTTTCAAAAATCATTTTAAAAAGGTTGCTGCAACACTTAAATACACTTTTGAAGAATTTTCCACCATTCTTAATCGAGTCGAATCGTGCCTAAATTCGCGTCCACTTAGCGCCATGTCTGAAGACTCGTCGGATCTTCAGCCTTTAACTCCTGGCCACTTTTTGGTCGGGGGCCCTCTGCTATCTCCAACTGAACCAGAGATAGACGAACAACCGCTTACCATCGTCAACCGATGGCAGAAAGTCAAGGCTATGCAGCAGCACTTCTGTCGCAGATGGAAAAGCGAATATCTTAAAGAGTTGCACAAGCGCGTTAAGTGGAAAACTCCCCAGCGAGAATATGCTGTTAACGACTTGGTCGTGGTGAGAGATGAAAACTTACCAGCAAATGAATGGCGATTAGGCCGGATAGTTAAAACTTATCCCGGCAGTGATAATCGCGTACGCGTTGCAGAAATCCGAACCGAACGTGGCTGCATTACGCGGCCTATTGTCAAACTTGTGGCACTTCCATTGCCATAATTTTCGTCGTATAAGCTAATCATTCGTTCCGTTCTCTTTTTTTTTGTCCACATTTTTTTCCCCACACACATAACCACATAAACTTGCAATCTCATTTTTAGAATGTCTGTCGACAATATTGCCATTGATGGAATCATTTATGAGGACTCAGATGACCTCATGAGTGTTTGCAGCCGAACACCTCCGAGAAGCGCTCTATCCAGTGCTGTTGTCGCAGTGCAAAGCAGGCCAGAAAGCGTTTGCACTAACGCTACGGTCTCTTCGAAGCAGCCATCCATACCAGAAAGCGTTTGTACTAACGCTACGGTTTTAGAGAAGAAAAGAGCCACACCAGAGAGCGTTTGCACTAACGCTACGGTGTCCACCAGGCACAAGGCACCACCCCGTGCGTGTCCCCTCTGTGCCAAAAGGCATGCCATTGCGCAGTGCCGCCAATTCTTGGCGAAGGACTTGGCGTCGCGATTAAGGGCAGCTCTCCGTCATGGATTCTGCACTAATTGTCTTGCCGATAGTCACTCGCGTAAGAATTGCCCGAGTAAGCATCGATGCCGGTACTGTGGTGATGACCATCACACTCTGCTGCACGACGAAGACGACTTCGGGGCCATGCGCCCAAAAGCCAAGCGTGCAGGACGTGTAGTGCGTCAAAAGTTTTATCAGGATAGGCAGCCAATAGAGGTAAGGCAACGGCCCAGTCAGAAAAATCATCTGACTGAATCCATTTCCCTTTCACAGAGGTTCCGCCCGCGAGTAGCGAGACGAGCGTCTCCACCCCCTCCTTCGTCCGTTTCAACACAACGCATCGTGACGCTGCTACCAACCGCTGTTGTGCGTGTGCTGGTACAGGGTCAACTCAAAAAAGAGAGAGTGGTTTTAGACGGGTGCTCTCCGAAAACCCAAATTTCTCGTGACTTGGCGAGAAAGTGGCGCATCCGCACATCCACCATCGACGGCGAAGAGGTGTGCTCGTTAGAGATACGGTCTTGCACCGACAATAACGAGTCCATATGTGTGATGGCTCAGGTAGAACGTCGCCTCGACATAATCACGCCGACTCGTTCTCTCGACGATAGGGTGAAGGAGCCGTACCTAAATCTACGACTTGCTGACCCCAACTTCCACCAGTCAGCACCCATTCAAATACGCCTAGGTATCGAGGTGTATCAGCGAGTTATGCGAGCAGGTGTGTTTCCGACTGGTATCGGACAACCTCTCGCCCAAAACTCGATACTTGGATGGATCGTGTCCGGTTCTGGAGCCTGGTGATTCAACCACGACCTTGAATTTTTTTCATATTATTTTTTTTCCTATCATAGTTTTTTTATTATAATTTTTTACATACATTTTTTCCCTCTTGAATTTAATTTTTTTTTTTATTATCATGAATTTTTTTTTTAACCTTTGCATTCCTGCAAGGTGGGCGGCAATGTTTACGCCAAAACATAGCCAAACACCCTGTACTTTGTTGTCGGTACAGTGGTGTTTGGTTATCTTCGAATTTTGTTTTGTTCACTATTTTCGGGCTGCCCCTCTGGCTCCCAATTATGTAAAATAACAACTGAACTCTGTACTTGTACAAACCCCGTTCAATAAACGTCGCTCGCTCTCGCGCATATTTTTAATTCGAAAATCTCGTGTTCTTTTTTTCGTAGGAAATCAGCCGGTTTTTTTTGAGTTTTAGTTTTCTGGTTTTTAAAGTTTTAAAAAGTAGTTTTTAAAGTTTTATAGAAAAACAAATCGTTTATTATAAATTGGTCATTTGACCGATATATTTTTTTGGAATAAATATCATCGATTTAACACTATCAAATAAACTTTCCGTAAAAACAGAACCCAATTTTATGGATTACCGACAGAATACCAGCCAAAACACATTATGACATTAGATACTTTTGTCTCTACAAGCCAGAATTCTCAAAACTTAGTATGAAAATAAAAAAAAATATTAAATGCAAGGTAAAATTTTCGATCGAAAATGCGCTGAACTAAAGTTGAACGCAGAGGTATGGTTTCTTGAGCAAATATTCATAAAATTGAATGAGCTTTCACATAGGAGCTTAGCCAAGGTCGATATGCAAAAATAAACCGCAATAAGTGCAAATATTTGAAAATATTCGTTTATAAATAGAAAAACTGTCCGTTTTCAAAATTAGCGCGTGTTACGATTTGGATTCTTGTCAGAAATGACTTCGGATGATGGCCTGAAAAGAACCCAACAAAAAACTCCGTTGTCCTCGAACCTTTAAATAAATTTATTTCAAGCGGGCCGTGAAATGCGATAAATGTTGAAAAAAAAAAAAAAACATTTCGGGTTGCAAATGCAAATAAAAACTTAAATATACCAATTTTTGGCTTAGCACATTCTCTACTGCCTTGAGGATTCCATTCGCTAAGTAGTTTTTAGAGAGTACGTATCTACAATCAATACACATTTTCTTATATTGTGCTTTTAGATTGCAAATAAGTTACGATAGCAAATATGGTTCATGTTAATCGTATCTTCTCCTCAGAACAACGGAATACAAATGTAGTTTTTAATAATTTAAATTTCCTACATGAAAAGCAGACCCAAAATGCATTTTCCCTAATGTACCTTTAGCTTAAACTGCAACGTGTTCTTTTTTTATTTGCTTAAGTGAAAACTTTTTAAACGACCCAAGTTTTAAGTACAAAGTAAGCTTAAAAAGTATAACACACAACAAAAAAGAAGTTATGTGTATCAGTTTCAAAAGAAAACAGCGCAAAGCGCTAGATGCTTAAAAAGAGCTACTTAAATTCCTTATAATAGATCTTAAAGAAAAAAACTTTACAACAGTATCAAAATGCTTGCTACATTAGCTTTGTTAGGGCCTTAAGGTTTAATTCGTAGACACGAAAATACATACATATTTTATAAATTGATGTTACATTTTCAATCATTTTTAAATATGTATATATTCCACTTTTTACAAATAAAAGTGTCAATTGGCATTTCTCAATTGCGTTGCTGCAAGTTGGTAAGCATTGATTTCTATTTGCATGTATATTGTACATACTAATGTATGTATCTATATATACAGTGCTGTGCATAACATTTGCAACCAAAAACTCTTGAAACTGAATCACCAATTTTCGGCCACTAAAACAGATGCAAATAAAAAACTTGGTATGAGGTTTTATGTCATTTATATTGTTGTTTATAAAACAAAAATAAAAAGTCCATACATCACTAACATAAAACTAAGACTTAAGTGCAATATAAAAATATAACGGTATTGGCTGTGCAAAACATTTGCAACTATTGATCTAAAATAAAAATTAATAACTAATAACTAAAAAAATCAATATTTAATGGAATAACCCCTGTTTTTTATAACAGCAGTGCATGGATGCGATAAAACTATCTTCAAATGGATTCGGAATATCCTGCTACCGTTTTTTAACTTCATAAAACAACTCATCCTGTTTTCTAAATTTTTGATTACAAATAAGCAATGCATTTTCGTGACTTGACGATTTGATTGGTTTTAGATCTGGCGACTACGCGGGGCATTGATGAACCTCAATATTTTGCCATTTTATCCAATCTTTTACCACTTTCGACGTGTGCTTAGGGTTGTTATTATGCAGGAATATCCATTTTAGTGTCATTTTCTTTATAATCATTAGACTTCATTATGCCTTCAACACTTTGAATTGGACCAATTCCTTGCGCAGAGGAGCATCCCCAGACCTTGATTCCATAACCTCTATGCTAGACAGTTCCTCTTGTATATTTCGGGCTTAGCCATTCTCTCCTTGGTCTTCTCACAAGACTTTTACCATCTTTTCTGACAAGTCCAAGTTTAATTTATGCGGATCGAGTGGTAACAGTCTTATGAGAAGACCAAGGAGAGAAAGGTTAAGCCCGAAATATACAAGAGGAACTGTCTAGCATAGAGGTTGTAGTATCTTGGTCTAGGGATGCTTCCCTGCGCAAGGAATCGGTCCAATTCAAAGTGTTGAAGGCATAATGAAGTCTAATGATTATAAAGAAAATGACACTAATATGGATATTCCTGCATAATAACAACCCTAAACACACGTCGAAAGTGGTAAAAGATTGGATAAAATGGCAAAATATTGAGGTTCATCAATGCCCCGCGGAGTCGCCAGATCTATATAAAACCTCATACCAAGTTTTTTATTTGCATCTTTTTAGTGGCTGAAAATTGGTGATTCAGTTTCAAGTGTTTTTGGTTGCAAATGTTATGCACAGCACTGTATGTGTATAAGGGTGACATAAAAACATAAAAACTTTCCAGTTTAGGGGTTCTAAAGTTAAAACTAGGGTGGTGAAAATTAACCAGAAAATTTGTACGTATATTAAGCGAAAACAAAAAACAATTTTAAATCCCCCATTATTTTTCCATCTTCAACTTTTTTCTGGTATATAAATAACACAATGTTCCACAGCTGGGAAAAATGCTTATATTTTGCTTCCGTGAGTATTTTTTTTCTATCTCCAACTCCTTTGGAGGCTGACATAAAAAATTGTTTCTTGCCTGATTTCATGTTATAGTTTTGGAGCAAATCAACCCATTGTATCCCGTTTTATGGGTCTTTTTGACTCCTTTATCCAAAAAATTGGTTATAGTGGGTTTAAATGTATATAAGTATATAAAAATGTAGTGTGCTTGTGTTTGTCGCCTTATTACTTTAAAACCACTTAACCGATCGTTACTATTTTCGCACTATGTATTTCCATTGTACTACAGGTTTTTTATAGCTATGCTAATGGGCGATCGGGTGAGGGGGAGCTGTAGCCCCCATACAAAAAAAAAAAAGAACATTTAAAATGCTATATCTTTGCAGGTATTGCAGATTTTGTTATAAAACTTGGTACGTTGATACATGTTTTTACTGCCAATCAATGTTCAAAAAGTGGAGTGGATTCAGCAAGGGGTGTTGCATCTGTCACACAAAAAAATGACTTTAAATGCTATATCTCTGTAGGAATAGCAGCTTTTGCTATAAAACTTGGTACATAAATATTAATAGTGTCAACCATTAGCTTTGCAAAAAATTGCAGGGATCACTATAGGAAAAAATTCAGCTGAGCGCTCCGAACATTCGGACATCTTTGGTATTTTATGTCACCCTAATATACATACATACGTATAAATATTATGCATAATGCAAATGGCATGCAACATTTTCACTATTGTCACTTGAATGCATCATTGAATGGCTTGAAGTGGTGCCATTATACTTTGATACATTTATTTTTGGATACTGTGGAAAAAGTATTGTGACTGAAAAAGCGCAATTTGAGATATTGAAAATACATATCTCTATTGCAATGTTAAAGCCAAATAACAAATCTGATTGCAAAATGATGAATGTTATTTTGCGTACAAGCTTTAAAAAATGTACTTACAAAGCAAGTTTTTTGGATATTGAGAATTTGGAAATAAAAAACCATAAGGATAATACTAATGTGCAAAATTTTTTAGTTTTTATTTGTTTCATTCACTAAACATGAACGGTCAAGTAAGCATTCAACATAGGAATCTCTCAGAAACTGCATTTTTGAAGAATAATTTATAGCATGATGATATCTCCAGTACACATACCGCACCGAACAGTAGATATACCATTAGTAGATCTTGAAGCATTTTATTTAAAAAAATTTTTTGAAACATTTTTTTGAATTTTAACTTAAGTTTTTTAGAAATTTTATTTTAAGAAAGTAAACTTAAAATGCTTTCAAAACTTGGGAGCTACATACATATCGCCCCTATACAAGTGAAAAGTATTAAAACAGTTTTCCTGAGTTTTGAGTTATTTGGTATTTCTGATCTATAATATTATAGTCTTTAGTTTGATAAAACCCGGGCACCCATTTCGCCATATCTCTGCTAAAAAGTGTGTAACGAACCTTTTCTTCGTAAGCCGGGGTGAAGCTGTCGACGTCCAGGGTTCATTAGAAAATTTACATTTTTTCCAAAAAAACACAGCGTTTCCAAAACGTTACAATTCACTTTTATTCACCAAACCTGTGTGACGACCACCAAGAAAAAGAATGTATCTCCAACAGGAAATACCTTCATTGCCTTTATTGAATAGCGCCCGCCCGCCCCATTACGTGAACTTCTGAAGTAATTGTTCGTTAGGGTGCATTCGGAGTTCTTTGTTGGGCGATATTCAATTAGTTGTGAACTTAGTTGGCAGACAGTTTTATTCGTATACTCGGTTAGCTAAAGGAACTTTTGCTGATTTCTTAAGGTTTAGCTGGCCCAGGGTGAAATAAATATGAAAATGAGTCCTAAATCCTAATATACTATTGAATTCAATTGTATTTGAAAGTTTTACTTATGATTACAAACGAGTTTTACATGGAAGTTTTGCATGTGTTTTCCGATGTCGGTTGCCTGTTGGATAAAAGTTAAAGTCACGGTGTATGAGGCTATGAGCGTCCGCGATTTGCATAAACTGGTTGGAAAACTTGTTTGGCAACTTTACTTCTAATATTTAAAATTATTAAAAAGAAAGTTCAATTTAAGCAAAATTTGTAAAAGCACAAGTGTTAACCATAATCACTGAAACAGGCTTTTTACGAACTGATGCGAGCAAATAGCCAATCCATCAAAAATTTGCAGCATTTAATATTTCCCACCATAGGCTGAAACCTATAGTTTCAAATTGCACTGGCTGCATTTGCTTTAGCTGCGTTTGCTAAAAATTAACAAAAAAATTTGACCGAAAGTCTTCTGACCAAATTCAAGTTGGTTACTGCTGCATTATCAGTGCCATATAAAGAGATAAGAAATTTGCAAAACTCATGACAGCACAATGTTGCTAAATGATCGATGACATGTTGAATGTACTGTCTCCTAGGTGAAGATAGTATTCTGTGACAACAGAGCATCATCAATGTTATTCATTGACAAAAGATGGTAGGTAGTGCTCTGTGGCTTTTTCCTAATATGCACTCAAGTACATTGCCAGAAACACCTAAAAGGAATATATTTTTAATGATACTTTGATGTTGTCCTTTGAAAATGTTTTTGTGTCATCTTCGTTTTCCTGTTTCGTTTATCAATTTTCCATATCAAATGGCTTTCGTTTTTCACCAATGCCAACAATGTCAATAATTTACCCAACAGCGTCGACTTGTTATCCTCTTGCATTCATTTCTTTTTGAAGCGGAAGTTGTCATCGTCATCATAAACTTTACAAAATTTGTATGCTGCTTGCAAGTCAACAAAATCTAACAATGCAGTATAATGGCCAATGTCTGTACACTGAGTAAATATCTGCTACGATTTTTAAGAAAAGCTAGAGTTTATTTAGTGTATCTATGTTGATTGGCTTTAAAATCATACTTTTCTTTTAGTGCACAGTTCCATATTCATAAACGACATTTATAACCGTTGCCATGTACGAATTTCTTACAAAGAAAAATGCAAAGGAAGAGAAATCATAAAGTTTGCCAAAAATATTTTTTTACAATGAAACAAAGCAACGAAAGGAATTGTCCTTGGGTTACAGAAATAACTGCATTTCCAACAGGATGCTTAAATGTTGCACAGTTGGTTTTCTATTCTGGTTTTTTATTGCTACTGCTACTGATGATGTTGACTCGAACATAATCAAAGATGACATCCTCTTGTAGGATGGCTACTTGCGTTTCGACTGTTTTGTGATAAAAAATATGTCATCTTGCTATATTGAAGTCAGTAGCGTAAAACTTTCTGAATTAACTCGTTTATTACCAAAGCCGAAAATTAACCATTTTACAATGTGCCGCTCAATAGAACCTTTGGCAACTCCTTAACTTTGCCGTATCAGAGCAGTTAGAAAGAATTATTACCAACCCCTCTCTCTTTTGTTCGACATATCCACATTTTTACACATTATTCTTAAGTTTTAAGCATTTTTATTCTTAGGTGACCCATAGCGAAATTTTTCGAAAATATTTTTGTTAAGCATCATAATCCATTATAACCCATTTTTTGGGAGACCCACAAAAAATTGGATATCATGGGTTTATGTATTTGGAAAAATGTTTTTATAGAATCTTGTTATGACCTTGGGACAACAAGTTTTATCCAAAACGTGGTTTCAAAGTTTTACAGTGGGGTACAATTTTGAAAATAAGTTTCTTGTGCGTATTTAAAAAAAAAAAAAATATATTTGTCTAAAGAAAAGTGTCAGATATTATTTGTTTTCTAAGCCTTAACTCAAGGTGAAAATATGAGATGTAGAACGATTCATTCTGAGTATTTTTGAGATCGTAATAAAATAAAAACCAACCCATTTTATGAAAAATTTCGGCTTGATACGATTTTTATTTTATTGCGATCTTGGTACCGCGCATTTTCCGGCCCATGGCTTTATATTTTTTCAGATTATAACACACACAGAATCCATAAAATATGTTCTTATTTTTGCGTATGCGACCAAATTGAACATCATTTGCTATGACATCTCTTGTTTTCTTAAAATTTTTGGTTTTTATCAACTTTTTTTAAAAGCTATTTAAGGATGCGAATTTTTAATAATTTAATTATTTTTTATTTAAATATTCATAACTGCGAATTCTAGGCAAAATGTGCAATTTAAGGCTCAAAAGATATTTTTGAAAAAATCAAAAACCTGGTTTTGTAATCATTGATCTTGAATAATTTTAAAAAGAAAAAAGAGAATTAAATCTACAATTTAATGCATGATATCTGAGGCCAGTTAAATTTCAATACACGGGTGTCGACAAAATTTTCCCCCACTTGTTGCATTTGAAAATTTTATACATATTCTTGTTCAGAGTACTTCGTCGCTTGAATTCTGATTTGCCGTAAACGACACTTCGTTGAAAAAGCAAAACCACATAGCTTCTGTCAACACTAGCACAAGTTATCTGCTTTGGCATTTTCAATGAAGTGGCGTTTACGACTAATAAAAATTCAATCGACGACTTCACTGACCATTAGAGTGGTCCAAAATCCGAAAGTGTTAAAAAGTCAAGGTGCGCGCGACTTTTCTGAATCCTTGGATCCTGCTGATTACAAAAAGTGCTTTGGAACCAAAAAAAAATTGCGTTTAGATATTCCGCAACGAGCTTCAATATACTTTTTTAGGAATTTAAGAGTTTTTGAGTACTTCTTTTAATTTAAACGCTATATATTTTTAACCAGATAAGGTATTTGCAAAAATTAAATCGCATTTTTTTAAAAATATTTTGAGCCACATTTTGCATCAATAATACTTAATCTACTCTTTCCCAATTTTTTTTAGCGGCACTTTAAACTTCAAAATTTATGGATTTTTTGAGGTGTTTGCACTTTCAAAAACCGATTTTTTTCTTATTTTGCTCTAGCGAATTTTTTTTCAAATTTTTATATTTTTAAACATTAATTTATCTTTAAAATAATTTCAACAACTAAGCTTTTAGTTACACTTTTACTCACTAAAAACAATAATTAAATTGGACTTAAAAAAAAAATTAATTTTCATGTTTTCAAAGATATCTTAATGGGATGACGTAAGGTACCACTATTTTTTATAGAATCACTAGCTGTTTTATCCGGCGTTGCACGGGTTTTAATAAAAAGCCAGATTGAACAAAAAAGCTAATAACGAAAACTTTTTTTATTTTTTAAAACAATGTGCCACAAACAGATGCTTCGATATATTTATTTTATCTGTAAAATTCCAAAAGTATCGCAAAATATTAAAAAATGCATTGAATAAATCGGTAAGAGTTCAAGTTTATGGAAAAACGTCCAAAATATCGGTAAATGTCCAAAAGTATCGAAATACACCGAAGAAATTGGTAAATGGCCAAATGCATTGAAAAACATCTAAAATATCGGCAAAAGTCTAAAAGTATAGAAGAGCATCTAAAGCAGGCATTATAATAAGCTGTAGTAATACCCTATTTCTGCAGTAATAACTTCCAATATGCAGTAATAACTTCAGAAAATTGTGAAAAATTGTAATAATAAATTTCACCCGAATTCATATTACTTTGTTTTGCGTTAATCGTTTAAACTAAATACTAATTTTATTTCGCATATGGGTATTTCTTAAAAAAAGTCTACCAAGCGTCAAAAATTAAATATGGTTTAAAGTTTGATTTAACCACCGGTAGCTATGCGAAATTATTCAAATTTATATATGCAAATAATACATATAGCTATTCTCAATTGCAGTCCACAAAAAATGGCTGCAAAAATTAAATTTTTTCCAATTTAGTTTTTAACAAATTTACATAATAGTCTTTTTTCTTTATGCAAAAGAGGAGCTTACGATAGTTAAATCCTATTATTGTACTTTAAAATTTACCTTGCAATAGCAATTATACAAAAAAAAATTATAAAAGTGCAACTGGAGTCTAAATAAGGGTATTTTTTCGTTTTTGCTTAAGTAAAGTTCTAATGTCGCGTCCCGTAGTCCAAAAATATCATTTATAATTACACAGGTTTACTAAAAAAAAAAAATGTCATAGCGTTTTGACCAGACTATGTGTTTCCTAGGGACTTTGATTCCTGAATCCGAAAAAAAAATTTGCTTACATATTTCGCAGGATTTTTAATTTTCGTACATGCACCTCAAAAGTACATACTTCCATTTTATGTCGCGTCCGTATGGACTTTTATTGGTACTGCATGCCCGACCGACCTCGTGATTTTTTCCAATAATAAATTATGCGCCAAATAAAAAGTCAAAGTTTTCTCTGTACTTGATTATTTTTAAAAAATATGCGTACGAATGTCACGTCTGCAGCCTGTGGAAATACCCATATAATGTTTTAGTTGTCTAAACTCACCAATCTGGGCTAAAATGTAGCAACCACAATAAGTACTCGGCAACTCTTCTTTACATATATTTTTATAAATGCATTCAAAGAAAATTTCACTATAAATTTTCAATTTTAAATTGAATAATGATAATGCCGTGATATCAGTTATTTAATATTAATATTTAGTATGAATCACTTGAATAAGCCATTAAAAAAATTTTTCTTAAAAATTGCAAATAAAAATAAAAAAAAATTCTGCAGTAATAATTTCTTCTTATTTCAACCCCTGATCTAAAGTATAGGTAAAAGTCCAAATATAACGAAGAACATCCAAAATATCGGTAAAAGTTTCGAAAAATATTGAAAAACTTCTTAAATATCGGTAAAGGTCCAAAAATGTCGAAAAACATTCTAAAATCAGTAAAGTCCAAAAGTATTGGAAAACATCGAAGAAATAATAATAATAATACTTGAATGTTATTATTATGATAAGTAGCATGTTAAAGACTAAGTTTTTCTATGCGAACGATTCAAATCAATAAATATATATAACAAAATCAGTAAAAATCCAAATAACACGAAAAAGATCCAATATATCGAAAGAAGTTCAAAAGTTTCGAAAAATAATCGGTAAAAGTACAAAAATGTCGAAAAACATCCTACATATCGGTAAAAGTCCAAAATTAATGGAAAACATTGAAGAAATCGGTGAAAGTCCAAATACATATATCGAAAAATATTCAATATATTGAAAAGGGTACAAAAGTTTCGGAAAATATTGAAACACAACGAAGAAATCGGTAAAGTCCATGATTATAGAAAAAAATCCAAAATATCGGTTAAAGTCCAAAAATGTCGAAAAACATCCTACATATCGGTAAAAGTCCGAAAGTTTTGGAAAATATTGAAACACATCAAAGAAATCGGCAAAAGTCTAAGTTTATCGAAAAACATCCAAAATATCGATAAAATTACAAAAAAGAAATCGAAAAACTTCCTATAAATCGGGAAATGCCCAAAAGTTTTAAAAAGTTTTGCAAAACATGTAAAACATCTTTAAAAGGCCAAAAATATGGAAAATGTTGAGTTGGCATCACTGACGAAATCACTCTCATTTTTGCTCTTATCAACAACACATCAAGAATAAAAAAACAATAAATGAAAGATACGGAAAAGACAACAACAACAACACATAACTCGTGGCGCAGCAAGCTATATCGACAGAAATGCAAACGATCATTTTCATGCAAGCATTGATTTTTTTTTCAACAACTTCATACTAAAAAAAAAAGGTTTATCTTATAAAAACCAAAGAAAATAATTATACAATCCTGTTCCTTATTACACGAAGAACGTTTTTAAGAAAAATTTATTAAAATCGGTTCGGTATATTTTGCACCAAATCGTTACATAGGGTTTTCATATAAGCAATTTTATATATGTAAATAGTATAGATTAGTTCCTAATCTTCTGAGTAAAACAGCATTCTTCGCAATATCGAAACCTTGGCACTTCATGTGGTTTTTGGCAAAATAGGTTAACAGATAGTTTTCATAGATCTTCTAAGGAAACCAAAAAAATAAATAAATCAAAAAGAAACTAAAATAGTCTTTTTCGATGTATTTGTTGATGCTTATTCCGAATTCAGTCTCAAAATTGCTGTATCTTGTACGGTTAAGGAGATATTTTAACATTAAAGTATAAGAAACACCGTTTTTGCTCTTTTTAAAGTGATATTACAAGTCAAGGTTACTTCCGACCACAAAAAGTGGTATAGTGGTTAAAAGTGCCAGTCTCTTTCTCTAAAATTCAATCCAAGCAATACCGATATCTTTTTTATTCTCGGAGTAATTCTAACCTAAAAAGTTGAAAAAGTGCAAAAAACAGGTTTTTTTGTTATTTCTGCCTTCGATATTTCGGAGGAACAAAGAGATATCGATACAATTTAAATTGGGTTTTGAAGAAAAAGGCTGTCACTTTCAACTTCAATACCATGCTGAAAGTAACCACGTCTTGATATAACTTCTTCAAAAATAGCAAAAACGGTGTTTTTTGCATTTTTAGGTTAGAATATCTCTAAAACCAAATGAGGTAGAGCAATTCTGAGACCGGATTTAGAATCTTCATGAACTCATACATCGCAAATGACTATTGTTGTTTCTGTTTCACCAGGAAAATTTTAAACTCAAAGTTTTTTTTTTGGCCAAATTTGATTAAACTTTACGGTTTTTAGCAAGTAAAGTGAAGCTTATAGCTTAGTTGTTGGAGTCAATTAATAGATAAATTAATGCATAAAAAAAATAATATAAATAAAAATTTGCTACAGCAAAATAAAAAAAAATTGGTTCTTGAATGTGCAAACACCTCAAAAAATTAACAAATTTTGAAGTTTAAAGTGCTTCTAAAAAAAATTGGGAAAGAGTAGGTTAATTATTATTGAAGCAGAATTTGGCTCACAACATTCTTCAAAAAATGCAATTTAATTTTTGCAAATACCTTATCTGGTTAAAAAGATATATCGTTTAAATTAAAAAATGTACTCAAAAACACAAAAATTCCTAAAAAAGTATATTCAAGCTCGTTGCGGAATATCTAAACGCAATTTTTTTTTGGTTCCAAAGCACTTTTTGTAATCAGCAGGATCCAAGGATTCAGAAAAGTCGCGCGCACCTTGACTTTTTAACACTTTTGGTTTTTCCATACAAAATTTGGACCACTCTACTGATCATATTAAAAAAAAAAAAAAAATAAGAGAGGAGCTTTTTGTTAAATCGAATTTTCCGTTTTTTGGCAGAATTGAGTTAAGTCAACATTTACCTGTAAAAAGTAAAATCAATAAAAAGAAACGAGTCTTTTACAAATTCTTTGATGCTGAACTCAAGTCCCGCAATGAAATTGCACTATCATGTCAGAACTGTGAGATGTCCTATCGTTAAAATGCCAAAAATACAAGGTTTTCAGCTGAAGGTAATTTCTGAAAGAACTTTTTGCGAAGAAATTGAGTTCGAGATCAGAATTGGCTGTAGATTTTGAGATATTTTAGGCTAAAAACTCAAACACGGTTAATTTTGAGGTTAGATGCTGACTGCACAAGTTTTCATTTTATTTTGTTTGCCTAATTCTTCACGTAGTGGTACTCTTTCTCTTTAAAATGACCGATTTAAAATAAAATCACGAAATCCATAGCCAGTGTCGTCTTAGTCGTTATATTGGATTTCATGATGCAATCTTAAATCAATCATAACTTTTGAAGGAAACATCATACGGCACCTTTCAAGATGCCATTTTGAAAAAAAAGAGTAGCACTATGCGATGAATTAGGTGAAAGAAATAAAATGAAAATTTCTGCAGTCTACATCTAACCCAATAAGAAGGCGTGTTCGATTTTTAAACCTCAAATGTTGCAAAATCTAGAAGCGCCAATTTTCACCTTGGATACGATTTCTACGCGGAAAGTTCCTTAGGAAAAGCAACATCACAAACCCATTACTTCTTGAGCTGTATTAGTAGTCATGAACTCTTTTATGGTGGTTTTTCTCTTCGAATCCCTTTTTTAATTATATCGATATCGTTTCTTTTTCTCCGGAATATACTAACATAAAAATTTAAAAAGGAGAAAAATCCAGGTTTTTTGACTTTTTTGGAAGCTACTTACGTAGAGAATGCACGAAATCTTTAAGCTCTTTAATACTACTTGAATTACTTAGTACTATACTTCGTTTTCAGAATGAGCCATCGATAAGTAAAACTTTTGTAATAATTTTAAAGTTGATATTCCAAACAAATATTTTTCTTCCAATCAAATATTCACAGACAAAATTTTACAGCCTTGCAGTGTGAATAAAGCAACACAAAACCCAACACCCCCATCAATAAAAATACAATCAATATGACTCATAAAAGTTGAAAAAAAGTAATGTTTATAACAATAGTAGATGTTGTAGATACACTACATACATATACCAAAAAGTAGTAAAAATAACAAATAACTGAAATAACTACATACCCATGGGGAAAAATATCAAACACTTCCTCAGCAAGTACTTCTTAAGCACTTATTCCTGCACTCAGAAAAAAAAGATTGTTAAAACATCAATTTTTCATTCTTAAAAAATTGTTATTTCGAAATTGTTGAAAATAGTACTTTATTCTTAAATCAACAATTTTATTCTTGAACTTAATTTTTTTACGCATTTTTTATAAAAAATATGAAAAATATTTTAAAATGCAAGACTTCAAACAATCTCTTTTACAAACAAACATGTTTTAATATTACTGAATAAGTTCTAGCTGTTTCTTTAAAAAAAGGGTTTATTTAACGAATAAAGGTAAGAAAAATTGCACCCAAAGTGTTGCTCATCTTTTAACATATCTTTCTTCCATCTTTGTGGCAACATATGGATTCCATTATAAATAAAACCATATTGATCCCACTAAATGCAGAGGAGCTTCGAATTTTGGATATTTGGATTTGCGAACGATGTCGATGCTTAGATCTGGCTTATCTCATGATTTTTCTTGAAATTCTCGTTCTGTTTTCAATGGAGGTCTAACAAGTTTATAATTATAATTATATGCTTCTATCTTAAACTTCGGTATGAATCCTAGCTCGTTTAGTTCGTTTTTTAATTGCGAGAACGTTTTGCGCCTCATTACAACAAGTGTTTTTTGCATAAAGTTGCAGTAAGCTGCAGAACGCTTGCATCCTAGGACATGTTAAAAAGAAAGAATGCATCTAATGGAGCGGATGCGCTTTTGGCTGAAAAAGAAGCACTTTATAAAGCCATTTGAAGCGCTTCTTTTCCCCTTGGTTTAGCTACATAGGTTCTATTCATATCTGTAGTCATCCCCATACAACTACATTACACGGCAACAATAAAATCAGTATTGCAGCAAGAAAAACAAAACAAAAAAATTCAATTTCCTCTAAGCGGAAAGGATAATGTTTTTGCGTAAAAGCCAACAGTCAGACAAACAAATACACTCGTTTTTCCAATAGCCCATTTGGAAAAAGAAACTTTTGATATGCTAGACTGTGGAATTTTAAAAATAAATAAAATCCTGACCAACATATTATGCTATATGTAACGATTTCAATAAAATATTGTTACCTTATTTCCCAACCCACGAAAAAAAGTTATGAAATTTATTTCAGAAAAGATCGCAACTTTCATTCTTAAATATCAAAAAAAGTGAAAATTCCAGATCTTCGCAGTTTGCTGCGATCATATTAGAACGAAATCGTGTAAAAAGTGCAAATGATCTGCATCAAATTCTAATGTTCTACTAAAAATTACTAATACGAAGTAAAAATTTTAATTTCAAGAATAAAACTTTGGAAGAACATCATAAATTGCCTATACGGTACGTTCTACAAGAATACAGGTGCATTCGTGTACATTGAGATATCTTGTGTTAGTGTGCTATAAAATCAATTTATATGTATTTGTCTGTGTGCATACGAGTGTGTTTTACGAATTGAAATGAATTCACTGAAATTTATGCTCGATTTACTATGCATACTGATACAAAACACAAATACAGCGATATTGAAATATATACGAATACAGTTGGGAGCAACAGCAATGGCATTACTGAAGTTAAGCGTTTAAACTAGCGTCTGCAATAAAATGCAAGTAAAAACATATAAAATAACAATGAGAAAACCTCGTAGAAAAAAATAAATCTAATGCGAAAAATAATTGCAAATTATAATTTTTTAATGTTTAGTTTTAACACTTGTGCATTACATACGAGCACAAATGAAAATACGGATAATCCAAGCTCAATACTCATATACTTGCAGGGTTTTGAAATATTCTTGCTTAAAGTTGCAGAAAACTAAATTTTTTTCCATAATTTTTCTTACCAAACTTTAGCATTAAACTTTTCTTCTAATAGGACCCTTACTTTCCCAGTTATTATTCTTTGTTGTAAGCCCAACAATAGAGGTGTTTTAAGAATGTATTGAGATCCTTAGTAACAACATTTTGATACATGACACCCCTCAATATTGTGAGGTTGGAAAAAAAAATGAGTTTGCAAAAAAAATTTTGGGGGTGGGGTGAGGGTAAAGGTTGGCGCATCGAGGTCAAAGGTGAGAGAAAAAGGGAAAAAATTTACATACAGCCCTACAAATGTTAAGGGGTCACCTCTAGAGGGGTCAAATGTATGACCGACCCACATTATTTTTCCCTTTCCAACATTTTTACCAAGCATACTTACCCCCTATCTCTAACCCCTAAGGAGGCTCCCATACATAATTGACATTTTTAGGAAATCAACCCCAACCACTCCCTGCGTGTCCTTAGAAGGGTCAAATGTGTGACTGGTCCCTAATATTTTTTCCTCCCCAACATTTTTTCCCATCATACTTACCCTGTACCTCTGACTCTTTAGGGGACTTCCATACAAAATAGATGTAATAGACATGAAAAATATTGAAAGGAAATCGTCAAATAGGCCCACAACTGCCCAGAAGTCATTCCTAGAGGAGTCAAATATATGACCGACCCCCATTAGCCCCCCTCCAAAGTTTTTTCTTAGCATACCTTCCCCTTATTTCCAATCCTTAAGGGGGCTCCCATGCAAAATTACTGTTGTTATATAAAATGGCTCCACTGCCCTAACTGGCACACGGGTACTCCTAGAAGGGTAAAATGTATGACTGACCCCCATTATTTTTTTGCGACCTATATTTTTTCCCCTTACCCCATTTTTTCAACCCTGAAGGGGCTGCCACACATTTTTTTTTTTTTTTATAAAATTTCCTAGAAATAATGGGGGTCGGTCATACAATTGACCCTTCTAGAGGTAACCATGGTCCAATTAGGGCAGTGGGGGCAGTTTTTAAAAAAAACTTAACTTTGTATGGGAGCCCCCTTAAGGATTGGAAATAGGGGGTAGGTAAGCTGTGAAACTTTGGAGGGGGTAATGGGGGTCGGTCATATATTTGACTCCTCTAGGAGAGACTCCTGGGCAGTTATGGGCCTATTTGACGATATCCTTTCCATATTTTTTTATGTCTATGACGCCAGTTTTGTATGGGTGCCCCTAAAGAACTAGAGATAGAGGGTAAGTACGGCAGAAAAAAATGTTGGGGAGGAAAAAATATTAGCGGCCGGTTATACATTTGACCCATCTAGGGGCACCCTGGGAGTTGTGGGGGTCGATTTCCTGAAAATGAAAATTTTGTATGGAAGCCCCCTTAGGGGTTAGAGATAATAGGAAGGTATGCTTGGTAAGAATGTTGGGGGAGAAAAAATAATGTGGGTCGGTCATACATTTGAACCCTCTAGAGGTGGCCCCTCTTGTAGGGCTGTAAGTAAATTGTTTTTCCATTTCTCTCATCTTTGACGTCGATGCGCCAACCCTTACCCTCACCCCACTCCTAAAATTTTTTTTGCAAACTCATTTTTTTCCAACCTCACAAAATTGAGGGGTGTCAGGTATCAAAATCCAAAATTCGTGCACTAAAACAGCACTACCCAACAAACAACCCAACAAACAACGCAACAAACAACACAACGAACAATATTATAACCATTTCAATTTTAACGGTTGGAAAAAGTTAATTTCCAATTGTTTTCATAACCAATTTTCAAACGTTTGTTAAATGTTATTTTTTTATAATATTTACAATTGATTTGCATGGTTAAAATCAACAATTAGAAAAATGTTTATTTCCAAAAGTTTTTGTAGTCATTTTTCAAACATTCAAAAAATTTTTTATTTTATTTTTTCAAATACTTGTCGAGCTATGTAAAACACAAAGCATTTGAATCAAAACTGGCAAGTTAGGTCAGTTGATAAGATTGTCGACTCATAACTTGGAGGTCATAGGTTCGATTCTCAGCAAACATACAATTTTTTTTTACTTTTAATGAAATATAATAATGTTTGGAAAATGTTGTTTAATGAACTTAATTAATTGAAAAATTAAAAAACAATTTAAAAATATTGAATCAAAGCATTTGGAAATTATTGCATAAAAACATTTGTAATAAGCTTGTTCCAAATGATTTTCACAAGCTTGCTATGAAGGGTCCAGTTTCGATTATAATCTAATTATTAATTAATTAATAATTATTAAATAATTAAAATTCAAGAAATTCCAAACGAATTATTATGCTTATGCTGATGATGTACAACTTTACTTGTCTCGTCGTACTGGTTTGATGGAGGATCTGAGTTGTAGACAAAATGAGGATCTAGATCGCATTAATACATGGGCTATTTGTAACAGACTTGAGCTCAACGCCTCAAAATCATACGTTTTGCCAATTTATAAAGTTGAATTAGATTCTGACGATATTCCTTCGCTATTTATAGGTGAAAAAAAAAACTTAAGTTAATCAACCATGCTATAAGTCTTGGCTTCCACATAAATACCACACTATCATGCACCGATCATATTACCAATGTCGTAAGAAAAATTTTCTTTACATTGAGAAAATTGAGAATATCGGCTGATTTTACACCACTTGAAACTAGACGAAAGCTTGTGGCACAGTTAATTGAGGAGTGGCCGTACCAAAGGGCCTAAGTACCATTTCGAGGCAAAATTAATGTCATACCTTTTATGTGCCTAATAGTTGGTTATTTGACTGTTATAATTTTTTTAACATAATGACATCAATTTCACACTATCAAGTAAATTTTTGGTGGAAACAGAAAACAGTTTTATAAATGTCACCCGTTTCATATTCTGACACTACTTTTGCCTCGAAATGGTACTTAGGCCCTTTGGTACGGCCACTCCTCAATTGTTCCCATCATAACGTACTCTGCTGTAGTGTATAGTAAATTGGATTCTAGTTCTAAACTCAAATTAGAAATTGCGTTTAATCATGCAACACGTTATGTTTATGGGTTGAGAAAGTTTGATCATATATCACAGTTAAAAAAAAGTATCCTTGGCTGTGATATATTGAACTATCTTAATTTTAGAAACTGCTTGTTTCTACATAAGCTTATTAATTTAAAAACCCCATTGTATTTATTTGAAAAGTTACTATTCAGTCACTCAGCAAGGTGCAATGTTTTGATCTTACCAAGTTTTAATTATGTAAACTCAACAAGACTCTTTTTTGTCAATGCTATCAGACTCTGGAATTCACTGCCAGTTCATCTAAGATCAACTATTGAATATTTATTGAATAAAATAAAAACCATTTTTGTATTTCATAAATTTTTTCATCTCTAAACATATTTTTCTTTCTTTTCTTTTTATCTTTCTCTCTTCTCTTTATTATTTTTTCTCTTTCTGTTTTCTTCCTTTTTTCTCAAAATTGAAGTGAAATCACTGATATATTTCTTTGTGCTATAAAAGAACTTAGTTCCTATTGTACTTATATTGGTTATTATACTTAAATTGAAGGGAAATGTTTGCTTCAATAAGCGTTTAATTAATAAGTTATTTTTCAAACGATTTTGTTTGATGTGAAGATATCTCAACTCTCATACAAAGAACTATTTTTATATATGTATCGGAAAACCGACTTAGGCCCGAAATAAATGAGTCAATTCTGAAGTACATATTCCCCAATCAGAGGGTAATTTCTGTATCTGTTTTCCGGTTTAAATATAACTTAATATAACATAATCCAGCAATTCTTGGATTTTTATTGATTGTCAAAAAGTACCTAAGAGTATGTAAGTACGTACTTATGTTCGAATGGGTCAATTTTTGCGTAATCAGTCAAGATTTGGGTTGACAACTCTGATTTTTTTGAAAATTGGTGAATAGTTAGTATTTGACATACATGTAACTGGCAAAATGATATTCCGAAATTCGGAGAATTTCCAAGATGGCGGCCACAGGAAGTCTGATCTAACTTTGGGACATATTTGAAAATTCATAGCTTCCCGGCTTTTTATCCGAATTTAATGAAATTTTTAGAGTTAGTGAAGATAAGTATGAGCTTTTGAGAAAAAAAAAAAAAAAAAAAATTCTGTTGAAAAACAAAAAAATTTTATTTAGGTGAAAAAAAAAACCTTTTTTTCTTCTAAAGCCATTTTGGGGCTTGTAGCACCCTCTTAATTTTTTTTTTAAATATTTTTATTTAAAAGTGTATTTTATTATAATTATGTTGCGATCCTCAAAATTGTGGTACCTTTTACAGTTTTCAAGTTATGACTTTTTGAAGTTGTTTAATGTTGTGTTTATCTTGAGTTGTTAGTGCACGTGCTTACCATATAGGGATGCCATCGCCCAGACAAAATTTTTTTATGGTAATCCATATTAAAATTTTGCATAGAATATTTATGTACAAAATTTTTACCCATTATAACCAAGTTTTTCAAAAAAGAGGACGAAAAACCCATAAAACGGGTTATAATGTGTTAAGATGTTCTAAAACATTCATCTTTTCTTGATTTCATGGTAGCCTTCTAGAACTGAATTTTTTCAGAACATTAAACATATTTTTTGAACCAATTTTTTTAAAATTTTATGTGTCTTAAAAATTTAAAAAAAAATGTCACGTATTCCTCAGAGGATTGTAAGCATTTTATGCCTTTTTTTCGTAAGATGCCTTGGTTTTTAGTTAAAAAGTGTTTTGAGTGTTTCCTTCATAGATTTTAGTGTGTGAACTACCAAAAACACTTATTTTCGAAAGGTTATTACTTTTGTTCCGGTCGATACATTTTTATGTTCTTGGTATCGGTTGACATTTTCTGTTAAACCTCTGTTTTGAAGATTTTGGTCTTTAAAAAAAGTGCCCAAAAATTTTGTACTGAAAATCAATTAACTCGATTTAAAAAAAAAAAATCTGTTGAACCGATTTTTAAAATTCTTTTGAATTTGAAGTCATCGTAAATTTTTGAACAAAATGAGATGTTTCCCATCAAAATCCTTAAGAAAAACTTTTTCGTCTTATATCGCGAGGATGTGCAATGAGTAACAAATTTAAACAATATGTTCAAAATAATTTCACAATGCAATTCATCAATTCGTCTTTTCGCACTATAAATTTTTGAGCTTTTCATATAATTTTACGTATCCTTTCTCACTAGTAAAATCCTCATAATAAAAACATAGCAATTCCAAAACAATTACATACTTGTTATCATAAAAGTGTCGTCAAGAATCATTTGTTTTCAATTTATTTTCCATTAGGAGATGCTTTTGCTTAAACTTCGCACATTTGCTATTAAAAATTTACAAATCCAAGCGTACAATTTTGCAAAGATTTTAATTTGAAAAATGAAAAAAATCACTAACGACGCAAATCATTCCATAGAGGAAAAGTGAATCCTTGTTTGCTTCCGATTTTTTTTTTAATTCATGTAAAACGTGCTGATTTTTAAAGAAAAAAAAAAAAAAAAAACACCAAATAAACCGTGAGTAACGTGACAAAAAAAGAAAAGAAAAACCTGACAGACTGACAGACAACTTTAGTTAGGCGAATAGAAAGTTTGAATGGAAAATACAAATTTGAATCGTCGTGCATGCACGCCATGCTAAAAGTGAACGTTTTTCTAATTTATAAGCAGGATATGAAATATAAATCCTTTGTAATTGAGTCACGTAAATTAAATGCGAAGAGAATTTCACGGATTTTTCAAACACCCGCTTTTGCCTTTACTCTCACTTGTTTCTCTTTCTTTTTGCGTTGGTAAACTTTTGTGGTGGCATTTACTTTTCCTTCCTAGGAGCAGCGATGTGTAGCTTTAAGCTGCAATGTAATGTTGCGAATACTTTTTGACATGAATGAAAAATCGTACTAATTATAACGACTACATTATCTTGCTTTAGTCTTGGGGTCGAATCGCCGCATCAGTGAACGTACTACTCGTGACGTAAAATCATTTATTTAGTAATGCGAAATACAAGTGAAACACATGATTTTACGTCACGAGCTGTACGTTCACGGATGCGGCGATTCGACCCTTGGTCTTGGCTTCCTTGGACGTATCGATATGATTCAATATTCAAATTTCAGATTTTCTTCTTCCCCTCTCTGCGGATAAACAAAAAAGTTTGTATTATTTAACTACATATTATCAAGATCAAAGACTAATCTTGGTCTTGAATTAGATTTTGGCCAAGTATTTTGTGCTATTGCTCGTGGTGTTAGCCACTTAGCTTTTGTGTTGGCCTTAATATCTTTGTTGCGTCTTGGCCTCGAAAAATAACCATGACCAATAAATGTTACAACGAATGTTAACGAATGCTGTATCTCCAACAAGTGCTTTTCAATTACAACAACACTTCTGCATGAAGTAACAGGGGAGGCAATTGCAACAACAAATAAAAGTCAAAACAAATAACTCCGAATTAGCGCTCCGTCTCTATTCAATAACGCACAGAGCAAGCAGCATTTATGTTAAGGACTTGCGACAAGTACGCCATGCTGAAATGCAATAGAGTGAGTGAGAGAGTTCTTTTCAATTCGACAGCAATATAAATTTTGTATGAAATTTTCGTTTATCTGCTTTTTTTAACATTTTTTCCTTTACTTTGTTTGTTTTTCTCGCGCAGGATATGAAGCAGGCATGTTCAAAAAGTTCGTGCATCCTGCTTGATTCGATTTTTTAGCGGCGCTTAATTTATTTTCTTACATCAAGATAAACGTAAAAATAATGAAGTGAATCTTATATGAAGCGTGAGCATTATTATAATGCCGCTTATGTGTATCCTTTTTTTTAAGCTGCTCTAATTTTAATTTTTTTTTTTTTTTTTTTCATTAAATTTATGCAAATTAAGGGTGTGCAGAGCTTAGCGATTGGATGTGGATTTTTGTATTTGCGGAAATTATTACTTCTTGCAACAAGAAAAATGGATTAAGGAAATTAAATCGATTTCCATTTCAATTGGATAAATATAGAAGTTTAAGATAGAATTTTCAATAAAAAAAAAAATAAAATAATCCTTTTAAGTTAAGTTTTAAATTGTGTCCGATTATTACTCTTGTTTGGTTTTTCCTTCATCTATATCTCTTCTCCCTATGTTTCCTAAAGATATAACAGGATATAGTTTGCATGATTTTTTCTAATAGCTTAAAGATTTTTAATATTGTAGTATTTAATATTATTCGAGAATATAAGGCACTTAGCTACCCAAGAAGAAAAATTTCTAGCGCTTCTGATCCTAGCACTTCAAAAGTGCTTGTCCCCATAGAAATTTAGAAGCACTATCACAATGATATTTTATAAGGCTGCAGTAAGAAAAACGTGAGTTCGAACCCAGCGCGAGAGATTTTTTTTTTCCTTATTTTTACTTTTTTTTGCTTTATTTGTTTTTTTATTAAAATATTTTTTATTCAACATCTTTTATTTAACTTTTCTATTTTCCTTTCTCTTATTAATTCACTTTTGTTTAACTGAATTGAAATTGATTACTCAATGATTCCATATAAGGCTGCAGTGAGAACAACGTGGGTTCGAACACAGCCCGGGTGATTTTTTTTTTTTCGTTTATTTATTTTTTTTTTGCTTTATTTTTTTTTTTTTTTTATTAAAATATATTTTATTCAACCTTTTTTTATTTCACTTTTCTATTTTCCTTTCTCATTTTTATTTACATTTGCTTACTTGAATTGAAACTGATTGCACAATAATTCTATGTAATGCTGCAGGAGTATTCGTATGTCAAATTCTGTTTGGACAACATTTGATTAACATACAAATTTAATAACTCTTCATATCATCGGGCGTTGGTGTAGCTGTCTAAAGGGTTGGTAAATGTAAGAAAAAAATATCTAGCACGCGGAGGGCCGTGGATTCAAATCCTGGCGCAGGCCGTTTTTTTTTTTTCTTTTTTTAATTTTATTGAAAAAACGCTTACCGCAGCATTACAAATAAGCGCTTCAAAAACCCTTTTTTGGTAAGGCGGTAAGCTTTTGCTCACTTACATCCTATGACATGCAATGTTAAAAAGAAAGTATTGTTCTTACGGAGCGGAAGCGCTTATTGGTGAAAAGGATGCACTTCAGAAGGGTTTTTGAAGCACTTCTTTTCCCCTTGGGTATATTTCACTTTTCAATATCACCAACTTTAATAGAATTGTTTGATTCTGCGAGTAATTGACTTGATATTGTCCATAATACATACACCTATATTTTTGTTTAGTAGTCAGGGTAAGAAAGGTTATAGCAGTAGTCTCGATGATTATTTTTCTTGGACCTACTGATGTCGCAGCTGTGGGGAAAGAATCTTGCAGAGCGATTATTCCACAACTTAATCGTGCGACCAAAGAACGAATTATTCCAATAATGCAACATGTTTGGATGGGTCTAATTAGAATCTCGATGAAATCAATTCATAAATATCTCATTACATTATAATTACTATAAAAAAAAGGGTAACAAAAAGGTCATTGGAGTCTGTCTCGTAGCTCCAAAGTTAATTTTGAATTGTACTCTAGATTAGGCCTTTCAGATCTTTGTCGAGTTATCATTTTTTTTTTGAATCATTTGACTTTAGCTATATAGCTTACATATTGAAAATTTTCAAATTCACTTACAGTTCAAGATTTAATCAAATTTTTTGGTTTTTCGGTGATTTCTATCGAATTTCTGAAATATTTCGCTTTTTTATTACTATACAATTCGGTATTTCCCGACTTTTTCAATAATATTCAATCAACTCATCGATCTTTTCAGAACTGCGTGTACCTTTTGGAGTTCTCATAAAGTTTTTGCTGTCATAAGCAATGAGTACCTGTAGACTGATCCCTGCGCGGTATACAAAAAGAAAAGAAAAAATTTAAATATTTCAAAACTCCAAAAATTTAAAACTTGCAAATAATGTAGAAAACCGTAAATGAAATCAAAAAGCATTGAAAAATATCCAAAACTGATATATGCAATATCAAACGGTTTAAAAGTGTTTTTGAAAGAAATCGAAAATTATAAAGATGAATTCCATATCTTGAAAATCATCGGAAATTAACGAACAAACTAAAAAAAAAATCGTTAAGTACTGTAAACTATAAATTTTATACCAAATTTGTATAAAAACTTTTGATAAAACGTCAAAAACGTCCGCACACAAAATTTAACATTTGTGGAAAAATCATTTTACGCAGCAATTCGTAGTGAAAATTGTAAAAAATAAATAACTTAAAAGTAACCTAAAGTTATAAAAAATAATTTAATTATTATGTGTAAAATATAAAGTATTGGAGAATGCACACTTTGTGTATGCGTAAAACGCTCTCATTTGTCGTACGCTCTCTTTGCGTTATGAGTAGGGTTACCAACATTTTTTCGGTAAAATATAGTATTTTTCCGATAAAACCTTAAAAAATATAGTACGCTACAAAAAAATATAGTATTTCATGGAAAGAGTAAAAACTAGACAAAGATATACATATTTAGTACTTATTTATTTTTGTAAAACTATACTTTTGAGAAGTTTTTGGATTTTTTAGTAACTTTTTGTCTATTAACATAAAACTAAATAAAATTTTTCGATATCTCGCTTTGTTTCCAAGATACCAAGGTTTAAAAAATACGAGAATATTAAATAAATTTCAAGAAAATTTTGATTTGACTGGACTTGCACTCTAAAAGCTTTAAGTTTCGGTATCACGAAAACAAGACGAGATCACGAAAAATTTGATCAAATTTTTTTGGGTCATTTCATGTGAAAACATTGTCAAATTGACAAGCTACGGAAATTAAAGTATCGCCAAAAAGCTCACGTGGTCAATGCCACTTTGCCGATAGAAAATGTAGCGTTACATGGAGCACATTTTACATTATAGACGTTTTAAGGATCTTTAGTAATCTAATCATACTCTTTTCCCATTCAGGTTTATATTTTTGGATCCTTTTTGGTATTTTCCACTTCTAAGTAGGTTTCGTTTTCGCTACTACTTTCCATAACTGCGAGACTTCAACTTTTTAACGGGAAGAGCAATTAGTGAAAATAATTAAACAAATTTCAAAATAAAAACGAAGCAAACATTTGTTTGACGTTGTCAATTTTGAAAAGCAGTAAGACAGAGGCGCGTTTGGTAGCACGCACATAGCATTAATCGAAAGGCGCGTTCGTAAATTATAAAGAGTGAGAAATTTGTTTAACATATTTAGTATTTCAAAACTAAAGATGTGTTTTTGTGGACACTTTATCTGTGCTTGTAGAAATACATTCTGATTAACGTCTGGAAAGGCAATAACTACTGTGCTTTACATAACACAGAAAAATATAGAACGGTCATGATAAATATAGTATAAATATAGCATTTTTGCGTACTATATATTTCTTCAACAGTATATAGTACGCAGACCCGAAATATAGTACAATACTATATATTATAGTACGGTTGGCAACCCTAGTTATGAGGGTTATATTGTATTTCGTCAGAATGAGACGACTTCACTTGAATAGAATTATTTAGACGTGATTGATTTTGCTGAATTGAGTATTTATTGAAATAAAATAAAATAAAAAAAATCATTTATTTTAGAAACAAAAAGACTTAAGTTTGATTTTTCAAAAATAGTGTTAAAGCCAAGTGTTATAAGAAAGTGTTTTAAGTTATAAAAGTGAGGGAAAGAGTGGTTTTTTTTTTTGCAATCGTCAATTTTTGATGCATTTGACCATCGTCGCCTGCTTGCAGCCAGAACGTTACATGTACCGAACATCGTCATCACCACCAATATTGTCATCGGCACCATCAGTGGCGTAGTACTATTTAAAAAGCTTACAACTGTTTAAGATTATTAACAAAATTTACATTTTATTAACTTAAGCAACTTTCTCATAACAAAATGATAATGTAATAGAAAAACTGCAAAACAGCCATAGTAGATTTATATGCTTTAAGGAAATATGTAATTGAAAATATTTTAAGTTATGAAATTTGTTACTCTTAAAATAATATGTAATTATTGTAATTTGAATGATATTTTTTAATTATGGAATTTATGTGCGTAAAAAGATTCGTTAATATGGACATCATATGAGTTTTATATAAAATGGTTTAAAATACTTTCATATGAATTTCTATATAATTTTTATACAAAAAAAGTATATAGTAGGGGAACTGATCCTATTGTGTTATAGTTTTTCAATGTGGTATAGTCGCATATCTCCTATTTGGGTAAGAACTTGCAAACGTCACTGCTTTTATCCTGTCAGAAAACATGAAAAACCAGGGATGTGTTGCTATCATAACCAAACAAAATTTTTCCGATGTCAGTTGAACGAAACGTTAAGAAAAAGTTGCTTTTTGGCAAAGTTTTATTTATATTCACTAATGTGGTATATGAATATTTCTTGTTATGCTTAACATTATTTAGTCGCTGTTTATTTTTTAATAAAAACTATGAGTTTGAGAACCAATGTAAATGGTATTATGAACTTGTTTCATACCTTTCAAATTTTATATTTGGTTATTTGATATAACTATACCACATTACCCTGCTCATATTTACCATATTACCCGGCCACTTTACAAGTACTGATCAGTATATATAACACATTACCCTAACATACATACCACATTTCCTTCCTACTTTTTGAAAACAGCTTTTATGACTTTTTTTAGATTTTGCTCAATAACTTTTTTTAAAAATATTGAAAAATATTCTGTAGCCATACTTCACTGATCAGCAAAAAAAAAATTTCGCTGAATTTGATCTAACGGTTCTCTTGCAATTTTCAAAAAAAGATTACATATACCACAATACCATCAGTTCCCCTAATACTATAAAATTTAAAGCAAAATAGTTTAAATTGTGTTAATACTTTATGTGCATACATTTTATTCGAACAAGCATAAATGGTTTGTATACCAAATTCAAGTATAGATTTTATACCAAGTTTGGTGTGGATCTGTATTCAATCCAATTTGGCTTGAATTTTACACCTTAACATTTTACTATGTTGTTTCCGACTTTTTCAGCAACTTTTAACTGATTTAAAAATCCTCAAATTTCTCAATATTTTCCTCTCATTCGGCTTTCTCTTAAAAAAAAAACAGACACACTACCAACACGAATAACATGATGTGGAATATTCTTTAAGAATTGTATTCATTAAGTTGAAAATACTTCGTCAGCAGATGAGGCTTAGTTCGTAAAAAAAAAAAAAAATCTCTGAAACAAAACTTTTACCAGCAATTGCTTTGATTAGCATTTTAATTAGTTTTTTATGAGTTGCAAAGACAACGCCAGCAAAGCTGCAGCATCTTTACCATGCATGCATGACACATTATAATGAGCTGCTAAGAAAGTTGAAAATCTGAATACGCACACCAACAAACACACACAAGTACCTACACCTTTATCATATGCATGTACGCATATCCTGCTAATACAGCAACATTTTTCCTTTGTCTGCTTATACTTAATCAGAAATTGAAATGCCCCCTTTTTTTCATTGATATTTTACTGCCTATTAAAATGCAGCAACTTCAGCAACAACTTCAAAGTCTACGACAAAGATATCTGCCACGTGCAGAACTAAAGTCACCTGCTTTTTGCAATTTAAGCATAAATCCTTTTTTTATGTCACCAGATTTTTTGATGCGCTCATTTTGATATGCGAGGGAAGGTACGAAAAAATGCACGCATGCATTTTACCTCAGCTTTAACCTGATTTAACGGAAGCAGTAGGTATACAACGGTAGATTGGCAAAGATAATGAAAAACGCTGATTAAGCGGCATTTTATTAAAAAAATGCTGATAACGAACAAGGTGGGGGATGGAAGCTAGAGTTGGAGGTTTTTGTGCTCGAGATTACAGCGGAATTTTTTCAGCATCGCTGAGCAGAGAAAGCGAAGCGCTTCAGATGTGCAGTTTAATTTTAATGGAAATTTGTCAGTCATTTTTAATTTAGATGAGGGTAAGAAACAGAAAAAAGAAAAAAATAATTTGCTTATCCTTTGTATTTTGTTTTATTATTTCGAGTACTTTAGATATGAAGCTATCAGAGCATAAGTGGCCGGACCCACAAAACTCCACAGTATCAGCAAATCGCACTTTACTATTTTTTTTTTAGATTTGTGGGTTAAGCCACTTCTGCTCCGATAGCCTCTTATTGAGTTGCCAGAGAAATTTATTTTTTTAATAATTCGATAGGAAAAAACAAGATAGTTGAAAATTTATTAAGAAATCCGTTGCAAAGAAAGATACAGTACTTACATACTTAGTATAGATATTTGAGGAATTTCTTCTGCCATAAATTTTTCGACTTTTTCAACGTTACTCGAATTAGTTCTTCACTTTTCAATGTTTTACCGAATTCCCCAATTTTTTATTTTTTTTCTTTTTTTTGAATATTTTCACTAATCAATACTTTTAGCAGTTTTCGAAACATATCCTTATCCTTGTTCAAAATTTTTCAATCTTAATATACTGTCTTTTTTACTCAACAATTTTTTTGGCCGTGGCATATTAAATCTCCAGCCATTCAATTAATGATATAGTCAAAGCAGAGAAAGGCAAACAGACTTGGCCAGAATAAATCAAATAACAGTTGAGCTTCTAAGACCATGCAAAAATTCTATATCCTCAGCCCTCCAAAAACTGAAGTAAAGAGCACTTGCCTTAGGATTGTCTATTGTGTGTGCTAGTCAAATTTCCCAATAGGATGATATCAGAAATTGTCAAAATGATAAGAGGCATCATATTGCTAAACTAACAACAATTATCCTAAGTAGAGTTAGCAACACAACTTAATTTGGTTATCCGTCAGGATCAATTTTACGTGGATCAAAATAAAATAAAATAAAAATGTAAGAGTACAAACAAAATTGGATTCTTGCACCTATTTCAAAGTTCATAAAACCTACACCAATCGATAGAGAATTTTGCGCTGAACAACATATCAAAATGGGTCCTTGCAATTTTTCCAGGAAATTATATAAATTGATGTTTTCCACGTGAAGTACCTGGTAAAAAACTTTGATGTTTCCGATTTTAGTAATATTTCATTATGTTATACATGTATGTTCTCGATCCAGATACAAAATATTTTTACAGCATAAAGTCTGGTTGATGAGCTAGAGGGTTTTAGAAGTTCTTGAAGGTCTTAGAAGGTTTTCCAATTTTGAACCGTTATAGCGCCACTTAACGACGTAACTCCGAAAAATCCTTTGGCAGTTTTTTTCTACTATTTAATGGTAATCAAAAGTGATACACTTGAACTCATCCAAAAAAAAATTTTTTTTTATACCATACACCCAACCCAGGGTATACTCACTTTGTGCTTTCGTTTGTAACGCAGAGAAGGAGGCGTGGTAGATATAGAAAAGTATATATATTCTCGATCAGCGTCACCTTGTTTGGCTTGCTGGCTGGGTTCTGGCTGGCTGTGCGTGGAAATATTTTTTACGAGAAAACTAAGCAAGATAATTCAATGAAATTTGATACACTGCCTCCGTCATTAAAGTTTGCTTATGGGATTGAGAACTAGCGAAATCGGTTGAAGGACACGCCTACCGCTCACACAAAATATGTGTTCAAAATGCAACTTTAGGAGTATTTTTCACGACAATTCAACCAAAATGCACATAAATACTACGAGTTATTAGCGCAAGCTCTAAGCAAAAACTGGGCGGATTTGGACAAGAAGAAGTGGCACCTCCCATATATGCAAAAGCTTCAAAACGCTATACTGAAAGCGTTTTTTAAGATTGTCGAACTAAATTTTACTCAGACACTAAGGACTATAATTGCAAGCTCTGAGCAAAACTGGGTAAAATCAGACAGGAGGGCGTGGCACCTCCCATATATACATTTCAAAATGCTATACTGAAAGAGCCTCTGGCGGTGAAAATTTTAATTTAGAGACGGTCAAACATTTAACTTAAATTAAGTTGATATGATAAACCTATTGTGTACCCCACAGTTTTTTTCGGGTCGAAAGGGTTAAATTTTGTTTAAAAAATTATATAATTCCGACTGCGCTCCAAAATGTTTCTGATTTTAAATAAAAAAAAAAATCGTCAAAATCGGAGCTGTTCTTGAGGACTTTCTCATATTGCCTGTTTTTTGGCTTAATTGACTCCACTAAGTATATAGACCCAAGAAGTTCATAACTTAGAATTTAACATAGAATCCAAAACTGAATGAAAGCAATTGAAAAAATTTGGTTTGGAACAAATTGATCCTCTCTGATGTATATGTCCTTTTCATAAGAGCTTTACGAAAATACATAAAACTTTTTCGGATTTTTGAAAATTTTCGTCAAAATTTTCGATTGGCGAGATTTTTCGAAATTTTTTTTTATCATTTTGGATCCCTCTCATAATTTTTCGACATTCTTAGAATTTTTTATTTTTTTTTTTTTGCATTTTTAACACTTTTCCACTTTTAGGAGTTCTTACTTTTTAATCGGCATCTTGAAACTTAAACGAAATTTCTGAAATTTTCTATTTTTTATATTTCAAGCATTTGTGTAGATTTTCAGCATTTCCGACTGCCTCACAATATCTTATTTCTTTCAATATTTATGAACGTTATAAGCAATTTCCAGATTTTTTCGTTTATATCGAGCTGTCCAGATTTTTTTCGACATTGGATATGGATTTTTCCCATAATTTTCTACTTTGACATGTTTTCGTAAATTAATTTGTTTTGGTTTTTTTAATTTTTTTTATTTTACTTTATATTTTCTATACCCATTAGGAGATTTTCCTGGTTTTATCGACTGAGAAACAAAGGTTGATGTCTTAGATGATGTAGTTTTAGTTAATTTTTTGTTTTTCTCTTCAAAAATTTATAACAATATTTTTGTCACATTCATCAACACATTTAAATAAAAAAACACATTTAAATAAAAAAACTTAAGAAATATTACCAAATAGAACCCTTATCAAATGTAAGTTGTTAATACCTACTTAGACAAATGGACAAAAAAGGAAACATCTTCAATTTAATAAAACAAATGTCAAGCAGCTGCAAGGATGATTATAACAAAATTTAAACCCATACGCAACATTTACACAGTCGACCAACATTTCTTATGAAGATGTTTGCGTACACGAAATGTATTGGAGAAGACAAGAAAAGAAGGAAATAAAAAAAAAAGGAAAAAGTTCTTGAAAATGGGCAACAGGACATACGATGCCATCATCATCACCATCATCGTCAAGTGAAAGTTGTGAACATATAACAAGTTGTGGCGGCGCTAAAAGAAAATGTCAGTGAAATTTAAAACGACCAACTGATGTCGCGCACGCAATTGAATAAAACGAAAGAAAAATTGCAAAAGAAGAGGACACATAGCAAAGGAACAAATTCAAACTATAGCGAATAAGGACACTAGCAAAGTTTCTTAACGCAAAGCAAAAGCTTAGTGCCACAAAAAAAAAAAAAAAAATGCTCTTCTTGTTTAGTTTTAAAGTTTAGGCCATTTCAAATATTGCAGCACAAAAGGTTGAAAAACTGTTAAAAATAACAACACAAGACCATATATAAGAAAGGGTTATTGGTGACATTGTCGTCGTCGTCGTCATTCTCTGAAGTATAAGTTGGCTAAAACAGCACATAAACACACATCCACTAACTGATGACAGTTATGTAGGGTCGAAATCACGTCAGTTGATTTACCGCCAGAGTCATTGTTGTCAACACTCTCATACTGCCGCCGCCGCCTTGTCGGTTTAACTTTGGCGCGTACATTAATAACACACACAGAAAAGCATACAATACGTTGTGAATGCAAAGGAAAACTGAGGAGTGTCCTTGCCGTAATTTGTACGTAACCTCATTTCAACACTTTAGCTAGCCAGCTGGTCATGCTAGCAATGTCAAATACAAAATGACAGCTTGTCAGAAGTAGAGCTGACATTTGGCACTTTTGGTTACCGTACAAAGGAAATTTAATTTGAAATTTTCTGTTCTTTGCAATGCGTAAGATGAGGGTTTTCGTTCCTTTAGTAATCAAGAATATTACACAGTAGGCGTAATGAATTGAAAAAAGGTTTTTATAAAATTTTCCATATTAGATTTCTTAAAAAAGATCTGTGCAAAAAAAAATCAAACTCCAACTTACTTTGGTCTTATATTGATCAGTTCTCCCAGTGTTGGATTCAAACCGCTGCTATCATCTTTATCCAACTGCTGTGCATCGACAATTATCACATGCGCATATCTATTGGTGGCAACATCATTTCTTAATATCCGTTCAAGATCTTCAAATTTATCATGTGGTATTGGCTTTTTCGTAGTCAATATACTGCGTATATCTCCGGCTGCTGCTGCTGCACCTTCTTGTGATCCTGTGCCCGCCATGCCAGCACTTTGACTACCCGCACTACCTCCGGCAGCGCTGCCAGAACGTGCCGGTGTGGGGACCACTGTAGATGTCTCTTTAGAACCCGACGAATTGCTGCAAAAATAAAGAAAATAATTAAAATATTTACAAAAATTACTTAATTGCTAATAAGGATTAAATTAAAATGAAAACGAAACAGGACCTAAGCACAAAACTTGTTGGAAACTATGTTTAAAAAGTTTACTTTAAATAATAACATTTTATAGCTGTGAATACTATGAACAAAGGATTTCAGCTTTTGAGCTGCTGCAATTGTTATTGCTGTCAGTGGAATGTAGAGGAGGCCAAAACTTTACAAGCGCTAAGAGTTGTGACTTTTAGTTGTTGCAATATTTTTTTTTTTTTTTTTGTTTTTATAACTTTTACTATTTTATTTGTTTAATTAACTTGTTTAGCAAACAAACCGCTGGAGCGATATGATGGAAAACAAAGTTAAATTTGGAACGTCCATTTTATACTGTTGGGATAAAATTGGTTTCTGACTTTATTGCATTTTGGTTGAATATAATGCATTGGTCTTAATAAAAATACGATTATTTTTTTGTTGTTTTTTTTGTTGTTTTGAACAGATAATGATTTACATTAACTAGCTACAAACAAATCACGTGTCAAGTGGTTCTGTGGTGTGAGCTTACTGTTCTGTGTTTTTGAGTAAAAACGACAACATTACAAAAACAAGGCAAAATGCATAGGTAAAAAAACCAAAAAATTTTTGGTAGGTTGGTTTTCGATACGTTTCACCCACAACCATATGGGATCTTCAGTCGAATTCACCTACAAGCCAAGAACTTGACCAAGCATGCTTTATTAATTTTATGCATAGATTAGACGAGAATCACAGCAAAAAATTCAATGCAGCATATAGTGGAGTCAATGAAGCATTATAGATGGAAGCCCTCAAGAACAGCTCCGATTTTGATGTTTTTTTTTTGAAAAATTTTGTTTTTTTTTATTTAAAATCAGAAACATTTAGGAGCGCGGTCGAAATTATATTATTTTTTAAACAATATTTAAAAAAGTTATATTTTCATAAAAAAAAAATTGTTTAAAGAAATGCAACAAACAAAAGTCAAAATAGTCATATTATATGTATTTGGCGATTCGAAATCCGAATCTGGCACTACATTGCTGTATCTTGTATGGTTTCTGAGATATCTTCTCTTCTTAATGGGTCTAAAATTGTGTATATTAAAACTGGTGCTATGTTTTTCTCAAGAACGGCTGTAGCGATTTTAATAAAACTTTGAAAAATAATACGCGCTAATATATGCTAAAGAATGAAACAGACTTTGTCTTAGTATATACTTATGAAGAGGCGTGGCACCGCCCCAAACTTTTAATTTGATTTGGTCATATCTTTTGAACCGTATTTAATTTTTTGATGAAAATTAGTACACAGCTACTGACTATCAATGCCTTATAATGGGCAAAAATGGGGCGAAATCGGAAAAAATTTTGATTTTTGTCACGTTTTAAGGCCCACCAGAGGTCTATTCATCAGACGAGTTTGCTGACATCCAGTAAAACTTACAAGCATGCTTTATTTAACTTTTAATACAGATTTGTTGAGAATCACAGCGAAAGGTAAATGCAGCACATGCAAGTTCTAATCGTTTTGTCTTTTCTTTGTAATGGGGGGGGGGGGTTTTAAAAAATATTTAAAAGTATTTTTTCATTTGGAAAACTTTGTCAAACATTTTTTTTTTTTAAGTACTTAGTAGTTTTTGAAAAACAAAACATTTTAAAATCAGTGCGATCAGTTACCTTCAGTTAACAATTTGCAAAGTTTGATGTAAACTATGATTTTTGAAAAAAAAAAAAAAAAATCTTTTTAAGAAATTTAAAAAAATCGCTAATTTCAACACTTTGCATTTTAACAGCAAATATTACTAGGAAAAAATCCTCCCGAATTATTTTTGCCATGCATTAGTACTACAAAATTTCCAAATTTGAGTAATGTTATTGCTAACTATGCTTTTAATAACGTTGCAAATTTATTGCGAGACCCCCTTAGGCGCTAGGCCGACAGCGGTCATCAACGTGACCGACGAGTCATTCATATTTAGGGTATTCTTTAAAACGTGTAGATGCCTCGAAAACCTCTTAGACTCGTAGAGCTGTCAAAATGCATATTGATTTTGACAACTAAGTATTACGAGTTTACGAGGCTTACGAGGCACTTAAATGTTTTAAGGAATACCCTCATTTTACTATTTTAGCATAGCTTCGTTTGAAAGCTTATTGGGCGAGATGAAACGAACGATTAAACAATAAGTCGTTTATACTTAAATGGTAACTGCTTGTTCGGGAGATAATATCGGTGACATTCAAAGCCAAATTTTCGCACTTTCGAAAAACTCGCTCAATTGAGTTATTCTTATTCTTCAGAACAACTGGATGATTCGCACACAACCCGAAATATATTATACTATGAATTTCAACACTATAAATTAAATGGAAAATCCATTTTTCATAAAGCTATTTAACATGCTAATCCAGAATCCAAATCCAGGGGATGCTACTTTAGACACTCAGTTAACCAAAATCTCTAATGGAGTTTTTGATATGCACAAAACTAGTCTGTTGGCATTTTTAACCCCTGGAAGTCCTTCCTACTAGAATCGCTGTGGCTCTGGCTGGAATTTAATGAAAATTGTAGTGAGAAGCCTAAATAGGTGCATGCATAATGCGGCCTACTGCTTTTTAGCTGTCTATACTACTTGCAAATTTGTACTACTGTTGCACTGTTTTTTTTGGTTTTGTGTAAAATTTAATTTATTTTGGTACTTTTTGACCTCAATTTGATACATTTTTCATTTTTAAAAGTTTTGTGAGTTTGCTAAGCGAATAATTCATAATTCATTTATAAAGTAATGACTAAATATTTTAATCAAAATACCCCAATTTAATAAAGAGCATCCTTTTGCTTGCACATCAATTGATCGAGTTTCAGCTGAAGCCAAACCGTGGAACACCAAAATGGAATGTATCCAACGTGATCAATCGTGTGATTTCTGATTTTAGTCAAAACAACTTAGAATACTAAATACACAAACAACACGCTTTGATACCAGAACAGAATGTGTCTGGAAAATCTGGGAAGCAAAAATCGCGTACGTGACCGAACTTACTGGTGATTAGCAATGCAAACCGACAGCGTCTCCCGAAGGTCGAAACGAGCTTGGGTATGATACGAGGTGAAAAGCTTGTTTCATGACACTAAAGCTCTTTTCGGCGATCGGGACTAGCTATAAAATAAACTGTTCGATTTCAGAACGGGCTGTCTTGTCGAACCACAAAATAAGCAATATACAAAACCTGCTATAGCGCTTTAAGTAGCCGCTGCCGAGGGAGTGAAAATATAAGTTAAAAGTTTAAAATAAATTAAATAAAAGTGTAAAAATAAAAGTTCTGGTGTTTCTAATCCTCCGAAAAATAACAACAACAATTTGGCGCAGCCGGTAGGATTTTTTTATGAAGACAGTGGCAACACTGCTAACACTGACATGTCCTGAACAATGGCATTAATCTGTTAACCGTTCATAGATGCTCGTTTTGCCGTTAAGTGAAATTTTTTGTTATCGTTGTTTTATATTTGCCTGGAACATCTTCTCCTGTCGGACGTATTTTTGCTACCATTGAAAAGATATGGAAAGTGTAAGCTTCCAATCTCCATATATCGGCACTGAAGAGCATTATATGTGTAAAAGTCAACATGGAGTATAGCTGCATAAAATTTCACGAATTCTTAAAGACACAACCACCACTTCTTTACCAAATCGTCAGTCAAGAAAAATATTTGTTTAAGCAACCAAATTGGTACGGAGGAATGTCTCTCGGTGGTACGACATAAATAGATAAACTTTGTTTTGAACTATTAAAATAAAATAATAAAACCTTGTTCCAAATCATCGAGATCTACTTTTTTAAGGTACTTTACAGATAAGTGCAAGTTTTTGCCAGGCCAGAGTTGTTTATGTTACTTATCGTGAATCCTCTTTTTTAGGTATTTCAGCATTACTCATGCAATAGCATCCGCAGAGTGAAATACGATTATATTTAAAAAAATATCTTAATTCAGAATTTGAAGGATAACAGCGTGATTGACTACTGGTGAGTGCAAGAAGGCATGTGGCAGACCAAGAGACTAGTGGACCCAAAACTCGTTATTTTTTTTTTTTTTTTTTTTTTTTGAATTTTCACATTTTAAGTAAATGATAATAGAACTTGCATACGAAACAACGTGTTGTATAATGCGTAATTTCAAGGATGACTCAAGAACGCCAGAAAGAGCATATTTAATATAAATATCCAGTTTATATCTTACAAGGTTTTACTAACTTAAAGAAAATATAAAAATTCGTTGGTAAAATTTGCTAAAAATCAACGCATCACATCGCATCATAGATATTAGGTACCTCCAAGTTAATCAATATTTAACAACAAAAACAAAACACAGTCAACTCTGTAAATATTCATTCACTTACCTAAATCTAAACTTAACCCATTTTCAAAATCAACCACTACCCCTTCCCTTCGCCACTTTTGCATAATAATGACGATTTACATGCGCAAACAAACAAACAAACAAACAAAATTGAAAGTGCATCCAAAGAAGGTGGTGGATGTGTCGGAGATTGCAGCCTATAGCAACAGTTGCTGTTATTTCCCTGTTACCAGTGCTTATGTTGTTGTCATGCAAAATGGCACAATGCCATACAAACAACAACATTAATTACAATAAAAACAAGTAAAGTCAGCAATGCTGCTCGACACAACGTGTAATGAAGAAGTTTGTTGAAGAGATTAAGTTTTAATTTAGTCACCCCAACTAAACCAACCAACCCAACGAACCATCCAACCAACCAATGCGCACCTCTTCATCCTTCTAGTACAGCACTCAGTTAGTTATTTTGAGTGACTGAATACTAAATTCCGGATGTTACGTCCACTTTAGCTAAACATTATGCTGTCTGCATCCCCACTCCTCAAGATTTACATTATAGGGGAAGACCGAGTAGATTTGTAGACGGGGCACATTCAAACGAAAAAAACATTTCAGGTAAATAACTGCTATGAATGAAATATAGCCCACATTGTGACATTTACAACTATATATCATACTTGATGATCAGATCAAATAGCGGAGCAATAGGAAAAATTAAAAGCGTATTAAGGACTGCTCCGGAAAAATTTGTCCCTTTGTTATTCATTAACAAAAAAATACGTAATGAATTTTTTTAAAATTTTGTTTTTTTATTTATTAGTGAGTAGTATAACAAACATAAATAACCTTACATTATTAACAAATATTTATTTTATATAAAAATATTTTACTTATTTCTTAAAACCCTTCATTAAGTATTGTACAGTTGTTTCGTCGACAGTACCGTACGACCTTCGCCACTTATTTTTCAAATCTTTTAAATTTTTTGCAGTGCATTTACTCTTCTAAAGATCTGATTTCATTAGTGCCCAATATCTCTCAATAGGTCGAAGCTGTGGGCAGTTAGGTGGATTCGCATTTTTGGGAACAAAATTTACATTATTGCTTTTGTACCATTTTATGGTGGCTCTAGAGTAGTGAGAGGTTGCTAAATCAAGCCAGAACATTACAGTACCTCCGTGCTCACGAACAAATGGCAAAAAACGTTTTTCAGAGCATTCATCAATATAAATTTTTGAGTTAATTGTGCCCAGTGTTACAAAAAAAATGCTCCTCAGACCGCAGGTGCATATGGCCTGCCAAACCATATACTGCTTGGGAAATTTTGTAATTTTCTTCCCTTTAAATTTGCTCTGTATCTGCCCCTCTTCCAAACAGGTATAAAATTCGTGTTTTGTTAGCTGTTTAAAATCTGCCTTAACATATGTTTCATCGTCCATTATGCAGCAGTCATATTAAGTCAGGTAACCGACATATAACTTTCGAACTCGCTTTTGAGCCTCTTACTGCTTTTCATTGGAACGGTTTGGTACTTTTTGAGCTCTGTAGGTTCTTAGCTTAAGTTTTTTTTATAGTTTGTTTATAGAAAATTTTGAGGGTCCTGCTCTGGCAGCCATATCTCGTTCTGAAGTGTTGGGATTCTGATTAAAAAGGCGCTTCACTTTTTTCACCAATTGTGGATCTATACTGGCTTTTCTACCTAAACTCTTTTACCGCGTAATAAGTTGACCCTTTCTTTAATTCGAAATAACCCCTTGGACAGTGATTTTTGATGCACCTGCTTTTTTAGCTATGGCTGAACATTTTAACTCTCGTTTTTGCATGCAAGTGTACAAAATGAGTTTGCTCTTTTTTTCTTGATTGCTAGATATCTTTATCGTCTGAAGTTTGTTTGCCAAGTGTGATATATTTTTTTTAATCGTCATGTTATATAGAAAATATAGCACCCATATTTCGACCTGGACGATCATCAGATAAATTATAATCTTAAGGAATAAAAAGGGACAAATTTTGTTGGGGCAGTCCTTATTTAGATGTCGAAAAAAAAATGTTTTTCCTTAACAATCAAAACCGATAAGCTTTCCAAGTAGGGGGCTTACAACGAACTTTTTTTGTGATACTATCTAGTGTATACCCCATGTTATTAACGAATGTACCCCGCATATGGGGCACATTCGTACGTTTTGAGTATCTTCAGAAAATCTGTAATTTCTCCTAATTGATAAATTGTATTGTCTTTAGCTTACTTTACTTTAAAAACCTAATATTGTATATATACATAACTGTTATTTTGAAAAAAGGTATCCCTTAGCACTATTTTTAGCCTTAAAGTCAAAACTGTACGTATCTGCCCCGTCCTTCCCTAATACTACTATCAACTTACTGCGCAGCATAGAACCGCAACAGTGTCAGGCAGCTACACACTCACACGTACCCACCCAAAGTTGACAGCGAAATGTTCCAGCAGCTGGCATTTGCATCTGCAGCGGCCATATTGCGCAAACAAATGCCAAATCTCGCGCACTCACACAAACGCGTGTTAGCCAAGTAAACAGTGCAGTTACAGTGCAGCTGCAATATGATTGCTATGCGAACTTTGACTTAAAGTGCGATGAACAGAACAGAAAAAAATTTAAGAGTAAAGTAAATGAAAAATAAAAATGTCCTGCTCCACAACTCTTGCCTGGTATTGATCCTGTGCTTATCTATGCATCCTTATGCATATTGATGAGAATTTCAACGTGCATATTTGCGATGAGATGCGGCTGGCGTAAGAATAGTAGTTCACCGCATGATAAACGTAAGAGTGCTCTAGAATTTCAAGTGCTGGAAAGTATGTCCTTTAAATATTTTTTTTTTTTTTTCGATTAGAGGAAATATCCTAGGAAATATGTATTATTTAAAATAATTCCTTGGAAATGTTTTCTCTCGCTTGAACATCTACTTTGTAGTTTTATATTCCAACTTTGCGTTATTTATAAAAATTAAAACGTAAATTGTTCCAAATATCCAAACTTAAAAATCTAACAATTTTCATCAGATTATTGTTTGTAAGTGTTCAAAAATTTTGTAATAAAATAGTCCTTCGGTACAGTTACGCATGGCACGTATACAGCATGACCTTTTTAAATATGTACCTATACCAGAAAATCTTAGCATTTTCAAAATTTTAAAAATTTTATTTTTTGACCACTATGATTCAAAAATTTTGAATCGATACTAACAAATAAAACACCGTTGGAAACATAATTTAATTGTCTTTTAAACCAAATATTTCTAATTGAAATGGGACAGATAATTTCAAGTGAAGTCATTTTTTCGGATACGGCAATACTACAGGGTGGCTGATTCGAACTGTTACCAACTTCAGATAGACTTATCTGACAGATGGAATATGACAGCTGTCTAAAAATTGGCATGATGTTAGTTCATTCTATTGTCAACAAGTAACCAAAAGCATTTGCGCGTCAATTTATTGAAAATAAAAAATTTTCGAAATGGAATTCAAACGTAACAGTGTGATTGCTCTTTATTTGGCTGGAAAATTGCAACCAGCAATTTTTCGTGAGCTGAAACATTTAAAAGTGAATAAAATGTTTGTGTATCGGACCATAACACGATACAATGGTACCGGCAGCGTTGCCAAACGACATGGTGGTGGTCGGAAAATAACTGCAACATCACCAGAAATGGTTCGAAAGGTGAAGGCCAGAATTGAGCGAAATCCGAGACGCAGTGGCAGACAAATGGCTGCCGAGCTGAAAATATCACGTGAACGAATGCAACACATATTGTCAAACAAGCTCGGACTAAAGGCCCTCAAGTTCCAAAAGGCGCATGATCTCACTCCTGCTCAAAAAAAAGTTAGGCTCGATAGAGCCAAGGAGTTGTTGCGCTTGCACGCCGCCGGAAATCTGTCACAATTTGTCTTCTCTGATGAGAAAAATTACTGTATCCAGCAATATGTAAACAAACAAAATGATCGGGTTTACTTGACAGAGAGGTCCTACGAAAATTTGAATGTTCGTTTGGCCACCAGGACGCAGGCACCACCGCATGTGATGGTTTGGGCTGCAGTGACTGCTGACGGGCGCTCACCACTCGTTTTTTGGCCGCTGGCGTCAAAGTAAACGCCCAGGTGTATCGTGAATCAGTGTTGGAGGGTGCTTTACTACCGTAGGCACGCAAACATTTCGGTCGCAAGCCATGGATATTCCAAGAAGACTCGGCACCGTCACACAAAGCTCGTGTGAATCAAGAATGGTTAGAAAAAAACGTTCCTAGCTTCATTTCTGCTCAACAATGGCTCTCAAATTCGCCTGATGCGAATCCGCTGGATTTCTCAATCTGGGGTATGTTGGACAGGAAGGTCTTGACTAAAAAATACCAGAGCGTTGATGCGCTAAAAGTGGCCCTTCAACGAGAATGGCGCAAACTTCCACAAAATCAAATTCGTGCAGCATGTGACTCGTTCTTCGACCGTCTACGGGCCATAGTTAAGGCCAAAGGTGGCCATATCGAAAATCTCAAGCAGATTCTTAAAATTCGAACATTTCCCAACAATTATAGCGTTTGATCAATAAAATCTGTGCATGGAAACTAAAAATATAGTCTTTTGAATTGGCAACACTTCGAATCAGCCACCCTGTACATCAGCGAAAAATATTTTTTCAATTGTTTTAGCTCAGCACAATCCAAGTAATTGAAATAATTTTGAGTCGTTTCAATCACAATTTTTGCTGGAAACCAGTAATTATGCGAAACTAATGTCAAAATATTTATGTCACGACAAAATTCGCTCTTTGCTGGCATTCTTATCAGCAGAAGAAGAACGCAAACAATAAAAATAGTCTTTCTTTTGAGCATCATTTTTGCACCGTTATTTGACAGTTCTAAGCAAAGCAACGTTCCGTAGTCACAAAAAGATTTTGTCCAAGTAATTATGCCGACTAGTATACATCGATACATATGCCAATTTGGCGTGCATTTTTCTTTCTTATCTGGCGATCAAATCAAAAAGAAAATCGTTCAAATATACATCGGATTCGTAATTTATCGAAATTATCTAGAAACTTAAATTTTCACAACATCAGACTTCTTATTTATATCTTGCCGATCAAACTATCTAACCTTTAGAGAATGAATGAATGAAGGCCACTGAAAAATTTTTCTAGTTTAAGAAGTAAGGGTGAATGTATTCCCGAACTCTTAAATTTATAAAAAAAAGCTCTTATATACAAAACTGATTATAGATTTTGTTGTACTGTATACTCTTCAGCTACCACTGCTCGTATTAAATTCTTAAGTTCATTCAAAGTATTCTTGGGCTGCCACTTAAAATGCACCTGAGAAATTGCAAGTTAAGTAAAATTTTACATCCTTCGAAATTCATACTCTCACCGTGACATGAGCAAAATGGACATATAGGGATAGACATGTCAATAAAATGCAAATTGCTTAAGCAGTAAATGATATAAAGGAAGCAACTTCAGCAGGAGTAATACGAGTATAAAAGTTTGTCAAAGTACATTTGATGAAAGTCAGGAGCAGCTGTTAATTGAAAAAGTTTTAATGTACGCATTTGTTTGACTTGGCATGGAGTTTACGTATACTCGTACATATGTGTTTATGTGGTTCATCTTTTGTCAATGTGTTTCCATCAGTTGGAGTAAATGGTCTTGGGTATAAATTTTATAAGAGATATTATATTTTTGTTAAAGAATACAAATATTAACTAACACATTAAGCAACCATGTAACAAACAAACAGATTATCTAATAAATTGCTTCTTTTCCCAAATACTAAATTGCAAATGTTTAGTATATTCTCCAAATTTACTATCAGTAAATTCCATAAGATTTGGCTTGAGTTTAATTTTGAACTTTGTTCTTACAAGAAAAAAAAGGACACTTGCAAAATTTAGCAAGTGGTTGAGGAAATTTTGCTGTTCAGCTCAACAGCTTCAGTGAAATTTTGATGCTTTTTTGAATTGACAATACTGGAATACTTTGAGAGTAAATTATAATTAAAAAATATTTAAAGCTTTCATGAAGGAATGATCCATCATCTTGAAATTTGAAAAATTAAAAAAAAAATTTTCGCATTAGAGAATCCATTAAAATTTTGTGAACGTCCGGAAAAATAACTTTGTTATTAATTTGTTAACCTGTAACTACATTAAAAATTATCCGATCTGTAAGCAGCATACCGGAATTAAATCTGAATTATGCGTATACAATGCATTTAGGACGAAAATTCTCGGAGACATGGCTAAACAACGTGCCAAGGACGTAAACATCAACAAAACGCAATCTAGCAATCAAAATGAAGCCCAAATTTTTCAGTTAGACGAGAAATTTTAAATTTTTTTTTTATTTAGAAATCCCAAAACGGCTGTATATGGCGTTCTTATTGACCAAATAGTTTCAATTTTAGTTAAACATACTTTTCGTATTTTTGGAGCGAGCTTCCACTTAAAAGTTTTCTTAAAACTAGAGTTTGCCTTGTGGCCGGAATTCGACCATTTCAGTTTGATTTAAAAGACCACCCAACTTAACTTAAGAAAACAAATCCTCAGCAGCATCCATGTCTATGCATTTTCTCTTTAGAGGCGTGGCACCGCCCACTATAATATAAAATTATCATATTGTTTTCTTTAGTGATTACCCTATCTCCACACCAAATTTCAAAAAAATCGATTAAGTGGTTTAGCCGTGGGAGTGTTTTTTTGCATTTAGGGGCGTGGCACCGCCCACTTAAAAATAAAATCAAATCTTATGCACTGCTCCTCCTGACAACCTTTCCAACAAAATGGAAGTTTATATTCATAAATTAGAAATGTTCTGCTCACAACACAACTTGAGACTTTGCTTAACGATTACACAGGCCTACAAAATTTGGCAAAGTTATTTCACCAGAAACCAGACTATACTTTTCCGATGTATTTTGACGTGCTGAATCCGAATCCGGGGTCAGAATTGCTCTATTGGCTCAGGATTCCGAGATATCCTAACCTAAAAGTGCTAAAAAACCGTTTCAGCCTATATTTACAGTTATATATCATCGCCTATTGATTTTTACTCCAAAACCTGTAATCATCATCTTAAAGTATGACCCTTAGTCTTTTAAATGCCGTTGAGTTTGCTCAAATATCTGTTTTTTTCACTGAGATATACCACTTTGAACAATGCATGGGTTTGTGGAAAGAGTTGTTTGTTCACATACATAAATTCATAAAGTTTGAATTTTTCAAAATGGCATACCTCAGTGAAGAAAAAAGATATTTGAGCAAACTCATAGGCATTTAAAAGATTAAGGGTCATACTTTAAGGTGATGTATACAGGTTTTGGAGTAAAAATCGATAGGCGATGATATATAAGCGTCAATATAGGCCAAAACAGTGTTTTTAGCACTTCAGGCTAGGATATCTCGGAAACCTGAGCCAATAGAGCAATTCTAACCCCAGATTTGGATTCAGCACGTCAAAATACATCGCAAAAGTATAGTCTGGTTTCTGGTAAAATTTTTTGTAGGCCTGTGTTATTTATGTATTAAAAATAAAACTCCAGGCAGACAATATAAGACTAGCTACACATATCCTTTTCTTTATTTTTGAAAAAAGTTTAGTCTTATGACCCACCCGTTCAAAGAAATTAATTAATAAAAATTTTAAGCAATTTAACTTTTGATTATGTTCTAGCTTATTTTCTTGATTCAAAACTTGCACTCGCAAAGCTGCTATAATTATAAACAAAAACTATCTGCATAATGGATTCATTTGCTATGCACCACATATATCCTTTTTTTTGCATCATTTTTAATAATAAACAACTTTATAAATTACAAGCCAGTTCAGGTTGAAATAATTGCTTTTAATAACTTCATTTCAACTATTCATAATACCGCTGTTGGTGCATTTAATAAATTAATCTTATCGTAGAATAGTGCACACACACACAGAAACACGTACATATGTATAGAAATACCTTTATACGATGGCTATCCTTTGTAGCGTCTTTAATTCAATTTATAATAACAAACGACGCCATAGCGGGACGTTTTATGTTTTATAAATAAAAATGCGACGCTGTAAGAGTGTTGCAAGAATAAGTTAGGGTGTGTACAGCAAAGTATTGACTTCTTCCAGATGAAAAGTATCAATAAAAAGCTATCTGTAAATTAAACAACTACAAAACGCAAAATCCTAGCTGAACTGATGATTTTAAATACGTAAAACCTCAAGTTTTTAATAACAAAACAAACCGAATGGGTCAAAGTCCAACATCTCGTCAATGAGGTTTTTTAAAATGATCAGGTTTGCATTTTTGTAATGAAACTTCTTTGAGCGATTTTGTGTAAAATTTCAAGGCCGCGACACTTTTTTTGCGACACCTTTCGTTACATCCCATTATATCTCGCAAACCATAGAAGCCATGTTGATGGAATTTTGTGGGTAGTTTATAAAGTGAATATCATTGATTGGTAGTTTCCTGGGACACCGAAGGTTACCCAAAGAGCCCATAGTCAAAATGAGGAATATATAGAAATACAAGAGGAAAACATTTATCGAGGAGTACGAACAAGCTTTAAATGATTTATTTTGAGGGACACCCGTAGGTTACCCGAAGGCTTCATAGTCAAAACAAAGAACATCTAGATATTCAATTGATGCCATTTCTACTTTTCAAATAAAATTTCACTTTTCTTCTCGTTTACTTGGTTGCACGCTGGATATGGTCGAAATTTAAATTCTTAAAAACGTTATCAGCATCTTTTTTTTTTAATTCCGAGAAAATTCAACGAAGCACATTTGGCTCAGAAAACATGTTTTTTGGTTATAACTTTGTTTTCATTACAAAATCGATAACCAAAAGTTCTTCAAAAATAAAGACTACGTTCTTAAAAAAATGTTGGCTTTTAAAAATTATTAATTTTTTTTTGGGGGCATAGATAATATTCGCGTCCCAAAATCGAGCTTCTTACGTTTTTTAATTACGCGGTCGAAAAAACGACTTTTAGTCAAAAGACAGGCATCTAAGGAAAAAAGTGTTTAAGGTTAAAATGCATAAAGTTGTCCAAAGAATACGAGTGAATTTTTTCAGAGTTTTTTGAAATATTTTATAATTTTTGACAAATTCCATTTTTGGCCTTATGCACTTTTCTCATAAGATGCCTTGCTTTTGAGTAAAAAATCGTTTTTCCGACCGCGTAATTGAAAAACGTAAAAAACTCAATTTTGGCATGGGAATATTATCTATATCCCCAAAAAAATTAATAATTTTTAAACGCCAAAAATTTTTTAAGAACATAGTCTTTATTTCTAAAGCACATTTGGGTATCCACTTAGTAATGAAAAAAAGAGTTATGACAAGAAAACATGTTTTCAGTAGAATCAAAAGTGCTCCATTGGTTTTTCTCATATAACAGCCTGTATTTAAATTGTTCATTTAAAAGAACTCAAGTTTTTTATGTATGATCCAATCTTTTAGTTTTTGATGTCAAAATACAGTTGTAATAATTGCACACAGCACCATGAAGAGCTTTTTTAATTTTACATTGTTTTAAGCAATATATATGTAATTAAAGGTAGGTGGTTTTTGGTTAATTATCCAATGGCCAAACAAATTTTGCCAATTAATGATGGTAATCACTATCATTTTGGAAGTTTATTAAATATATAATAAGCAATGACTACCGAGTACTTAGACACTTAAATTTAAAAATAAAGAAAAAGTTCAGTTAATCGATATGTGCTGTGAATGGCTCATATTTAGATCCCTCAAAATTTTCACGCTTTTGCTTAAATTAGGAATTGTTTAAATTTTTAACAACTTTTTTTATAAACATTTTAGATTTTTGTCCACATTTATCGATCTATTCCGCTTTTTTTTTTTCAACTCTATCGAAATTTTTCCACTTTCTGAGCTTATGACAACTTTTTCAAAATTGTTCTATTTTTCAAGATCCATGGATTGTTGTTTCAAACTTCCCGACACTTTTCGATTGTTTTCAAGGCCTTTTGAATTATGCCAATGTTTTAAAATTAACAGGGTTCTTCAGCAGCTTTGGACATTTTCCGAGATTCTCAACAATTTTATTATGAACCCAATAAAGAAGTAATGAAGTACACGGCGAAATATCGATATAACCCGCAATGATACAAAAATAACATACACAACATAAACGTCCTTGCTGCTTTTGCTTCCACCTGCATTGCAATTTTTCAATATTCATATTGGCAGCACGTTCACATTGAATGCTAAAAGTTATTTTCTTAACATCTGACTTTTAAAGCTTGTAGCCACGCCTTTTTCTGCCACCCGCGTAGTAGACTAGAACGCCAGCTGTCCTTGTTGTTATTGCTATTGCACAGCTATACCGCTCTGTGGCAGCCGGAAGTCAGGTAATAAAACATCAAAATGGCGTAAATGCTGCTGGCATTTTCATAAAATGTGAATAAAGACGAGCCAAAGGTTTCCATCGTTCCCTCCCTCTCCACTTCCGCTTTTCCACTGCTGGTTTACTTCGTGCTTCTGTATTTGTGTATATGTGTGTGTGTGTTTGTATTGCAATTTTCTTATCCCTTTCTTAAACATCAAACGTTGCCTTACAAACATTTAATTAATTCATAAGTTGTTTACTGAAAATGACTCCACTCGCTTCCGTACCTTCGTCCATATACCATCACTTGGATTGCAACATCCTGCCTATGTTTGTATGTAGTGGTTATGCACAAAGGCTCAGACATTTTGCTTGCAGCCTTGATTATTTCTTGCTATTTTAATCGCAAGCATAAGTTTGCATTTTAAGTTATGAAAGGCATAAGAAAACCGCTTGTGTTTTAATGGCCAAAGTTGCTGTTTGGCTTTTTTGGTTTTTATTCATTGAGAATACATGGTAACCGCATATTCGTTTTGTACAATAAATTTAAGTTGTGGAAACAAGGCACCTTTTAATATGATAAACGGCAACACTATTATGCGCCTAAATTTGCATAACTTTAATGACTGTAAATGCAGTAAATAAAATTTCTTAGAAGGTTTAATTTACACAGCGCGATAGCAAGTTATCCGATTTACAAGGTAAACGTCGTAAAAGTTAAATTGAATTGAATAAGTATTTTGAAATCAAAATAAAAACGACTAAATTACATCTTTGTCAATTTGCTCAAAGCAGTTTTTAATAAGTCATCATAGTTCGTAGCCAAAGAGTGCAAATCTTAGGTAGATGTGGGCTAAATCTCCCAAGCTTTCGGCATGATGTATTGTTATTTCTTCTTGTGCCCGATATCTAGCTACTTTCTTAGTGGCTTCATCATTTGCTCTTACTCTGGTTTTGTTAACTTTTCATCGCTAAGCAAAACACCATTCCGTGAAAGATATATTTGGAAAAGGTGTAATTTTTTGAAAAGCTAACTGTTGGTATAACCCACTAAGGGACGTTAAGGGACGTTCTTAAGTTCCCTATATGAGTGTTAAAAAATACAAATTACATTTTTCGGGTCAATAGTCTTTGAACAAGTTGATTGCAAATAAAATCTCAAATATGGAGCAAATTCAGTACCACGCTGCTATAAATTTTCTTGCCAAGCAAGAAAAATCAGCTCAAACAATACTGCAAGAGATGTCATCCATTTGCGGGGATTCTTGTCCGAGTAAAACTATGGTTTATAAGTTACCAATACCATTTCAAGCATGGCAGAGATTCACTTGAAGACAACCGATCGAAGTGAACATTGCGGAAACCATTCCAAAAAAAAGACAAAAAATTAATATTAAAAAATGCCCGACTTAGCTTGTTAACCAGAGCTCGCAGAAATAGATACAGTACCAGATACAACCATTTTTAAAATTCTTCACGGTAACTCTGACATGACTAAGGTTAGCGTAAAATTATGCCAATAACGCTCACGAAGCCCCCCCAACAATGGCCAAACATTAAATACCCTGTATTTTGAAAGTTTTTCTGTCCGAGTTCACATAGCTTTTGCTCAGATCTTGTACTTACTGTCCTCAGTGTCTGAGTGAAATTTAGTTGGATTATCTCAAAAAACGTTTTCAGTATAGCATTTTGAAGCTTTTGCCTTTATGGGAGGTACTACGCTCTCCTGTCCGAGGTCACCTTATTTTTGCTCATGGCTTTTCTTTACTGTTTTTACTTCCAGAGTACAATTTAGTTGGACTATCTTGAATAACGCTTTCTGTATAGCATTTTAAAGTTTTTGCTAATATGGAGGTGCCACGCCCACTTGTCGGATTTTGTCTAATTTTTGCTCAGAGCTTGTTCTTACCGTCTTTAGTATTTGAGTGTGTTAGGGTTGCGTTGTGGTGAAAAATACTCTAAAAGTTGCATTTTGAATACATTTTTGGTTTGGGCAGTAGGACCGATTTCGCTCATTTTCAATAAATCGAGTTGACTTTGACAATGAAGGCAGTGTGCGAAATTTCATCGAGTTATCTTGCTTAGATTTCTCGTGAAAAATATTTCTACAGACAGCCAGCCAGCCAGACGGACAGACAGACAGACAGACGGACATAGCTATATCAACTCAAAATATAAAAACAGCGCGTGAAGTATTTTCGCAAGTTTTTAACTAATATAGTGAGCGTTGACTCGAATTGTTCCTTCTAAAACCTGAGCTCTTCATTATGAACCTGAGTCTAAACAGAATTCTATGCTGTGGCACAGAAAAAGCACATCACCACTTAAGAAGCATGGCAACAGTCTTTTGGGACTCAGAAAGGATCCTGTTGATCGATTACAAAACTAAAGGTGTTTCCATAACCGGAGAATACTATTCTTTAATGTAAGAGAGGTTCAAGGAAGCCGCCAGAGGAAGGGGAAGTGAAAAGCTGACCAAAGGTGTTCTCCTTCTGAACAAGAATGCGTCTGTTCATAAGAGCCGTGTTGCAGTTGCCACCCTGTAGAAGTTGGGTTTTAGCTAACCCACCTTACAGTCCCGACTTAGTTCCCAGCGATTATTACATGTTCCCAACCTTGAAAAGGAACTTCGTGGGAAGAAAATTTCAAGTGATGAAAAAGTGAAGGACTCTGTTTCAGTGCTTTCTTCAGACTAAGACAAAATATTTTCTTTGAAGGTATACAGAGGCTCTATCGTATGTTCGGACAAGATTTCGTGAATATAGATGTGTTCTAAGCTTTAAAACAAATATGCTAAATACATGATTTTTCTGCTTTTATTTGCTATTGATATTCTCATCTCTCTGAACAATAAAAAAAAAACAATTTTGTTTTTGATAACTGTAAATTTACTTAAACTCCAATCCGAAACCAGTATCATGGCAATCCTAAGTCCCGTTCTTTTCTAGAAAGGCATTTCTGAACTGCGTTTTTTGTCATATTCAGGAGTAAATTGCATAAACTGCGAAGATCCTTTGAAATAGCCAAAAAAAAAACTAAAGTATCTTTAAAAAGTCGCACTAAAAAATGTGTTTTCTTGAATACTGTTCGCAATACAAATACGATTACATATTAGGAGACAATTGTCGCAAATAACCATTTATAAAAACAAAATTAAAATATGCCAAGGAGTATTTACTAAAAACAAAACATGTTTTTGAGCCTTTTGGGTCACAAGGCGTAGTTGGAGAATTGAGCAGCACCAAAAATCTGAACAACTTTGGATTTTGAGCCACTCTAATAAAAACTTAATTTTCAATAACAAACTCACCTTTTTTGTAAGAATTTTCTTTTGAAATCACGAAAAACACCAAAGCCGTCATCTCCGTTAACATAACGTATTCGCTCATGTTGCTGCTGCTGTGGTAGAAAATGACGATTTGTGACACCAAAGTCCATTTGTACATCAACTACCAGTAACAATGTTAAAAGGATGAGTGTAGCGCCTAAACTCATGGCCAGGCGCTCTTTAAGTTTCATGGAACGCAGCACCGCCATCATAAATGATGTCTCCTTTGGCACTGTTGGACTGCAAGGAATGTTTGGAATTTCACAGCTTTTATTTGAAGGCTTTATGAAGAATGTTGCAACATAATCGATGAATGTCTGTACACCAAGTGTTTGCAGCAGTGTAATAAGCCACGTGCAAGTTTGCTCCTCTCCTAGGGGTTTTCGAGGGCCTTGCGCTGAAGTGTCACGTTGTCGCTGCTTCTTGCGTCCAATATGTTTGAGTTTTGAGTTTTCAATTTGAATCTGTTTTGAATTTAATGGTTGTTGCACTTGTTGTTTTTGTCTCCTACTACTTTTTACTTCTGCGTTCCGTAGCGTTTCATTAGCAACTAAACTACAATTTGTAGCTTGGAAATTTTCGTCGTAGTTATTGTTATTGTTGTTATTGCTGTCTGCGTAGCTGCAGTCCGGTGGAAAGCTATGCTTTAACACTTTATTGCTGCTGTTGCTGTTGTCGATATCGGTTCTATTTGCTCTATTGTCAATTTTATTGCGTTGAGTTTTATTGCTTGTTGCATGCAGAGCAAATATGTTGCTACCACTGCTCCATTGATTTCTAACTGATTCCGCTGTTAGCACAATGTCGTTATTGCCGTCGCTGTAGTCGTTGTCCTGCCTCTCCTCACCCTCTGGTGTTGGACGCCTGCCATTCGCTATTTGTTCAGCTGATAATCTCCACTTCTGTGACGCTACTGACCCAACATTGACGTTGCTAGCGCTTTGATCGTTTCTCACTGATAAGCCCTCGTCAACAGATTGTTGCTGCTTGCGACGAAAATTGTTTAAGCGTTGGGCGAGCTTTTGTTGTTGCTGTGGATGAGCTACCGGGGTGAAACTGCAAAGAAAAGCAAAATTTGTTTAGAAATTTTGTTGATTAGAGAATGTGAATATATGAGATATTTTTAATGAAGCGTTAATCAGCAATATAAAAGTTATTTTCATAGTGAATTTCTAAGAAGAATCTGTTGCAAATTTTAATTTTATTCCACTATTTACAACTCAACTCAACTCAACTCCACTCAATTCAACTCAACTCAAATCAACTCAACTCAACTCAACTCAACTCACCTCAATTCAACTCAACTCAACTAAACTCAACTCAACTCAACTCAACTCAACTCAACTCAACTCAACTCAACTCAACTCAACTCAACTCAACTCAACTCAACTCAACTCAACTCAACTCAACTCAACTCAACTCAACTCAACTCAACTCAACTCAACTCAACTCAACTCAACTCAACTCAACTCAACTCAACTCAACTCAACTCAACTCAACTCAACTCAACTCAACTCAACTCAACTCAACTCAACTCAACTCAACTCAACTCAACTCAACTCAACTCAACTCAACTCAACTCAACTCAACTCAACTCAACTCAACTCAACTCAACTCAACTCAACTCAACTCAACTAAACTCAACTCAACTCAACTGAACTGAACTAAACAGAAATTCGATTCGATTCAATACAATTCAACTCATTTCAAAAATGTTGTTAAGTTAAATGTGGAAAATCGTAAAATTTATTTTATAGCGAAATAAATCATAAGGAATTGTCATGGCAAGTAGCTTATAATGTCACCAAATCTGTGCTTTATCAACCCTTTAATGGTGCAAGCACAGAATTCATTATTTTCTGTGTAATATTGCTTGCTTTTCATCAGAGCTTTCACTAAAAATAGTCATTTCGGGAGCATTTCATCATATCATATAAACGTTCCAAGAATGACCGTTTCCGAAATGACGATTTCAACTAAAAGAGCCCCTTACTCTTACAGTTATAATTTGAGTCGTGGTTTGATATGGTAAATGTATAACATTTTATGTTGATACATTAACTTTGTAGCTTTAAAGGTAGAGCTCGCAAACTATCGATAGCAGCCACCATCTATTGTGAGCGATAGTTTGGTCACTAACTGTCGATATTTATTGTTAGTATGCATTTCAGTGGAAACTTCACCTATTTCAAAATAAAACTAAAATTATATAAGAAAAACATACGTTATACGCAGCAACTACATTACCTTTACCTTTTCTTACTTAAGTTAAAAAATTTGTACATACATATTTTGAACTTCACCCACAAAATAAAAACTTGGCGTTCTTTGGCTTCACTTCACTATAAGTAAACAATGTTGCCAAGTTGTCAATGTTGCCGCCGAAATCATTAGGTAAGGTTGACACGGTAAATATTTTGAATATATTACTGAAATACTTAGTTGTGTTATTCGATAATAACGAATCGATATTATCAACGTACGAAAACAACTTTAGAATGACAAATTAATATAAATAATTACTACCGATAGTCTGTTATAAACCATCGATAGTATCGATAGTGCCATCGATAGTTTGCGAGCTCTACTTAAAGATATTTTTCCATCATTTCACAAAATTTAGGAGATCCTGGAATGACGTCCTATTACTTTACGCTCTATAAATTATGAATTAAAACAGTAATATCCATTGAAAAATAATTTATTTGCCGAAAAGCACTTTGACCGTGGGTTAAATGACCTTTCTTCCCTCCACTGAGCAATAGCGCATGACAGATGCGTTTACTGTAAATTATTTTATTTAAGCACAAGCTGTCGGAGAACATATTTTGGTATATTTCTATTCGAAAACAACGTTTTTTTTTTAAATAAAGTCCCCAAAATGTAATTCTTTGATAAAAAAATACCCTTAAATGATTATGGGATATGTTTAATTTTGGTAAATTGATATGAGTTTTTGAAGTTTGATTTTGAATTTGGGATGCGTACCCGAAATGATTTTCCTTGCATATATTATCATATAATTAAAGCAAAACAATTTTGATGTTTTGTTATATTCATTTACTCAATAAAATTATTGCTTTAGTAATTTATTTGTTTCCGAATTTCTCACCTTGGTGATTTTGAGCCATGTATACTGAAGTGCATCAAACAAAATTTGATAACTTTGGTTGCATTAAGCATTATCATAGTGTTTTATGATGGTTTGCGATTGATAACGTTACATTGTGTAAACAAATTTTAGCCGTCATAAAAGGGGCTTCGTTTATAAAGGGTTTTTCAATAAAGACGCTACAAAAGTAGACCGATAGGGATAGCAAACGACGCCATACTTTTCCCGCTCTCTTGACATTTCTCTTTGCCATTCCATCATGGAAAGATATACGAGCCAACAACGAGTAGAAATTAATAAAATTTACTTCCGAAATTCGGAGTCAGCGGCCTCAACTTTAAGAGAGCTACGTCCAATTAATGGTCGTCATAATCGTCCTACCAGATCAACAATAGAGCGTCTAGTGGAAAAATTTGAATCCACAGGCACAGTACAAAATTTTCCCGTGCTAGTGAGACAAAGAAGTGCCCGCAGTGTCGAGAATATTGCTGCCGCTGAGGCTTCAGTTCAAGAAAGCCCAAATGTGTCTCTCACACGACGTTCTCAAGCGTTGGGCATCTCTGTGACGTCGTTGTGGCGAATTTTGCGAAAAGATCTTGGCCTACATCCTTACAAGATCAAATTAACGCAAGAACTGAAGCCACTTGACCACTAGAAGCGTCGTATGTTCGTGAATTGGGCTGAGCAACAACTTGAAAATGATTCGAATTTTCATCGAAAAATCATCTTCAGCGATGAGGCTCATTTCTGGCTGAATAGGTTCGTCAATAAGCAAAATATGCGTTAGTGGTCAGGCAGCAATTCACACGTACTCCATGAGTCACCATTGCATCCCAAAAAAATTACGGTATGGTGCGGTTTATGGGCCGGCGGTGTCATTGGGCCGTACTTCTTCCGTGATGATCAAGACCGGCACGTTACTGTGAATGGTAATCGCTACCGTTCAATGATAACCGAATATTTTTGGCCCGAATTGGATGATATGGCTTTAGTTACTCAATTTTTTGTCCCTAATATATTTGTGTTATCCAAATTATTCGTTTCTTTATTATAACTGAAAAGTCTTTTGAAATAGTCATATAGTTAAAAAACCAATCCCCAACGATTAAATAAGCAAACGGTAATTCTTAGAATATGCCACTTTTACAATGAACTAAACATACGAGTATGCAAACAAATTTAGTAATAACTCTTGAACAATACAACTTTGCCTTCTAATAATAGCCGCTCCTTTATCCTTATACTTTCAACATGTCTTGCAACACTTTTCAAAATTGACATGTACAAATTTGCAAAATTCCAATAAAATTTTGATCCAGCAATCATCTTCATTACAATTCTTCCTTTACTCATGAGAATCACTTATATTGCAACATATTCTAAGTTCCTTTCATTTTCTCCCAAATCTCTCTACTTTTGACAACCTTGACACTTGACGTAATTTAATTGTTTCGATTCATATGCTGCCGATACATATAAACTGCTTGTTTATCAATAAAATTGCGGTTGTTCGGCAATACAAATCTTTGTACTTTTGCATGCCTGTCAGATGGCTGTCCATATGACACGTTGTTGCGTTACATGATACTTTGCTGAGTTGACTGCTGATTGCTGTTATGGGCGTTTCTACTAAAAGCCGTAATTTTGCGTTTCCCTAATTTGCTACAAAAAAAATTAAATGTTTAATCTAGCTTTCAAACAGTTTAGTATGTATATTATTTATATATGTATTTTCAGACGTTTTATATGTAGATCTGACATAATTTACTGTCATCATTTATTTATTATGCAATCATAAATGAGACCTAATGTTATCAAAACGCTTCTAGCGAGCTCGATAAAAATCTAGTTTAGACCAAGTTTAACTACTTTTACGCCACTCCTTCACCATGGGATAAGTCGAAATATTTTAGAATTAACTATGGAAAATTACATGGAAAAAGAAAGTTTATTTTCCAGTTGATTTATCATTTCTTTTAAGTTTATTATGACAACTTCGTTTTATTTTAACTATTTGAGTCTCATAAGAAGATTTTTTGTTTTTGGATTTTTCTTAAGCCAAAATTTTGGCTTTTCTGTAGAATTGCCCTTTCACGTTTTGCCTTCCCTTCTTTACCATCACTGCTGTTGATGTTGCTCTGCTATGAATTGTCATATCAGCACTAAAGTCAGTCGAAGCGAGGAGCTTAATTTCCACTCTTGTGTTATTGTCCATTTTCCATTTCCATTGTCCACCAACTCTGTCTTTCACTATCCATTTGAGCTGCTGCTGCTACTGAGTGTTTGCTCATGTTGCCGCTGCTGTTGTGCTACTGTTGTAATGTCGTAAACCCAAGTAAGCAAGCAATGCCATCAAAGTCATATCGATACTCTTGATGTTCTTTGCTGTCGTTAATATTGCTGCTACTGTTGTTTTGCCGTAGACATTGCTGCGTAGCATTGTCGTATCAATATCAAATAAATGTCATTTTGACACTTTCACAATTCGCTTCATTGCGATCTGGTGGTTTGACGTCGCGATGTCATTTGGTGTTGATTTCATTTGACTAGCTTTGGTGACGTTGTCGTTTGTTGCTGTTGTAGATTTTTTTTGAAAAATACGCCTTAAGGGGCCATATCTATTGCTGTTCTGAATGTGCTTATAATTACCGAAATTATAATGTTTACAATAAATGCATACAATATCTCGGGAACTATCACAGTTATTACAAAGAAGATTAGTATATTCTAATCAGATTGACTTGTACTTAGCATACTTATTTTGAAAGAAATGTACAATGTCATTGTAAATGTAGGTCAGACCTATATTGAATAAGCTGGTGTTCCATTTTCCGGAAGATGTTAAGTAATAGCTAAATTTCTAAGCTTTAATTCTTGAAAAATTGGTAAAAAAATAAAAAAATTCAGAGGTACTCTAAGTATTTTATGCCTTTTACAATTTTTCGTAGGATGCGTAGAAAATGTGTTGTACTTTGACACTTTTAAGCTAAATTTTTGTACGAAATATCTTTGTGCTAATTTTCAGTGTCATACTAGAAACAGTTTAGACGTTTAGTTATGATTATAAATCAATGAAAAATTGTTACAAAAAATGTATAAAATCAGGTGTACCGCAGAATATTCTCTGGTGAATATCATCCATATTACGTTTTTCTAAAAAGAAAGTATACGACCTTGTTTCCAATTGTGATCCAATTACTATTTTTCTGTGTTAGCTTTTCAAAAAAATTCATTCACATGGAACTGACATACACAAAAGTTAGTTCCTCATTTTAGAATCTAAACTATCTTTGTTTATCTTATTCTAAGCTTAAATTTTTTAAATACTGAGTACAAAGAGAACTACTTAATAGTGAAGACAAAGAGGAGGTTCAGTTGATTCTCAGCTCAGTTAGTTTTGGAAGAACACTAGCTCAAGGCTATTTATTGCCACAGTCAAAAATAAACTAGACTAATATCAGGATGTACGCCATATGTTTTAAAATAGAGTTTTCTGCACTTTAAATCAAGGATAACTCGGATCTCAGACGTAACGGGGCCAATCGGAAGTCATATTCGGATTCAACAAACAAAAATCTATAAAAATCACTTACTATGATCTCATACTTTTGCACATCGCAGGACTGTGTAATTTCCTTAATATTTCATCATTCTACTGGTTTGACATTCTGCTCTTAATTTAACCCAATTTTTATACCCTACCCCCAAAGTATATTCACTTTGTCCTTCCGTTTGTAACGCAGAGAAGGAGGCGTGGCAGGTATGGAAAAGTGTATATATTCTTGATCAGCGCCACCTCCTGATTCGACTTAGCTATGTCCGTCTGTCTGGTTGGCTGTCTGTGCAAATATTTTTTACGGGAAAACTAACCAAGATAATTCCATGAAATTTGGCGTAAAAGCTAGCTAGAGGAATTGAAAATAAGCAAAATTGGTCAACGGATACGCCTACCGCCCATACATAAAATATATTCAAAATGTAATAATAAGAGCAATTTTTAGCAATCACATAAGCAAAATACACATAAGTTCTGTGGATAGTAAGTACAAGCTCTGAGCAAAAACAAGGTGAATTCGGACTAGAGGGCGTGGCTCCTCGCAGAAGTTTCAAAATGTTATACTGAAAGCGTTTTTTGAAATAACCCAACCAAATTGCACTCAAACACTCAGATCAATAAATGCAGGCTCTGAGCAAAAAGTAGGCAAAGTAGGACTTGAGGGCGTAGCACCTCCCATATAAGCGAAAGAAACCCAACCGAATTTCACTCAAACACTCAGAACAGTAAATGCAAGCTCTATGCAAAATCTAGGTAAATTCGGAGAAGAGGGCGTGGCACTTCCCATACAAGCAATTTGTTCTTATTACTACTCTTCCAGGTGTTACTGAAAAAAAAATTATTATTATGAGTAAAATTTCATTTTTTTACCTGTGGTTTCGGTAATGCTCAATCTCACTCAGGTAGAGTATGTTAAGATGAAAATTTGATTTCGGTTATATAACCGGGGATTCAGGAAACGGTTTCAAAATAAATACATTCGTACACCATTGAAAAATTACACCCGTACCTTTAAACTTTTTATGTGGGCAACACAGGAAACATGTAAAAAGTAAATATTTTTCTTGAAAAGTGGGTGTGGTATTTAATTTTACTATGCCCAGTTTTTGACTAGTTTATGGCAATCATATTCTACACTTTTTAACCACATAGCTTGTGGTTAGCAAGATGTGATGGGATATAACGAAATCTGTCAGAAAGCTATCTGGTCAAACTAAAAACTATGTCGTGACCTTTCAATTTTACCCTTAGCTAGAAGCTTCAGTTCAAAAAATAGTACAGGATTCTCAATAACATTGAGTTTTTTGCAGCTTCTTTCGGTAAAATTCTCATTTGTATCTTGGCACTTTTTATATTGGCGATATGAAAAGTTAGTTGGCCAAGTCATTTAGACGTTCGAATATGATTTCGGATTCTGTTGCGTGGGTTCGATCATAAATTTTATTTTTGGCTTCATTTCTTCTGCATTTGTGATCACCATTTACGGCTTTTCTACAAAAACTTTCCCTTTCAAAGAAAAACTAGTTTCAAAGCCTTAAACTCAGTTAGTTATACACTAGGTAAATATCGCTTTACTTCGGACAGAAGCTCTGGTTTGAGTAAAAGGAAACTCGTACTTCACTTAACTTTGTTGTAATCCATAATATAAAAAAAAATCTTAAAACTGTATGTGTAAGGCATATAAAATGGACTAATTTACACGTGTACCGTTTCAGTAGACGAAAAGTTAAAAAGTTGTTGGTAGAATAAGGGTTACTCGGTACAAGAACATTGCATAATATTTATCAAATAAGTGTTTCGATAAGTCTATTACTTCCAAAAGCAATACAAACGTTATTGGTAGAATCTAGTTATACAGATATTAATTCCGTAAGAGTTTTACACTTGGCTGTGATCCGAAAACAAAAATTAAAAAAATTTATTTTTGACAAAATGGCGGGACTTAGAAAAAAAAATTGCACCGATTTTTCGCAAAAACACTACTTGCACACTCTGAAGTTCCATGTCCATAACTTGGAAAACCCTTTTTTTTTTGCAAAACTAATAATGAAAGATCTCCATACTTAGCACTTAGATCAGCTCTGTGAATTTTCATAAAAATCTGCGAACTCAACTGCAAATTTCGAAAAATTTGAGATGATCACAGCCACTTACTGTCTGTTATATTACCCCTTAACTCATTGCGGGTTATGACAATTACAACTTTCAGTTTTTGAGGTCATTGCCAGACACAGCCATTTATGATGAAGGTCTTCTGACAGAAATTCACCCACCCAGTTTGTAGCGAATAACAAAAAATATTCTTTTTGAACGGTCAAAGTCAATCAACTAAGCTATAAATCCCCAGCACTTGCTCTGTTACAGTCTGATGAATTCGAATTGTTGTTATTTGATGAATTCTTTTGCTATTCATTCCATACTTTACAGATGAGTAGTGCTTCACACTTCTATCAGTTGAGTTTTTGTATTTGAGCGCGTTACGCGTCAGTTCAATAGCTTATGCATTTGAGTCGCTTAACATGAAAGCGTTTTGCAGAAATTCTACACTTGCAAAGGCCGGTGCTAAAGACCTTGTCTTAATTTTTTTGCTGTTGGCATGTGTAATTTAAGTAGCTAAGTATTTTTGCAGATTTTTATTATTGAACTGAATTAATTTAATGGCAACGGCAGTAGCAGCGAGGGCGACGACAATATTGCATCAAGGTTGAACGGAATTAGTGCACATGCATTGGCGATTATTGATTTTATTTTTTCTGCAGTTGCAGCAATTATTTATAGTAAAATGCAGCAATAAACGAGCACGTTATGGGTTGAGTTATTATAGCAACATACGAGTGCTGCAACCAAAATTTCAGCTTCAGTGTAAGTTGGAAAAAAAAATTATGGGCTTAAAATTTCAAACATATTTAGGAGAATGCATGTAGATTACGTGAGGCTAGCAACACCAAGCACTTATCATAGTATAAGTCCCTATGCCTTATCAAATTTGAAAAATATCAACAAAGAATTAACTGCGATTAACCAGCATTGCACCCAATTGCCAGAGGCGTAGATAGCGCACAGCTTTAAGTGTATGGCGCTATATAGAGAACTTTGACATGAGATGTCCACGCTCTAAGCCCAGCCTTTTGGTTTTTTTTTTTTTTGTTTTGAATGCGTTATCCCCATTTTATGCTTTTAAATTCGAAAAATCAAAAGTGCATCCATTAAATTTTTTAACAATTCTGTTTACTGTTTTTCCTAACTTTTGTATTGTCATGACGAATGATGACAATAAACTGCTAACTTATTTCCTGGTCATTGTTGTTACAATCACAAATACGGCCGACCATCATCAACAAAACCAAATGTTTTTGCAGCCAAAAAACAAAATAAAAAAAAAGAAATATTCGGAGGCAGTCTCTCAGCAACACCCGCTTTTTGTTTGTCGTTAACACATAGAATTTTTTGTTGTAGCCGCCTTTTGAATTTTTTGAAAACAATGACAGGATTTTGTAAGGATTTTTCAAATTTTTTTCTGCTCTACGATTCTGAACGTATTTTGTTAGAAAAAAAAATTGCGTATTGTTGTTGTCAGGTGACATATGCAAAACATGTTAGTACAATAAAAAGTTTTCAATTGGTTTTTTTGCCAAATATAATCCTGATGTTGTTTTTTCTAAACTGTTGTATTTTTTTTTTTTGGAACTGAAACCTGGCTACATTTTTTGTGCATCTGTGAGTATTTCTGCGAAATTGGTTAATATATAACGAGTAGGAAAGGTTTTATTTGAGAATATATTGTTGAATTTGTAATATTTCGCAAAACTGACTAAAATTTTCCATTTTGAACACTTACTAAGTGTAATTTGGAATACACTCAATTTTACTAGGATGAACGACAGCAATGCACCTATTTAAGAAAAATATTCAAGAGCTTCTGTTTCTATTTTAAAAATTTCGTGTTCTAGAACTGCCCCATAAGCCAGGTCATCAGCCAGATCATTTCCGCGGCATTTCAAACTCTTCCAGTGGCCTATTGACTTAAGCCATCTACTCTCTCTATTGGAAATAGCTACATGGAAAGAAAAGTGATATAACTTTTGTGCCGAAAATCGTTCAAAAATAACTAAGCTTTTTTTAATCTACGTTTATTTCACAAGTCCATTAAAAACTGCTGCTCGCATAGTAAAAATTATAATTCATTTTTACAGTGAAGAAACCGCAATTTTCAGACATACGAGTATGAAATTCATCCAGGAAGTAGTGCAATTACTGAACTTTTTTTAATCCATGCTCATTTCACAAGTCCATTAAAATTATAATGCTGGCAAAGCAAAAATTATAATTCTGCCACAACAAAAATTATAATGCTGGCATAGTAAAAATTTTTAATACGTGCGTTGCTGAATGAACTACACAAAAAACTTTTTTTATGTTTAGCATTAGGGGAGATTTGTACCTGAAACCCAGTCGTGTGATAGATACGCATGTTAGTGCACTTATCCACAGCTCTCATTATTGTGAAGTTGTCTACAATTTTATTTGCTTAATAATTTTAACTTTTTTACAAGTATTCAGGATTGTTAATTCCGAATCCGGCAACCATTTTTTCCTATCACGTCTGAGATCTGAGTTATCATTGATTTACAGCGAAGATACCGCAGACATATGACCTACATCCAGGAAGACGTACAGCAGTACAAAAGTCCTACTTATCAGCGACATTGAATAGTCTTGATCCTTTTTTTTCAAACATAACTTTTACTTTTCGAATTAGATCATCACTTTCCGAGTTATCACCCATTGAAGTAAAGGTATCACAAATACCTATAAAGGACTATATGAAATTCTTGCTGTTAATTCAATTCAATGGATGATATCGCGGAAAGTAATGATCTGATTAGAAAAGTTAAAGTTATGGTTTAAAGAAGAAGATTAGGGCTACTGAAAGCCTATGACTGAACTACACTACTTCCTGGATGTACACCACATGTCTGAAAATAACGTTTTCTGCAATTTTAAATCAAGGATAACTCGGATCTCACATATGATAGGAAAAAACCGTTTCGGATTCGGAATGAGCGCACTTGAATTAGTCAAAAAAAATATCGAAATCAAATTCAGATTTTGATGTTAACACAGCTTTATCAAACAACTAACAAAACTTTTCGGTAATTTTCATATTTTTCTTTCCGTGTACCCTACGGAATATCGTGTTTAGCATTGATTTAGAAGGGTTCTTATTGATTCTGCAGACTTTACCACCATTTTGAACATCTGCTATATTTTCTTTTGTAAAGAAGTATTGAGGGCACCATAAAATATGGTTCCATTCTCTTCTAGAAAGATGCTTTCAGTTGTATTCGAAGAAGTGGAAGCCCAGCAAGAAAATAAGAAAGAAAATGTATTAAAAAAAAATGGAATACCTACATCACTTTTTAATCTAGTAGTCACATTTAAACGACGAATTTTGGGTACTCTCAAAACCTTTAAAAAATGCAACAGGCTAAAGAATTTCCAACTCCGCTACTAAAAACCCAAAGTTGATATTTTTTTGGAATGATGATTTTTAGATACCTGGATACCTGTAATGTGGAAATAATAATGCAAAATAATTGTTTAAACATTTTTTTAATGGTTATTAACAATTGTAGTTTTTGAAAAAATTTAAGTTTTTGAAAAGTTTGAATGGACCCTTTTTTTAAAATTCATTGCTCATAGAAGTTAATGATATCAAATATAACAAAGGTATCTAAAAATCATCATTCCAATAAAAATAACAACTTTGGGTTTTTAGTAGCAAAGTTGGGAAAACCTTAGCCAAAAATTGATATATTTTGAAATATAGAGCAATTTTGATTCCATTCATTCATGGAAATATGTAGGTTTGGCCAAAAGAACAGAACTTTTATATTTGCTTGAGTGCTGGTGAAAGACCAAAATAAGAAAATTCGACAAAAAATCGAATAAAAAAAGAAGTGCTCTAAGGATTTTGTAATTTTTTGTTGAAAACATGTCCAAACATGATGTTAACAAAATGCCGAAAAATAATTTGGGGTACTCAAAACTATTTTTTAAATTGCCAAAAGACTGGCGTAAAAATATTGAAATTTTTTTTGAGTATGAAGTATTTTTCGAGCTATTTTTGGAAGATATGCCTATATAAGACTGGTTCAAATTTGTATAAAACACAAAAATTTGCTTGAGATTGTGCTCCCTAGGTACCATAATGTTATTTTTGATGCAAAAAAGCGCTACGTCAAACTTGATCCATTTCAGAGAATATTTAATGCATCCCAAAGCATTTTAAAAGCCGAAAAGTGGTCCTGAACATGAAAAGAATTTTGTGTTTTAAAATTTAAGATGTTTAACTTTTTATATGGATATTGAGCAGCTAAATTCGAATCTGCAATTTATTTCTCCATAATTTCCGTAATTTTGTAGATACTGGTCGTTCCATTTCGTATCTTAATTTTCCACCTTAAATGAACAATATCTCCAAGACTACAAAACTTAAAGAGAAATAAATGGCAGATTCAAAGTAAGCTGCTCAAAATCCACATAAAAAGTTTAAATTTCAAGCAGAAATTTCTTTTCGGTTTCAAAAGTGGTTTGGGATGCATCAAAATGGACCAAATTTTACATGGTGCTTTCTTACATCAAAAAGAAATTTTATGTGCTTTTGGAGTGCAATTCCAAAATATTTTGAATCACCCTAGCCTATACATGTTATCAAAATCAAAAAAAAATTTGGTATTTTTTGATATGCCACAATTTTGCCGAACCAAAAAAAAAAAAAAAAAATTGCCCTGTTGTATGTAAATTAAAAATCCAAAAAATATTACATAACAAAAACGAAAATACTTATTTTCGATGCATTTGATTAATGATGTCGAACAAGTTAAAGTAATATTTTTCTTCTGAGCTAAGAAAATCAATGTTTCGTATTTTCGATGTTCAAAAATATTTTCCAAATTACACTTCACATAATAAACTTTAAAATTTCCTCATCATAAACTTAACTCGTTAATTTCATTTATCACACTCACCTATGGTTTTGACAGAATTATTGTCGTTATACCACATTAAAATAAAATATTCCTGTAGATCACCAGTGGAATGTTCTCATTATGCGAACAAATGCTCCAAAAGTTTTCTTGTAATTTAAAAATACAAAAGAATAGAAGGACCAACCGAATAGCGGGGGTGTTGCTGAATCTAAATCTATGCTAATCGCATTTAAATTTAAATAAACAACAGAGCAACAAAAACAGCCACCATTTGACCTCTTTGGCTGCTCTGGCAGAACAAAAGAGTACCTATGCTGAGCAATATTTAAATAAATCAAAAAACAAAAAAGAGAATACAAAAGATAATGCTTAAAGAGCAAAGCAACAGAAGCCAAAAGCGAAGTCAAAGCTTAAACCTTAAGCCCATCCGGTCAATGGTGCGCTTGCTACCTGCAGTTAGTGCTAAGCAGCATTTGCGGGTTCTACACTTTTCCACTCAAATATTTTCGAGCTGGCAAAGTTCGTTATTGTCGTTTGCTTGATTTTATTTTTGTTTTATGAATTAAAATTTTTATTTTGCATTTTTTGCACATTTTTAAGCTGCTCGTTACCTGCTACTGTTTCTGTTGTTGTTACTGTTGTCACCGCTACCAGTATTTCTCAACAACGATGGTGCTGCTGCTGCTTTTGCTTGGCTTCCTGTCACGTTTCGCAACCAACAACAATTGCTGTCAGCATGGAAATCATTGCCAAGATTTTGCTGTTGTTGTTGCTCATTGCCGGATGTTGTTGCTACATTTCCGTTAGAATGTCGTTGCTTTTGTTGCAAGTTGTTAGCATTTACTTTAGTCGAATCTTTGGCAGCAACGAAATCAGCATCTTGTTGGTGGTGTTCAGCATCTTCTGCTGTTGCTACAAAAGTTGCAGTTGTTTGTAGTTTTCCTGTTGGTTGCATTCGTTTTTCTAATCGAATTGTCATCAAGTCCAATATTTGTTCCATATTATTGTTGTTGTTGTCACTGTTGTTGCTACTGTTTGGTCCCACCTGGCAAGGATGTGCGCTGACATTAAGCAATAGTTTTTCTTTACATTTCTTTTTAGTATTTTTTGTTCTTTCGTTGCTAAGGATGTTGTTGTTGTTGCTAGCATTTATGTTATCGCTATAGTTGTTTAATGTTGCAACAATACTTTCATTGCTCATCGAATTTTCAATCGTTTGTAAGTCAGTTGATGCCACTGTCGTTTCAATACCAACAGCAACATTTTGCCCCATGGCACTTAAGCAATATTCAAATTGCAGCAATTTTGTCGCTTGCTGCTGTTGTTGTTGTAAGCAATCTACCATTTTTTGCTTTTGCTGTTCATATTCAATTTGCTGTTGTTGCTCTACACTTTGATTTCTTTGCATCGCTGCTGTTGTCGCCAATTTTTGTTGTCCCACTTGCTGTTGCCAATTTTTACGTTCATACCAGAGCCTGGCTGGCTTACGTGCTGTCAACGTGGTCTGTGCTGGTGTTGTTATCGTTGCCAATTCGTAATTGCTTTGATTACGCCAGGCCAGTTTATTGTAAGTTTGTTGTTGCTTCAATTGATTGCGCACTGGTAATTGCCGTTGTTGCTGTTGCTGCAGTTCAGCAACACTTTTACTCAAATTTCGGTTGCTTTCAAAAAGGTTTTTCATCACTCGTTGTTGTTGTTGGTCCTTGTTATTCCAGCGTCGTATTCTTCGTTTGTGAAAGGACATGTCGTCGCAAGTGTAATCATCATCTGCAGCAGTGACAGCGACAGCAACAACTTTAATATAACTGCTGCTGTCAATTTGTTCATTGCTACTGTCGTTACGCTGCCAATCATCGTTAGTGATTTTATGTCCTATACAACGGAAGTTGAGGTCTTTTTCATTTACTTCTTTTTCGTGCTCTTCTACTTGTGATGTTTCTTCTTCCGGGCATTTTTCTTTGTTGTCAGTTTTATTGCAGATGTCATCTTCTGATTTTTTATTGTCATCAACAGTCTGACGTAACTGCGTTATTGATTTGCTTTTACTTTTGAACGCATTTGTACTGCGAGTATTTTGCAATTGCATCATCTTCTTAGCAACTTCATTGGCGTTTTCTTTCTTTAATCAATGGAGTACAATTCATTTCCGGTTGTTTATTTCCGCTTGTTTTACTGTGATTGTTGCCGTTGTAGTAAATCTAGTTATTTAAATTTTATTTATTTCAGTTTTTAATTTAATATCAATAAAAATGTTACATGTAATCTGTGCCAATGTTGAACACACATTTTATTCGATTAGTCCGAATATGTCAACCATAACAGCATTCAATCATGCATTAAGTGAATTGTTAATTTGAAAATGAAATTCAATTAAAAGTTAAATTTTTATGCAAATTTCACCCTAAAGCAGGCAAATTTCGTTTTTTGGTAGATGGTGAATAGAAAGGTGAATAGAAATTAATTATGTACCGGCAAATTCGATAATTAAAATGTTTTTGATCAGAACACTTACTGTTTCTAGTATTTGCAAAATATATAACGTAGCGTTTCAAATAATTGTATAGAGTGGTCCAAATCCAAAAATGTTAGAATGTCAAGGTGCGCGCGACTTTTCTAAATACTTGGATCCTGCTGGCTACAAAAAAAGCTTGGAAGCAAAAACATATTGCGTTTAGATATGGGTAAGACTCCGAAAAATGTATCAAAACATGCCGTTTTTTTGTCCCCACCTATTGTTTTGTTTTTTTATAACTTGAAGGTATAGGATATGATGACTTTAACTTCCGGGACATTTTTAAAAATGAACAAAAACTTTTAGGGTTGCCATAGGTTTTTTTTTTAAGTTTCGCTTAAACCATATATTTTTAAAAACAAAAAATTTAGTCTTAAAACACTTAAATAAACTTTTTAAAAATTCAATATAAATTTTTAGGGTTGCCACCTGGTTATTTTCGAAAATCTTAAATAATATTTAGGGTAGAAGGGGGAGGTTTCGACACGTGGGAGGCTTCATCAGTGCCAAATTTTGCGATTCCTATCCGCACTTACTCCCGCATGTAAACCAAAAAGTCTTACTCCTAATGGTACGCAGCTATCATAAAAATGTCTCTGCGTAATTCGGCTAGGGTGCGTAGTTACTCGTGATTTTGTGTTTTTATAGCAAGTTGATGTAATATTTGCTTCTTGCTTTTTGTGTGATACTCGGTTAATAAACCATAAAATTTCTGTTTTTTTTAGCAGATTCTTAAATATATTATTACTGTTAATACTACATTTAAGGATTGCAGAATAAATAAAAGATAACTGCGAAATTTTGGAAATTTGGAAACAAGTGGATAAGGGAGGATTCGACAACTGTAATTTATACATATGATTCAATTAATTTCCATGAATCTGATTTTTCACAAGATATGGAGCTCGGTATTTATGCCGATGTGCAAATGGATATAGAATCAGCCTGAATTATGTCTCAAACTCGTTCAAGGCTCTGACCTTCCTGGTCTGAATGATTTGATGGATATGGCCCCGATTTAAGACGATATCCCTGATTTTCTTTCTCCCATTGTATCACCGGAAGCAATTCGTCTTTTACCATCTACATTCAAAAGGTTGAAGGTTTCAAAAAATCAAGGGAATCAAGAATTTATATGACTGACGAAGCCTCCCCAAAAGTGGGAGGTTTCGTCATTTATTTTAACTTTGGTTTATTGGTCACATTTCCGAAAATAGCAAACATATCGATTTTTTTGTAATTTATAATAGAAGCACACATATTCATGTATAGTCTAAGTGTATTCAAAATAACATGCAGAATTGCGTTTGGAAGATATAAGGACTTTTTTGTTAGGGTGTCGAAACCTCCCCCTTCTCCCATACTTTTGATTTTGGTTTCAGAAACGCACAGATAAACTTTTTTGAAATTGTACAACATTTTTCAGGGTTTTCATATACTGTTTTTTTTAAGTTTTGCTTAAATAATTTTGTTTAAGAAAAAAATAAAAATTTCAATTTTTATTTCTGAAAAAAATTGTTTAAGCAAAAGTAAAAAAAAAAAAACCGGGTGGCAAAAATTTCAACTCATTCAAAAGAGCAAGAATTATATAATATTGCTTTACGGGAGTTGCCACGACCTCTTTTCCAAATTCACTTAGCTTCTGCTCAGATCTTGCACTTACTGTTCTCAATGTCTGAGTGAAATTTGGTTGAATTATCTCAGAAAACGTTTTCAGTAAAACATTTTGAGGTGCCACGCCCTTGTCCGAGGTCACCTTATTTTTTTTCAGGGCTTGCCTTTACTCGTTTTACTGCCACAGTGAAATTTACTTGAATCATCTCAAAAAATGTGTTCAGTACAGTACTTTAAAGCTTTTGCTTAAATGGAAGGTGTCACGCACTCTTATCCGATTTCATAAAGTTTTGCTCAGAGCTTTTAATTATAGTTCTTAAGGTCTAAGTAAGATTAAGTTGGATTATCTCGAAAAACGTTTTCTCTATAGCATTTTAAAGCTTTTGATTATATCGGAGTTGCCACGTCCACTTATTGGATTTCGTCAAATTTTTGCACAAAGCTTGTGGTTACTGGGTATAAAAAACTCAGATAACTCAAAAATTAACAAAATTTGAAGTTTAAAATGCTGCTGAAAAACTCTAGCAGAGGATAAATAAATTATTTTTAATGCAGAATATAGCATGTAGCTTTCTTAAAAATATTGTATCTAATTTATGCATATACCTTGTCATATATAGCATTTAAGCTGAAAAAAGTACTCAAAGTACAAAAATTCCTAAAAAATTACATTCAAGCTCGTTAAGGAATATCTAATCGCAATTTTTTTTTTGGTTCCAAAGTACTTTTTGTAATCAGAAGATCCAAGGAATTTTCTTTAAGGAAATTACATTACGCTAATTGCTTGAAAAAGAGTTCTCAACATGAATTTTGTAAAATACGTTCAATAGTAACTTAATATACAATAAATGCAAATTGAAATCTTAAGCTGATTTTCCACACTGCTCCTGAACAAACGATAGGTTGCATGAAAATGACACCAAAAACGAACAATGCCCCTTTATTCGTAATCATTCACTGAGTAAAAATCAACTTTATTTGAAATCTTAGCTGCTCCTTTTTTGAAAATATCTCGATTTTTCCAATTGGGGCATTTTCCCATACAAAAAGAAAAAAAAATTTTTTTAACTGCATTAAACTAAAATTAAAATAATCACAATCGATGTGTTTTGCGATGTTAAACGCGAATCCAACCTCAGAATTGCTCTATTGTGTATAGTTTATGAGATATTGTAACCTAAAGACCAAAAAAAGTCGTTTTTTGCCATTTTTTGAAGCTATATAACTATGTTACATATCATTTATTCGTCAAATGTGGCTTAAATACTGAAAAGCCCCAATTTTTTTCCTTTAAAACCTAATTTAAATTATATTTATATCTTCATGCTTCTAAGAGATGTCGTAGACCGAAATATTGTCAAAACGGGTTTTTTGCACTTTTGTGTCTTTTTAGGTTAGGATATCTTTGAGGAAAAAAAAAGATATCAACATAATTTAAATTATGTTTTAAAGGAGAATATTGGGACTTTCAAGTATTTAAGCCACATTTGACGAATAAATGATATGTTACATAGTTATATAGCTTCAAAAAATGGCAAAAAACGACTTTTTTTGGTCTTTAGGTTACAATATCTCATAAACTATACACAATAGAGCAATTCTGAGGTTGGATTCGCGTTTAGCATCGCAAAACACATCGATTGTGATTATTTTAATTTTAGTTTAATGTAGTTAAAAAATTTTTTTTTTCTTTTTGTATGGGAAAATGCCCCTATTGGAAAAATCGAGATATTTTCAAAAAAGGAGCAGCTAAGATTTCAAATAAAGTTGATTTTTACTCAGTGAATGATTACGAATAAAGGGGCATTGTTCGTTTTTGGTGTCATTTTCATGCAACCTATCGTTTGTTCAGGAGCAGTGTGTTTCATTCTAAAGGGCATGTTTAAAAGCTTACTTTTGCATCTTGTGTTATTCCCCCAAAACAGTTTTTTAAATCAAAAAATTTCAATTGTTTTCACTACTTCCAGAAGGCAAACTTTTTGTCGTTAAGACCTTCATTCAAGGCCTGTTTCTAAGATAATCTTTGATGCAAACTTTTATTTTCCCATTATTCCGAAAAAGTGCTGCACTCTCTTTTTTGGGTAATCATATTTATTCGATCTAAACAGCAGTATAATAATAAAAAATATAATGATAAAAAATACTGACACAAGGTGTTATCAATACAAGACTAAGTATATTTATCAAAATTTGTAAGCCGTTAATTTGTACATAAAAAATATAAAAGCCAAACTCGAAAAAAAAACAATTTTAAATTACTTAAAAAAACACAAGTAGCTCAAGAAGATTAGAAATTGTTAGCAGAAATAATTCCATGTTTAAGCCAGCAAATTCCAAATGAAATAAACGAAAACAAAAATGATGAAGGAACTAAAAACTCAACTGCTCAACAAATAAAACGCGCGACATACATTTTGTTGCGATGACGAAAACTGTGAATAAAGTTGACGTTGTTCCTGGCCATTCACCACTGCCACCAGATTATCCGCAAAGTTCACAAATGCTGCTCAGCATCATTATGATGTCACTGAGTTTCAGGATGATGGCGATTGTGGTGATTGTGGCGATAATGATGTTGTTGATGCTGATGCAAAGCGCCTGCTGTGACTGAACTACTTACGTTGGAATGCTTTGTTTGTAACATCCTTGACATTGAAGTGAAGTGAAATCTCTGTATTACGTAAGCGATTTGAATGCAAGTTGTTGATTGTGTGGGAGCAAAATATAGCAGGATAAAGAGTCAGGCAAATGAACTTGGTTGTCGTGGCGGCAGGCAGAGAGTTCGCTTGGATTATAAGTGTGGAGTGCTAATATTTACATAAACAAAATAAAATAAAAATAAATAAACAAAATATTACAGAAATAAAATATTGTAAATTTTACTCTAAATAAATTAGTGATGGTCAAAATAAATTTATAAATTATCAACTATGATAAAAGGTTTTCAATTTAAGCAAAAACTTATAACACGAGTTATACGAGTATTAACAGTCGAAAATAAAGTTTAAAATTAAAATAAAAAAATTCATTTATTTGCATTTTATTACAATTAAAAGTTTTATCCTTCCAAAATGAAAAATCTTTCTTTCTTTTTTGTGGACGATTTTTTATAAGTAAATTTTTGGCTGTGCAAACTTTCAACCAAAGAGAAAATTCGAATGTCTACCACAATAAAATGTTCAGTGAAATGACAAGCTGACAGTTGTAAAGCCAGTAACAAAACCAAAATAGAAAAATCTTCAGTAGAAAATGTTTTAGACAAATTGAGATAGATGCTGGATATTTGAATTTATTTGGAAATATATTTTGAAAAATTGCAAAAAGGGAAAAGTTGAAATTAGAAGCAGTGACAATTTTTAAGGCATTTCTTTTTTAAATTTTAAATGTAAAGCATCTGTCAAACAAACTTTCAGCTTTGCACAAGGACATGTTTCTTTTTTTGTACACTCGGGCAAAAATTTGATAATAAATAAAATATTCTTTAAATTTGTGAAGAGGAAAATTAAAACAATCTTTGACTGTTCTAATAATAAAAACGTTTGAATATATTTTTTGTATGGGCGGTAGACGCGTCCGTTGACCGATTTCGCTCATGGAGGCAGTGTACCAAATTTTACTGAATTATCCTGCTTAGTTTTCCCAAAAAATGTATTGCAACACACAGCCAGCCAGACAGACGGACATGACTATATCGACTCAGGAGGTGACGCTGATCAAGAATACATATAATTTTCTATATCTGCCACACCTCCTTCTCTGCGTTACAAACGCAAGGACAAAGTGTATATATTCTGGGTGAAGGGTATAAAAATTGTATGTCGTACATCCTAGAGTTAAGAGTGCTGAACTACAATTTTATCAACCTATATTCAGCCACCCTGTAAAAATTATTTCATTTTTTGATATAAAGTATATTTTTAGAGTAATTGTCACATTACATACTTCAGCAATACAGTTTTTATTTAACTTCTGATTGGTAATTAAAAACTGAAATACTTAAAATCAATTTTCAATAAAAACTTGTTTTTGAGTTATGACAGTCTTGCAGCAAATTAGCGACACGCATGACGGGACGATTTTGTAAGAAGCAATAACAAAAATTTTCCGACCTAGTTATCGAAAAACGTAAAAAAATTGGATTTTTGGAAACGAATTTTTCAGTAGAATCAAAACAGCTCTGTTGGTTTTTCTCAGAATGAAAAAAAAGATGCAGATATCGTTTTTAAGATGAATCGTTTTGGGATGAATCTAAACTTCGACCAGGTCTAAGGAACATTCTGAATAATTATGGTTTTTTTTCGAGATTACGTAAATATTTTCAGAAGTTCACAAATTTTTACATGCCTCAATTTTTCGATTTTTCAATTAAATTTAATTCTCGTGAATGTTCAACTTTAATTTAACGAGAAAACTTGATTTTTGTGACGTAAGGCTGTGTTTCTTGAAAATTTTGAAAATGTATTCCTATTGAATTAAGAAGGAAATTTGAGATGAAGTCAAAAAGATAAAACCATTCGATAATGGCGATTGATATAAGTTACAGAATTCATTTCTTGACAGTTCATAACGTGACCGAAAGTGTTTTACGCAGCAAAAAGTAATTTTTTTGTTTTTTCGTAATTTCAGTGATACTTTTAAACTAATTATTCTTCTGCTGTAGTGTTAATGGATAATACAACTCAAACTAGTGTTTATTGAAATCATTGAAATTATTTTAGTGTGTACACCCATTATATCGCATTTTTAAGGGTCTTTTCGACCCCTTTTTCCGAAAACTTGTTTATAATGAGTTAAGATGTTCTAAAATATTGTTGCATGCTTGATTCTACATTAAATTTTGTGAACATCTTAACCCATTATAACCCGTTTCTAAGGGTCTTTTTGACCCCTTTTTCAAAAACTTGTTTATAATGGGTTAAAAAAAATTACAAAAATATTCTAAAAAAATTTTACTTGGGGCACCGAAAAACAAAACCGTCCGGACGTTGGGAACCGTCGTTGACTAAATATTTACGCCCGATTTCGTGATATTTTTTCATAATAAAAATCAAAAATTCGTTTTTCATGAATAAAAATAATTTCGCAGCGCAAAAAAAAATAGTACCGCTGGATTTGTCAGAAAAAATCCTAACAAAATGTATATTTCAAATTTTTCTAAGATTTTTTCTGTTCAATTGTGGAGTGCTCAAACAGAGGATTTGGAAAAATTTCGACTTTTTTGAGCTGAAAAGTTAACTTAACGCCAAAAATGGACGTCTAATCAGAAAACTAATAATGCCAATCAATTTTACGGGAAAAAATACATAAGAATTCATGTCTTGAATTTCAGTTTTTGACCTACTACGAAGCTGAGAATTGATTCACTTCGGACCTATGACCATGCATTTTTAAACCACGTTTTTCAACCTTCAAAAATATATCGACACCCCTTCCCGTCATCTCTCAGAGCTAGTGTGGCGGCAATCTTCGTGTCGATAGTTAAACTTTACAATTCTGCCGGTTGCGCGACAAATTTTAAACTTTCGTCCAAAATGCACCGGTCTAGTGTACACATTTGCCCCCAGTTAAATCAATGGTTGTCCACACTAGCCCAGTATAAGGGGCTACTGTGGACAAATGTAAGCTCTTTTTAAAATAATTTAATAGTGCATTTATGAAAATAAAAAATCATAACTATTGATGCAATTATGAAGGCAAGAAGTATAAGTAATAGCTAAAAATAACTTTATTACAAAAATGATATATTTACACATATAATTTTGTAATTATATAAAAATTTTCCGCACTATAAACCCCCCCTCCCCCCTCTCCTACGTACATAAGTACGATTTTCATTCAAAAAAGCACAAGCAAATGGTTATGCTTTCTTTTTTCTTTATGCAATCTATAAAATTAATACCTAAATACATTTTCATGATCAAAGAGAACACAAAACTTTTCTTTTTAAAAGATTTTTTGATTTTATTTCAAGAAAAATCTCCAAAAACATGTTTTTGTCAGAATATAAGTATAAAAGTTTCAGTGTCTGTTTAAAACACATAATTAAAGAAGCTTTAAAATTATTAAAAAAATGCATTGACGTAAGCATTGTTGGACAGTTTAAACTTTACAATTATATCCATACCGTTCTGATATTCACATATCATAGTCGTTCATTTCACACCACAATTACTCATTAACTCATCACTACACAGTTCATGAAGGATATGACCACGTATATGTAGTTAGTAGTATAGTAACTTAGTATAGCACGTAGCACGTAGTAGTTACTTGCAAATTTTGTATCATTTGTTTAGTTTACTTTGAGATTCATCAGAAGTATTTATAAAAAGGGATTCCCTCCTCTTCAGGCACTTTATTTCTATTTCAAACACAGATTTTATAATGGAGATGAATAGGAGGTACTTGCATTCCTATGAATACATTGTGAATTTGCACCTTTCGCGAAAAGCTGATTTTATTTTATATATTTATATCATGAAAAAACAATTTTTATGGAATTTCCCGCAATTTGTAACAAATTTGAAAATGTTGCCTCCAAAAAATTAAAAATTCCCTTACAGCTGATGCAAATTTTGCGCGCATGCAAGCGGAAACCAGGCGCGTATTTCACGGTCTTGCTGTGTATTTAGAGCGGCAGTCAGCCAGCGTTCGTTGATTACCCGCACGGCTGACATTTCGCGCGTCATTGTGTTTGGCTTTACGTCTTTGTTATTGTTGTTATGTATAGCCGTTGTTGATATTGTTTTTTTGTTTTTGTTATTGCAATTGATATGCACAACAATGATTTTCGTTGCTACATTGCCTGCTTTTAGGGAGTTTTGCATTTAAATTGCATTGTTTGCTTTCATTGTTGCTGCTACTGCTGCTGTCTGTCAATGTTTCGAGTTTTGGGCTTTTGGTTGGATGCTACTACGTATACCGTTGTTGCTTCTTTAATTACTTTATTTTTGTTTATTAAGTAAATTGAAAACTTTATCTACTAAATATCACGTGAAGTATAAAAGTTACAGCAATTTTTGGCGCAATTGTGCGAATTTCAAACGTAAAAAAAAAGAAATTCAATGTTCAAAGTTTTAATTAAATATTTGCCGCCTAATTTTATGCAGCTTTTGGATTTAAAATGCAAACTTTCCCTCAAGTGGATGCAGAGTCGGATATATTGCGGCAGCAGTGCGCATAGTGAATTATGAATTATATTTTTGCAGTCTTCTGATGTGAAATTTCTTTAAAATTTTTGACAGTTTGCTGCTTGGCAAACGAATTTGGTATTCAGAGAAGACAAGAAGCATTTTGAAAACTTTACTTGTGTGGGGAAGCAACGCCGTTTTATTCGAATCCAACAAGGTTTCGTTTAGAACGATTTCGGTTGCATTACAACATTGGGTTTTAAATCTTTAGTTTTTGTAAAAAAATTCAAAAATATTTCAAATAACAGAATGTACGCTATGGGGTATTGCACACCTACCGTTTCGGATAGCATTTGACTTTTAGTTAGCATCTATGGTTTTTTTTTTCAATATTTTTCATTGAGCCTTTTCAGAGAAATAAATTTTCAAAAAACTAAAGAAGCTGCAAAAACAACATTTAGTAGTTTTTTTAAATGCCCATACCTCCGTCAATAGTCAACCAAATCATAAAACTTTTTTTTTTAAGTTTTGTTTTTTAAGGAAACTTAAAAAAAATAAAATTTTTTGTAAATAACTTTTTTATTAAATCTTCAACTTTTAAGACTTAATTGCTATTTTTATCAATGATTGTACTCTTCGATTTTTTTGAAAAATTTCTACAAAAATTTTAATGAATTTGACAAATTTTAAGACTATTTTTAGAATGGACAAACGATGAGATCTATTTTTTTCTTTAAACTTTATAATTAAAAAAAGTGAGTGAACAAGCTCTTAAATATTCCTTGTTACCGGGAGAGGGTAAAAACATTCACCGTCCCCCATTAATTTTTCCTCCTTAACATTTTTATTGGACAAAATATTCTCTTTTATCATCCCCTTAAGGGGGATATTTCAATCTAAATTTTGTATGGAAGCCCCCTCAAGGGGTGGAAAAAGAGGAAAAATTAATGGGGGTCTGTGAACATTTTTTTCGCTTACCGGCCATGAGGAATTTTTTTGATGTTTTATCAAAATTTCGTATGGGAGCCCCCTTAGGGAGTGGAAAAAATGGGGTTATATGTTTGAAAAAATATCGAAGAGGAAAAGTCAAAAAAAAACTAGTAAGGGTGTAAAATTTGGCCTGGCCAAACATTAAATACCCTACACTGCAGTATTTTTCAAATTTTGCTCATATGGGAGTTGCTACGCCCTCTTGTCCGAGGTCACCCAGTTTTTGTTCAGCGCTTGCATTTATAGTTTTTAGTGTCTGAGTGAAAAACTTTTTCAGTAAAGCGTTTTGAAGCTTTTGCTTATATAGGAGGTGCCACGCCCTCTTGACCGAGTTCGTCTAGTTTTAGCTTAGAGCGTGCATTTATAGTATTAAGTATTTGAGTGAAGCTTGGTTCGATTATCTCAAAAAACTGTTTCAGTATAGCATTTTGAAACTTTTGCTTATGTGGGAGGTACCACGCCCCCTTGTCTGATTTCACCCAATTTTTGTTGAGAGCTTTCATTTATGATTCTTAGTGTCTGAGTCAAATTTGATTCGAATATTTCAAAAAACGCTTTCAGTATAGCGTTTTTAAGCATTTGCTTATATGGGAGGTGCCACGCCCTCTTGTCCGAATTCGCTTAGTTTTTCCTCAGAGCTTGCGCTTACAATTTTTAATATTAATGCGTATTTTGGTTGCATTGTCGTGAAAAAAACTCCTAAAATTGCATTTTGAATATATTTTTTGTATGGGCGGTAGGCGTGTCCGTTGACCGATTTCGCTCATTTTCAATCCCCCGAGCTAACTTTGGTGACGAAGGCAGTGTTCCAAGTTTCATTGAATTATCTTGCTCAGTTTTCCCAAAAAGTGTATTTCAACACACAGCCAGCCAGCCAGCCAGCCAGACAGACGGACATGGCTATATCGACTCAGGAGGTGACGCTGATCAAGAATATATATACTTTTCTATATCTGCCACGCCTCCTTCTCTGCGTTACAAACGGAAGGACAAAGTGAATATACCCTGGGTGTAGGGTATAAAAAGTTAAAAAATTTTGTTTTAAAAATCATAATCTTGATCGTTGATAAAAATAGCAGTTTAGTTTTAAAAGTTGCATTTGTAATAAAAAAATTATTTAAACAAATCCTTGAAATAACAAAACTTTAAGAAAAAAAATTTTTTGATTTGGTTGACTATTGATGGATTTTTTCACACGTTAGGTATGTTTTCACAAAACAGGTAAATTAGACTGGTTTAAATATGTATGGAAGGGGAAAAATAAAGTTGATTGGAATTGCGCTCCTACGCCAACAAGATGTTTTATTTGAAGAAAATAAGTACCATGTGAAATTAGGTTCATTTCAGAGAATATTTCTTTTAATAATCCCTATTCTCTAAGTGCTTAACAATCGCTAGGCACTAAGTGAGTTTTACCCCTTAACCGACGATTGTTAAACAATGGAAAAATATTTTGTTTTATAATTTAAACTGTTAAGTTTTTATATGGAGTTTGAGCCGATAAATCTGCAAATTATTTCTCCATAAAATCTGTAATCTTGGACATATAGGTCATTCCATTTCGTATTTTTGTTTTCCACCTTGAATGGACAATATCTTCAAAACTACAAAACTTATGGAGAAAATAAGCCCCCAGCGGGAGAAGAGGCGGGGACAACTCCAAATTTGCCAATGGATTGACAGTGCAGTAAAGTTTGGTATCGCTGAAAAGCTCTCCTAAAAATATTAGACACATGTTATTTTGTTTTTTTGATTCAAAGCTCTTATCACGAATTCTTAGCTACAAAAGTTTGAGTTTTAATTATGTTTTTGTTGATTACAGCGCCATCTATGCCAACTATGAAAATTGTTTCAGTCAAAAGTGTTGTAGTTTTTAACGTAGAATCCGAATTCACAATTAAAATTGGTTGTTTTCTTAAGAAGTTTTGAAGTTGGCACAGTCCTCCCCTCCGCGGAATTCGATGGCGGGCCTATATTAGTATGGTTGAATAGCTCGCTTAAAATTATTGGAAATGCGTTTTCATATTTTTTGATTCAAAGTGCAGCTTTCAAAATATTTGACTGTTCCGGGACTTTTTGGACACCCTGTATATGATAAATACAATAAAATAGCATTGCAATATTATTTTTATTAAATTTTAATTGAAAGCATCGGGTGTCAGAAAAAAAAAACAAACAAACAAATAAACAGACAAATATTTGCAAACTCTGGGAATGATTTCAATTCGTTTTTTGACTAAATGAATTTCACACAAAAAAAAATTGCATGTTTTTATTTGCAAGTAAATTAAATAAATATCACAAAAAATTAAAACAAAGTGCTTGAAATTTTTTTCATACAAAACGCATATCAATATTTGTACGCTGCAACATCCAAAGTTTTATTCAAATGAAATCAAAAAAATGTAAAGTTTTTAACACCAAACGTGTACGACATTCCAATAATATTTGGTTAATACAATTTCGTGTGAAAATGGTAAATAAATTCTTGTATTTTTTTCGTCGTTTAATTTGCAAAATATATGTGAAAAATGCCTTTATTTATATTGCAAAAATACATCGTATTAAATTAATAAAAAGAAATGATGCCAACAAATTTAATTTTCAATGCAATTGTTATTTCTTGTTCTAAATCCGCTTTTCAAACTATATTTTTCTTTTTAAATTAAAAAAAAAGCATATATTGACGACTGTACTTTTCCAAACTTGCAGCTTAAAATGTTTTTCCTGTAGTCACTTCACACTTAAAAAACTCAACGATTATTTTACTGAAACAAAAATTTTAACACAAATCAATTTACCAATTATTTCATTGCTTTATATTGATGTTTTGTAATAATCCTTTCCTAAATGTGTGTCTTAAGGAAACTCAATTTAAAAATCCATCCAGTTCAAACTATATCGAATTTTATGGAATATACTTATGTTTATGATGATGCTCAAAGAAACAATCTAGACATCCTAGATGAAGTACTTCATAAAGAAAAAAAAGAAATCCAATGGAACTTGTACAAACTGTGGGGATATTCACTAAGTACAATATTCAGATATGCAAAACAAACAAATAAGACCTTGTTTTGGAATCACAAAAGGCCGTCGGACAAATCAATGCATCCAAAACTAAAAGTACGACTCATGACATGAAAAGGGACCAAACTTCATATATCTAGGCAAAGTTTTCTTCATAAAAGTCAAGGCAAGAAAGATTTTGAAATATGCCTCAAAACAGCGTATTTTATAGGTACTTTACAACAATATGTATAAGTTTATAGAATTATAATGACATGACAGCTAAGAATAGACACTTTGACAAAGAATACTGAAGTATTTTGAAATAGATTTGTTTAAAGAAATAAATTAAAAAGTCCAATTCTGTTAACTTTAGTTACATATTAGTTATTTTCAAGGCATTCTCTGGATTTAATATTTAGTGGAGTTCCCAGGGCATCAAAAACCTGAAAACCTAGGATTTCTGTTAGAGTGAATGAATTTGTATGGTCGTGGAGGGATTTTGTTGTTTATACTTTAAAAATAAAAGTTTACCAAACATTTTTTTTTTGATTTTGATTTGTTCGCTATTTAAGCAATAACTATAAAAAGTTAATACAACACTTAATAAAAAAAAATTATTAAATTTTTCAAACCATTTTTTCGAAACTAATTTCAGATCGCTGAATACGAAAAACGCAATTTGTTTTTTCCTTGAGGCCGTTCTCGAGCTATTCGAAAATTTCTATTTTCGAGGTATAACCTTCATATACATCAATAGGTATATTTGTATAACGCCAAGTCCTATCAATTTTATTTTTCCACGTTTACGATTACTAGTGGTGCTTCTAACAATTATACCAATAGTTATGCTCCAAACAAAATTGACTGAGTTATAGCAAGAAAAGTTTGAAATTTCACAAATTTTTCAACAATTTTTTAACAATTTTTCATATCAAAGTCAAATCAATCGCTTTGATTTTGGCATATATTTCTTTAAATAAATTTCTTTAGCATTTAGTGCAATAGTGATATTTCGACTTCTTTCGAAAATTCATATTTTTCATACAATCCGCTATGGTCTTATACAGAGGATGATGAGAAGTTGTCTGGAACATCTTCAAAATGTTCAATGAGTGTAAGGTGGCTGAAAAATTGGATCTATTGACTTAGGCCGAACATTTTGAAAATGCTCTGAGCAACTCCTCATCATCCTTATTGCACTAAGTTCCTAATATCTTCACGAAATTTCATTTGATTTTGCTCAGCATAGGCTAAAAATATTTGCAATTAAATGTGTCATGCTAAAAAAATTTATTTAAACAAATATATGTTAAAAACAAAGCGTTTGATTTGACTTTGATATGAAAAATTGTTGAAAAATTTGTAAAATTTCAAACTTTTCCTGCTATAACTAAGTCAATTTTATTCGCAGCATAACTATTAGTATAATTGAGGAGTAATCGAACAAAAAGTAACATTTCCATGTTTCCTTTTTTTTCAGAAATCAATAAAATGTGATTAAAAAAGGTAGCATATTTTTTTTAAAAAATATGTTTATGCATAAATACACACTAAAAAACTGCCTTACAATCGCGTTTTTACACATTTAAAAACTTTCATATTAATGGAGATAACTGAGTTTGAAATTTGGAAATATTATCAGGAAATGTTGGAAATTTTACTTTTTGATAATCATTAAACTGAAATGATGCCTTGTGGGAGCAATAAAAGCAACTGAAAATGTTCGACGAAGACTATGATTAGTGATTAGTATTAAATAGGTAAATGTAATTATTCGTCAGAACTACAAAACAATTTTAAGTGGAGTGGAAATGTTACTTTTTGTTCGGAAATCGACGAAAAACGCGGTTTTCTTGGGAACCGCCAAATTCAACTGGAATGTGTAGTTCATAGATTTACATACGATTCTTCAAAAAAAAGCAAAAAGACAAAAACTGGAAATGTTACCTTTTGTTCGACGAATAATAATAAAATCGATCGGACTTGGCCTTATATAAATAAATTAGTGTATATGAAGCTTTAACCTCGAAAATAGAAATAACACGGGAACGACCTCAAGGAAAAAAAAAAAATAATTGCATTTTTCGTGTTTAGCGGTCTCAAATTAGTTTAGGGAAATGGTTTGCAAAATTTTTCAATTTTTTTTTAATTTGGTGTTATATTAACTATTTATAGTTGTTGCTTAAACAATGAAAAAATCAAAAGCACAAAAAAAATGTTTGGTAAATTTTTCTTTTCATAGTATAAAAAACAAAATCGTACCTCGACCATGAAAATTCATTCGCTCTAACAGAAATCCTAGGTTAAATGCCCCAGGAACTCTACTAACTATTTTTTAATAATTTTTTATTAAGAATTGCATATGAAATTTATACGATATTATTTATTTCCACAGAAGTTTTCTCGATAATAGAAGCACAAATTTACTGCATTTTAAATCATTAAATTTTTTTATATTATTTGCTATATTTTTGCTTAAAAATGAATGATTCAGTTTGTGTAATGTTGAAACTTTTATTACTTTAAGTATTTTTGTACTACCTGGGCTGCTATTTATATTTCTGGCCTAGGCAACTCTAAGTGCTGCCAGGTGCAATCTGACATTTCCATTGGAAAGTTTGACATTTTTTAGCATAAACGTACTCAGAACGTTTTGATGTACAAGTGCTATTTCGGTACTATTTTAGTCAAAAATTTGACAACTATTTAGTTGATTTTACAATGTTAAAAATAAGCGATAAGAGTTAGAAAATCAACAGTAAGTAGATTAGCCAAAAGTTTAAAGCACCCCACAATTCACTACTGATTTTCTAACTTTTATGGCTCATTTTTGGCATTGTAAAATCATTTAGTTGTCAAAAACCGAGCCTTTTGTTTTTGGTCACCATTTGATTTATGATCTTAAAAAAGTGCCGCTTATTGTTTTATGTAATGGTTAATGAACCAGGAGTAGCAATTATGATAAGCATTTATTAATTTCTCAAATAAAAAAACATGAAGTATGCACTTTTTTTGGTGGCTTATACTTTTGGCGAAGGCTGTAGATTAACAGAACTTATTTATTTTAACATAAAGTGAAATATAATTACCTTATTTTGAAGTGGTATCCTTAGTATTGATTAATCTGTAATTAAAAGATATAAATTGGTAACTTTAGTATATTTTTAATTTGTAATTTAAATAAAAATACAAATTTATTTTTCTTGTTAACATAGGGTGTTTTTTTAAGTCCGATGGTAGGGGTACCGCCAGGTCCGGGTGTGGGCACCCCCCCGTAACTTTTGACAGAAAACAAATGCTGCTGTTCTGCATTTACAGGATCAAATAGACTCATTTCCTTGATGCTGAGAAGAAAATAATTTTTGAACGAATAAAAGTCAACACAAAAGTTTTTTTCAATAATTTTCCAAGTGCGATAAATCGAAGTGAATCAATTGGAAAGCTGAGTGCAATCTATATTTATGTAGTAAATTTATTACATATTGTGATTCAAGACCGAATGCAACTGAAATGTTCACACAACACAATTTGCTCATTGCTTTTCAAAGTGGCTATCAAAGCCGAGTATGGGCCCCAAATAGGTCGGGGTGTGGGCACCCCTCTTTTTTTATTTAAAGCGTGTATTTTACTGAAATACCGTCGTGGATGCAACGTTACTAATCTTAATCTTATTCTTATGCCATTTTACGCTTTTTTAGTGGAAGGAAAAGAACCAATAGGCTCTTTAAAGATATCGTAGAAAAAAAGTTATTTTAATTAAGTGTGGGTGTTGAGGTGGCATAACACTGCAAAAAATCTCAGTATTGAGTTTCCGGCCAAGTAGACCGAGGAGCAGATGGCGGGCATGGAGTGGTATAAAAAAAATTATGCTTGGCAAAAGAGCAATGTCAACTAGGGCCAGAGATTACGTCACCTAGCTAGCTTAATTTGCAAAAAAATTAATCTGTCATCAGCCGAAGATAATCAAGTCTGGTTTCGGGGCAACAGGTATGATGCGATTCGATCCAGACATTTTCAGTGACGCTGATTTTGTTAAAGCCGTTGAGCAGAATTTGTTAAATTTTTGTGAGTCAATGTCTCCGAATTAAGTCAATTTTGCTTTCTTCTCCATTTGATTGCTTTTAATTTCATATTTTCCCATTTTTAGCCGATTTTCTAAGGGTGCCCACAACCGGACCTAAAATTTTTTTTTGTCAAATATGAGCACTTCACTATTTTTTTGATATAATTTTTCCAACTGACGAAATCAATTACTTTCTTCACCAATAGTTAGCTAAGGTCTTTAGCTTTCCATTGACGCTTATATTTCTGCATAATATTTATTTGGTCAAAAGTTATGAGTCGAAAACAAAACGATGCCCACACCCGGTGCCCTTCCCCTACTTGAAACTGTAAAAAATGACACAAAAAATTAAATTGTAGTCAAAAATTTTTTTTACTCGGAAGATCATAACATTTACATTTCAAAATGATTTCGGGCGATTGGACGATCGTGTGCGCCATAATAATCACGAAGTCGTCTTAAGTGCCACGAATTGACTACTGATTTTCAAAGTTAATTTGGATAGTTTCGTAGCTTTGTTCAAGCGTGCGTCCATTTATGAAGATTTGCTAGAAAATACTGAAAAATATAACAAAAAAAATTTTCATCAAAATTTAATTTTTTTGTGTTATTTTTTACAATTAAAATTTCTTTCATTCTTCTGCTACTCTTATGTGTTTTATATTTCATTTTTTGGTTCATTAGTCTTTAGGAAAATCAAGTCAAACCGTACTGGAAGAGAATTCATCCGTTTATGGGGACTCTTGTTTGAATAAAATGGTTTACAAGTGTCTTAACCCTTTCGGTCCCGAGACAGATCTAGTGCTAAAATAATTTTTTATATGTAAAAATTCTTTTTTTTGTTTAATTTTTACATGACCCCCCCCTAGAATTGGGGGTATGTACAATAGATCGGGTCGATTTTGTATAAAGCAAAATTAAATCAACTCTAAAGTAAAAAAGACTCTTAAAAACGATATCTGCATAATTTTTTTTTTTTTTTTCATTTCTAGAAAAACCAGTGGAGCAGTTATGATTCTACTGAAGGCTAAGAAAACATGTTCTTTGGTCATAACTTTTTTTTCATTACAAATACCCAAGGTTTATACCAAAATTTTGGCGTTTAAAAATAAACATTATTTTTTTGGGATATAGGTATCTAATATTCGCACCCCAAAATCGTTTTTTTTACGTTTTTCAATTACTCGGTCAGAAAACGATTTTTTACTCAAAAGCAAGGCATCTAACGAAAAAAGTGTATGAGGTAAAAAATGCTTATAGTCCGGGAGCCGGCAATACTAAAAGTGCCGTCATCGCGGATTCTGAAATTTTTAATGCAAAATGGTAGTTTACACTAAGACGAATAAGAAAAGCTTGGTCAGCATGGTCATTGCCTGGCAGAAATATTTTTAAATGATTTTTGAATCATTAAATTTTCGGGATGTTTTGCCGTCATCGCGGATTTTGATCAATCTTAATATTAATCGATGGTAAATTTCATAACCATTCAGAAAAAATCCGGCCGACCAATTTTTTTTCCCAAAAATGACCGGCAGACCTATTTTAATGGTGGGTACAATTTCTCTGTTATCACGGAAATTTGTTTTTTTTTAATTTACGTGTTTTAATGTCAAATTTAAAAATATCTTGGTATGCGAGCTTAGAAACTGTCGGAAGTACCCACTGTCGCACCATTAAAATAGGTCTGCCGGTCATTTTCGGGAAAAAAATTTGGTCGGCCGGATTTTTTCTGAATGTTTATGAAATTTACCATCGATTAATATTAAGATTGATCAAAATCCGCGATGACGGCAAAACATTCCGAAAATTTAATAATTCAAAAATCATTTAAAAATATTTCTGCCAGGCTACAACCATGCTGACCAAGCTTTTCTTATTCGTCTTAGTGTAAACTACCATTTTGCATTAAAAATTTCAGAATCCGCGATGACGGCACTTTTAGTATTGCCGGTTCCTCGCCTATTAGGATTGTCCAAAAAATACGTGTGAATTTTTTCATAATTTTTTTATTTTTTTTTTTATTTTTTTCAAAAAATTTATCAAATTGAGTTCTTAGCTGTTAAGCTCACGTTTGTCAGCAAAATGATAAGTTTACTTAAAACATGCAAAATGGTGTTAATTATTATCTGTTCCAAAGAATTCAAGAATAATATTCAGTCCAATTTTGTTTCTTCGTTTTCATGAAACATTAAAGAACATTTTAAAGACGATTGCAATCGCTATTTACTTCATATTTAGTTTTACTCGTATGCAATTACTTTTAATGACAAAATAATTGTGCCATTTCAACACTAGCGATTGCCACTTGTTGCTATTAATGTGAAATTCCCCTTTATGACGCCCTCTGTTGCAATAAAGAAGAGAAAAAAATGGAAGTGCAAAATATGAAGTTCCAATTGAATGCGCACAACAGAGTGCACTTGCAGTCAGCGTGAGTGTAGAAATTGGGTAATGCCAATGTGGTGGACGGGTGGAAGCTGCAAATGCTACTTAGTGGAATGCTGTATTTTATATCATTCATTGTTCTTAGTTGCATAACTCTTGGCGCGCTGTTGTTGCATTTAATGAAAACACATTTGTTAATTTGCAAAAACAAAAAATAAATCACTCGAATGCGCGAGAATTACAATGATTTTTTCGCATGGAGTTGCGCGCACACAGCGTGACTGCTGCGTGTTGCTTGTTGGTGTTAAATCATTTTTTGGCATTTGTTTCCGCTACAACCAAGCAAGTTCCGCTGCTGCTACTGCTGCAGTAATATACTACCGGTGTAATCTATTGCCGGAATCTCGATTTGATATCATCTTAATGTAGTTGATGGAATTTGTTTCATGTTTCTGGTTCTTTCTTTAAGAAGTGATGTTTTTTTTATCTTCCTAAAATAGTGCTCAACACATTAATCGATATAAAAAATAGTGAGTGAACTGAATGTATTCCCAAAAACTAGAGAACATACTTATTACACGGAGAGTATTTCGAGCTGAAAAATATCCCAACCCAACTAGTTTTGGGCGCGATTCTCAGCTTAGCCATAATTTGACTGATATCAAGCACTTATTTGATTGTTTATTAAAAAAATAAATATCCCCATATGAGCTCAATTCATCTTTTTTTTTTTTAGTACACTCAGTGCTAAACGCAGCTCTTTTGTACTTGTTTATCAAAAAAAAAAAAAAAATATTTCAATTTGTGCTTAATACGTAAAGCTCTTTTTTTCTTGTTTATTAATATATGAATATACCTATTTTAGCCCAATGCAAGGAATGATATTTCATTTTCGAAAATTATTGTAGCAAAATATCCATAAATACATCGCAGTAAATCGTAACATCCCATTATGGCATGTCAGCAGAGTTTATTCTGTTATAAATACCCAATTCGGACGTCGAGCAGGAATTATTTAAGCTGACATAAACATAATGAGAATCATTAACAAATAGAGTAAACTCAAATGAAAACTTATTTTTTGATGAACAATCATAAAAGAGTTTGAATTAATCAAAAAATGGGCATATTTTTTTTTTTTTTTTGATTAACAAGTACAACACGGCAATTATCCGGTTGCCATGGTCCGACTAAAAGACAGTTCAAATTTTTAGCTAACAAAAATATTTATTTATTTATTTTCTGGAATTCCTTCGGCAGATAAATTGGTTAATTTTTCTTTACAGAATGTTTACCTTAATAACAATTTACAAAAAATGTTTAATGACATAGGATTTACTTATAATTTCTTTAATATTCCGAATATAATTTAAATGATGTTCTTGGCCGGGATATATCAGGGGCTTCTGCATCCAATTATCCGATGTTGAACTCCTTGACAGTTTAGTTGTTTAGCTGCTTATAAAAACCTTGTCGTGATGTTTGACCTGTGTCAGTAAAATTATGTGATTTATTATATAAAACTATCATGCACGCCCAGTGAACACTATAAAAAGTATTCGACGAGTCCAGGAGCCTTCAGAAGGCATTAAAACCTTAAAAATACACTATCATGTACGCTTGGTGAATACTATGAAAGTTATTCGACGCACTGTTCACCAGATGCTGTCCAGGAGCCTTCAGAAGGTGTAAAAACCTTTCCATCTTAAAGTACTAACTATCCTAGAAATACCTAAGTGATACGAGGCCTCTCTCTGCTTGGCTGTGACTGCCTGCCTTCTTCCTTTTCTTTATTTTTTTATAGTCGTTAAGTTGAGGTGAATATTTCACTTAAGGTGAATATTTAAATTGAGGTGAATATTTCACTTGAGGTAAATATTTCACTTGAGGTGAAAATTTCACTTGAGGTGAATATTTCAACTGAGGTGAATATTTCACTTAAGGTGAATATTTCGCATGGGGTAAGTATTTTACTGAGGTGCGTATACTTGATGACGTGGGTGAATATTCAATTTAGGTGAATATATCAATGCAGATAGACATAAAACTTGTGTCATCATTTGGGACGTTACACATTTATGAACGATTTGATCTAGATTTTAGAAAATTTTTTTCTCGCTGTGTACAAACTATAAAAAGTGTGTTGACGAAATTCGATATGCAACTACTTAGGAACCGTTCACATATTACGTAATGTGCTAGGGGAGAGGGAGGGAGTCGGACGATTTGCTACGAAGTATTACATGGGGGTGGGAGGGATCATCAACTACGTTACGTAACGTCGATTCTATAATTTTATGCGACAAAAAATTTAAATTCAAATTACTAAAACTAAGATTTGTTAAGTAGCTAGGGAGGTGGAGGGGGTTTATAATTATATACCGTTATGCTGGGAAAACTCGATAAAGGGCGTGGTACCGCCCACAAAAAACATAATACACGTACGCTATAAAAAAAATTATTACCAAAGCAATCTTTGTGAAATTAATTGTAGGACGTCTACTTTCTATTAGACACCTCTGAACCGAAAGAAGGTGAAGTATCCGCGTTGGGCGTGGAACCGCCCACACATGTAAAACATGATACTAGTTATTTCTCGAAAATGGTACAACACATTTTGATGAAACTTATTAGGTGGGTCCTGCTTATAACTACTTTGTAGTGCCATGCCCTCTTCTTAACCTTTGACAATATGCCTGGAACATGTAATTAGATTTCGATGAAATTTTGTTGCCCCTTTTGCTTTTAGGTAGGTTTCCATTACCATTTCATACTTTTGAATAGTAACTGATGCACGCATACAGCGAGTACACTATTTGAAACATATTTCAATGATTTTTGGAGTTTTGTTTTGTTTTTATTTTATTCGATGCAATTCTCATTTTTGAAATTTTAAAGCGAAAAGATATAGATCGCGCTACATATAAAAGGTGTAATTAAAATGTATCAACTCAAATGATCAGACCGAGCTGGGATCGATCTCCAAGTACTTATCTTTATATAAAGAAATCAATAAACCCTTTCGAACTGGTTGGGACAATATATCCCAAAAATTAACGTCACTTAAATTGAACTGTTTTTTCTTATAACCACTCCAAAGATATTATATTCCAAAAATTCAAATCAAAAACATCTGTTGGGAGTATAGACTGGAAGCGCCTATGGCGGTGAAAATTTGAATTTAGAGACGGTCAAACATATTACTTTAAAAAAGTTTCTAAGATAAACCTATCACAAATATTGTGTACCCCACATTTTTTTTTCGGGTCGAAAGGGTTAAGGAAAATTTTTATAGAATTTCTTTACCCATCAGCTACTACTTTTATGGGCCCATAGTAATAGACAAATTTATTGTCGGCTTAGCACCTCTAAATGAAATTTTCAACACACGGTCTCAGATACCCTTTTTTAGGTTTTTGTGTTATAGAATTTCAAAATAAAAATATTTTTATTCAATTCATTCATAATGCATAATAATTTGACGTTATGATGGAAGAAAAAATAGAAAGAGAAAAATCATAATCCAAAGTATCCATCACCCTTATGTTGTTTTGTCAGACTCTTGCTCATCGTAAATCGCATGTATGGAGTTAATTTAGCGCATAAACTGTCACTTTTCTATTTTGCTTTTTCCTTTTCACTTGCAATTTCTATTATGTTTTTATTGTAATCGTATTATTGCTGCTGGCTGTTGTGTTGCCACCTCGTTGATCACAGTAACAAATGTGTTGGTTTGGATTTTTTTCTTTTTTTTTTGTACTTTTTGTTGTACGTTTTGTTGTGCAAATTGGTGCGAAATTATTCAATAAAAATCATTCTAGACATTGACGATGTATTTGACTCAAAGTTAAACTGGTGAATGTGGTGTATGGCGTTTTCTTACAAGGGTGATAATAAGCAGTTATGTATCATTCTGAACAAAAGTTTATATGAACATAGTCAGTCTAATAAATAAATAAATTTATATTATAATGATTTGTTTTAGCGACCTTTGTATATAAATATTAGATGTTTTTGACTGGCTCTAGGTCATGAATTTAAATTAAATCCGATGGGTTCACCAGTGTCACCCATAATTGCAGATATAGTAATGGAGGAATTACTCACAACGCGCATGGAAATATTTAAAACAAAACCACGCCTGATGACCAAATATGTAGACGACTTGTTTACAATAGTGAAGAAGAATGCAGCAGAAGATGTACTAAAGACACTAAACGCGTTTCATAAGGACATAAAATTTACGATGGAAGAAGAAAAAGAGAAAGAAATACCATATTTAGATGCACTTATAACAAAACAGAATGGACTCATCAAAATCAACTGGTACCAAAAGCCCATGGCATCTGGACGCCTTATAAACTTTTACTCTAAGCATCCAAAAACAATGATTTTCAACACGGCGAAAAACTTTGTGGATAGAGTTTTAAAAATCAGTGATAGTGCGTTTCACACACAAAACAAACTCAAATTAAGTGCAATACTACGAAAAAACGATTTTCCACCAAAAATAATTGACCAAATCATACATAAGTGCAATATAGAAACCCAAAATCCACCAAAGACACCTGATGTAAAACAATACAAATCTGTGATATACGTACCTGAGTTCGCTGAAAGATTCGCTGCATCTGACATAATTGACAAGAACAAATACCAAATAGCCTTTAAGACGTGCAATATTTTACAACAGCTTTTTAGTAAGACCAAAGAACCGATTGACAAACTGGACCAATCCCAATTAGTTTATAGCATACCATGCAATAGTGACGGAACCAATATATGCAACGAAGTATACATTGGCACAATCAAATCCAAATTAAAGACGAGGATATCTGCACACAAATCGGATGTAAAAGCTGGACACAGAAGTGTCAATAAAACTGCACTGGCGTCCCACTGTCTTTTAAAGGGCCATCTACCAAATTTCAAAGAAACAAAAATATTACAGAAAGAGAGCCACTACACCAAACGCCTCACTCTAGAGATGCTGCACATAATCAACACTCCAGCAAAGAGACGCATTAATTACAAAACAGATACAGAGGACTGTGCGCATATGTATAGGTATTTAGTAAGTCAAAATGGGGGAACCAGCAATAGCAAGAATTAGTTTTAGTGACTCCGTGTTATGTTAAACATGAAAAATTAAATGTAAGAATAGTGAATTGTTAAAAATTTTGTGAACTTGTGTTAAATGGTTTTTGTTTTATATTTACTTTTTAGCACCCTGATGATGAGTTGTAGTTCAACTCGAAATATTGGAACAATAAAATTATTAAATTAAATTATAATTTGGAATACACTTCATTTTAAATCACAGACATTATATTTTTTGCAGCATGTCATTTTACCAACATTTGATTGCAAACAAAAATGACAAAGCAAACACAAGGATAAACCAATAAATAGCTACAATAACAAGAACAACAATTAGAAAATCAATTCTATAGAATTTGATATGCATAAATTGCCCCGTAAAAGGCAATAAATCAAAAGCGTTTTATTTTAATACCAATATGCAAAGTTACAACAAATACAGAGAGTTAAACACTTGAATGTTTGACAGAAATTCGAACAGTTTGTAGAGCAACAAATTAATTCAATTACAGTTACTAAAATGAAATAACCAACAACTCTTCTTATGAGCTCAAATTTAATTACGATAACGAATAACCATTGCTAAGGCTACCTAACATCCACAATTTAATATTTGTATACATATGTTCTGAGAATACTGATACATATCCTGCGAGTCAAGGATATTAACAACTAAGTACGAACTATTCAAAATACTTACATATGGAATCAAATTACAGTTAAGCATTTGCATATCTCAATATCTATGCACGTTTCATTTGGCCACGTTTGTAATTCTCGAAATCTGTAAATGAACTGTGCATAAAACTGTAAGGTTTCCCAGAAAACTGTTTAACAATCAGCTCAGGATATATATAAATACAATACAAATATTGTGAATGTTTTATATGTACATATACGAAAATAATCTCCTCTTATATGACCCATGTTTTAAGAACATTTTTTTTTTTCATGTTCAATAACCAAATGTGGTGGAATATATTCCAAAGCGTATAAAATGAAATTCCCGATAGGTGAACAAAAAAATGTCGACCAGAGAGGGTGCCAGGAGGTCGCTTTATCTAATTTTCGCTTTCCGCCAAAAATCACGTTTTTTACCCAAATCTTAGCGTTTTTTACTCGACATGGGGGGCTTAAATCAAAAGAACATCGTAAACAAAGTCGATTTATTTTTTGTCAAGGAACTCGCTTGAATTTTTCCAGAATTTTCGGACCTGTTATGTGGGTGTAAAGAGCGATATAGACCTTTTAACACATTCTGTCGCCTCGACCCACATACGACTTTTCTGAATTTTACTCTGGAATATTTGCTAGATATCATGCTATCTTGCCTTATGTGTCGCTATGGTGTGCTCGATCGCATATCGCTTTTTTTACCCCAAATTTTTCGTTTTTATTTTCTGCTCGGCAGGGGCACTTAAATAAAAAAAATATCATAAACAAAATCAATTTATTTTTGATCAAGGAAATTCCTAGAATTTTTTCAGAATTTTAGGACCTGTTACGTGGCCGTAATGATCGATTTAGACACTTTAACCCATTTTTTCGACACATACGATTTTTCTGAATTTTACTCCAGAATATTTGGAAAGGAGCCCCGTACCATATCTACTACTTCTGAAATATATACTCTCCCGTATATTATCGGAAATCTCGATTTTACCATATTTTTAGAAAAAACGACTTCCTGATACCCTCCGGGTCGAAATTTTTTTGTTCACCTATTGGAAATTTCATTTTATATATCTATGAATAAATTAAATCACATTTGGTTATTGAACATGGAAAAACATTTTCTTAAAACCTGGGACATATAAGAGGAGATTATTTTTGGATATGCCCATATGCTAACGCAGATGCAATCAGTGTACTCTCGTAATTCTTTGAACATTTTAAGAAGAAGCTGTGTATTTTATAAGCAGCCTTTAATTTTTAATAAAATTTTAAGTTTCCATACAAAAAGAAAACTAGCTAAGAATTATTTGATTTTACCAAAGCTTTTGTGCCTTATGTTAAATGGTGCGATAATCCAACTCAAGTCATAGTCAAGTCATAGTCAAGTCATAGTCAAGTCATAGTGAAGTCATAGTCAAGTCATAGTCAAGTCATAGTCAAGTCATAGTCAAGTCATAGTCAAGTCATAGTCAAGTCATAGTCAAGTCATAGTCAAGTCACAGTCAAGTCATAGTCAAGTCATAGTCAAGTCATAGTCAAGTCATAGTCAAGTCATAGTCAAGTCATAGTCAAGTCATAGTCAAGTCATAGTCAAGTCATAGTCAAGTCATAGTCAAGTCATAGTCAAGTCATAGTCAAGTCATAGTCAAGTCATAGTCAAGTCATAGTCAAGTCATAGTCAAGTCATAGTCAAGTCATAGTCAAGTCATAGTCAAGTCATAGTCAAGTCATAGTCAAGTCATAGTCAAGTCATAGTCAAGTCATAGTCAAGTCATAGTCAAGTCATAGTCAAGTCATAGTCAAGTCATAGTCAAGTCATAGTCAAGTCATAGTCAAGTCATAGTCAAGTCATAGTCAAGTCATAGTCAAGTCATAGTCAAGTCATAGTCAAGTCATAGTCAAGTCATAGTCAAGTCATAGTCAAGTCATAGTCAAGTCATAGTCAAGTCATAGTCAAGTCATAGTCAAGTCATAGTCAAGTCATAGTCAAGTCATAGTCAAGTCATAGTCAAGTCATAGTCAAGTCATAGTCAAGTCATAGTCAAGTCATAGTCAAGTCATAGTCAAGTCATAGTCAAGTCATAGTCAAGTCATAGTCAAGTCATAGTCAAGTCATAGTCAAGTCATAGTCAAGTCATAGTCAAGTCATAGTCAAGTCATAGTCAAGTCATAGTCAAGTCATAGTCAAGTCATAGTCAAGTCATAGTCAAGTCATAGTCAAGTCATAGTCAAGTCATAGTCAAGTCATAGTCAAGTCATAGTCAAGTCATAGTCAAGTCATAGTCAAGTCATAGTCAAGTCATAGTCAAGTCATAGTCAAGTCATAGTCAAGTCATAGTCAAGTCATAGTCAAGTCATAGTCAAGTCATAGTCAAGTCATAGTCAAGTCATAGTCAAGTCATAGTCAAGTCATAGTCAAGTCATAGTCAAGTCATAGTCAAGTCATAGTCAAGTCATAGTCAAGTCATAGTCAAGTCATAGTCAAGTCATAGTCAAGTCATAGTCAAGTCATAGTCAAGTCATAGTCAAGTCATAGTCAAGTCATAGTCAAGTCATAGTCAAGTCATAGTCAAGTCATAGTCCAGTCATAGTCAAGTCATAGTCAAGTCATAGTCAAGTCATAGTCAAGTCATAGTCAAGTCATAGTCAAGTCATAGTCAAGTCATAGTCAAGTCATAGTCAAGTCATAGTCAAGTCATAGTCAAGTCATAGTCAAGTCATAGTCAAGTCATAGTCAAGTCATAGTCAAGTCATAGTCAAGTCATAGTCAAGTCATAGTCAAGTCATAGTCAAGTCATAGTCAAGTCATAGTCAAGTCATAGTCAAGTCATAGTCAAGTCATAGTCAAGTCATAGTCAAGTCATAGTCAAGTCATAGTCAAGTCATAGTCAAGTCATAGTCAAGTCATAGTCAAGTCATAGTCAAGTCATAGTCAAGTCATAGTCAAGTCATAGTCAAGTCATAGTTAAGTCATAGTCAAGTCATAGTCAAGTCATAGTCAAGTCATAGTCAAGTCATAGTCAAGTCATAGTCAAGTCATAGTCAAGTCATAGTCAAGTCATAGTCAAGTCATAGTCAAGTCATAGTCAAGTCATAGTCAAGTCATAGTCAAGTCATAGTCAAGTCATAGTCAAGTCATAGTCAAGTCATAGTCAAGTCATAGTCAAGTCATAGTCAAGTCATAGTCAAGTCATAGTCAAGTCATAGTCAAGTCATAGTCAAGTCATAGTCAAGTCATAGTCAAGTCATAGTCAAGTCATAGTCAAGTCATAGTCAAGTCATAGTCAAGTCATAGTCAAGTCATAGTCAAGTCATAGTCAAGTCATAGTCAAGTCATAGTCAAGTCATAGTCAAGTCATAGTCAAGTCATAGTCAAGTCATAGTCAAGTCATAGTCAAGTCATAGTCAAGTCATAGTCAAGTCATAGTCAAGTCATAGTCAAGTCATAGTCAAGTCATAGTCAAGTCATAGTCAAGTCATAGTCAAGTCATAGTCAAGTCATAGTCAAGTCATAGTCAAGTCATAGTCAAGTCATAGTCAAGTCATAGTCAAGTCATAGTCAAGTCATAGTCAAGTCATAGTCAAGTCATAGTCAAGTCATAGTCAAGTCATAGTCAAGTCATAGTCAAGTCATAGTCAAGTCATAGTCAAGTCATAGTCAAGTCATAGTCAAGTCATAGTCAAGTCATAGTCAAGTCATAGTCAAGTCATAGTCAAGTCATAGTCAAGTCATAGTCAAGTCATAGTCAAGTCATAGTCAAGTCATAGTCAAGTCATAGTCAAGTCATAGTCAAGACATAGTCAAGTCATAGTCAATTCCATGTAAATATTTCATTTATGTCACTAAAAACATGAGCATCAGCTTCAGTGAAATGTATAATTTTTACTTACACGCTTGACAAAATGCAACCAATGAATTGTTAACAATTTTAATAGAAAATAATTGAAAATTTTCAATTGTTTTAAGCTGACATTTCCAGTGAATTACAGCAATTACGCATGCAGTCATGCATTTGAAAATTCACTCAGATATATCTTTATAAGCTGACGTAAGTTGTCCGGCGTTTCAAGTAAATCGGGGAAATAGTGAAGGAGTCTACGTTTCTGCCATTCAACTAAGCAACATCTCTATAAGAAATTTCCCTTTTAGCTCAAATGCAGCAATGCAATTACGCGCAATAAACGTAATTATGCGTGCAATTTTTAGTTTTCGATTTAATTGAAAATTTTGCAAAACGAAAACAAATTACAACAAATGCAAACACAACTTCGCCAATAGGAGTCACGTGTATCGATAATTGCACATTTGCTTGCAACATGAGCAATAACAGTCAGCAACATCAATAATAATGATTTGATTATGTACTGTTTTCCTCATGTTGTGATGCTCGTCGTATCGCATCGCTTTATCAGCTGCATTTAACCTTGGTCTTGAGTGGTTCAAGCAACAAAGTAAGGGTAGCGAAAACAAAATACATTAATAAAACAACAGTGTTAGAAAATAAATTCCAAATATTAAAAGTAATCTATAAAAATATCCCCACATATAATTGGAAATTTGTGAAATTATTTGAAAACAAGCAATTTAGTTTATCTACGGAAATATGCTCCACTTAATTGCAGTCTAAAATAGCTAATGGGCGTTTTGTGGGTTTTTCAAATTTTACGCTTGGTGCATGCATATAATCGTTGGTAATTAAATTAAATAGATTGTAGAAATAAGCCAAGTATTGATAAAATATAAAATTAATTAATTAAGTTCCTCAATCTTATTCATTTGTTGAATTTAGTAAATATCAAAAAGGAGTATACCCGACCCTTTCCATCTTTTTCATGTATTGCACAACTAAGTTAAGCTAAATTTTAAATAAAAGCCCTAAATGTCTATTTCACCTACATTAGAACTGAGCTAGTGCTAAAATAACTACCTTGGAGCTGCCAGACAGAGTTCAACCTCATGCGACGAAGTTGATAGGAGATGAGGCTGTTGGATTTTCTATTGACTCTCTCGAATGACGTCGTAACATTAGGTTTGTTAACATTTTTTAGAGATATTATAATGGTTAATGCACTACAAAAATTTACAATCTGGTTCCAAAAACAAGCTCTATATCGAAAAGACGTTAAGAATAAATATCATAATTATTTTGATTTATTGGTTGTGTTCAACCACTAATATAGTTAAAACTAGTTCGATATCCGTTTTTTTTTTTTTGCAAGAAATGCCATGGTACAGGCATTTTCACCGTTTCAGGACGCCTGCATCATTGCAAAATAAATCTATACTATTTTTATAAAGCCTATACTATTTTTTTTTAAATTGCTTTTATGAAAACCCTATGTAACGCTGTTTTCCAAAACATACTGAACCGATTTTAACAATTCTTTTTTATAACATTCAACATATGCTAAGAAACAAACTTGCATACTTATTTTTTTGATTTTTAAAAGATAAACCATTTTTTAGTTGTTGAAAATTGTTGTTGTCGATTGTATTTGCATCGCTAATGCTTATGCTGCCTGTTTCATGAGTTATGTGTTGTTGTTGTCTTTTCCGTCTCTTTCGTTTATGAGAGTGATTTTATCAGTGATGCTAACTCAATATTTTCAATATTTTTCGACATTTTTACCGATGTTCTGGATGTTTTTCAATATTTTTATACTTTTAGACTTTTTCCGATTTCATCGATGCATTTCAATATTTTTCGAAACTTTTGGACTTTTTTCAATAAATTTGGACCTTTACCGATTTCTTCAATGGTTTCCAATTCTTTCGGAATTTTAGCGATCCATAGGAAGTTTTCGACATTTTTGGTTTTTACCGATATTTTCGATGTCTTTCGATGCACTTTTACCGATTCCTTCGATGTATGTATGTCAATATTTTTCGAAACCTTTGGACTTTTTTGATAAATTTGATGTTTTTCGATGTACTTAGACTTTTACAGATTTCTTCGATGTTTTCCAATACTTTTGGACTTTTACCATTTTAACGATGTTTTGGACCGATACCGATATTTTAGTTGTTTTTTAATATTTTTGAAACTTTTGTAATTTTTTCGATATTTTGGACTGTTACCGGTATTTTGGGTGTTTTCTGACATTTTTGGACTTTTACCATTATTTTGATTTTTTATCGATTTCTTCGATGTTTTCAATTTTTTTCGATACTTTTGGTCTTTTAGCTATACATATTTTGGATGGGTTTCAATATATGTACTTGGACTTTAACCGACTTTTTCGGTATACATATTTCAATATTTTTCGATACTTTTGGACTTTCAGTCATACATTTTTTAGAGGTTTTTCGATATTTTTCGACTTTTACCGATTTCTTTCATGTATTTCAATATTTTTCGAAACTTTGAACTTTCCGTGGAGAAATCAATGTATTTAAATATTTTTCGATGCATTTGGACATTGACCGATATTTTAGATGTGATAATTTTAGGGAAATAAATAAAATATATATATTGCAGCATCTGTTTGTGGCACATTATTTAAAGAAATTATTTAACTGATTAGCTTTTTTGCGCTTTCTTGGTTTTCATCAAAACCCGAGCAACGCCGGGTAAAACGGCTAGTAAAGTAACATCTAGAAAACGACTGAAAACAATGAGCTCTACCATTTAATAGCCGAATTTCACATATTTATGTAGAAAATTAGGTGAACGGAAAATAACTGCTATTTTTTAGTGGAATCGTCCTACACCCAAAAAAATCTGTTGTAAAAGTGTAGCAAAATGCTGTATGTTTTACAGCATTTACTTTAATTTTTCATCCCATATCTTTTGCACTTAATATTACAATTTTGTTGTGCATTTGAAAAATTAGCTGTGAAAAATAAAATATTTGCTGTAGATTTCACAACAAAAAAAAAGTTATGAAGTTAGTTTATTGACTGTTTTTTATTGCTTGTATAGTACTAATGAAAGTACCAACGCGCTTTTTCTAAATTGAAGTATGATAATAAAAAACAGTCAATAAACTAACTTCATAATTTATCTAGGGGAACCTGCCTATCTATCATTAAAATTCTCGTAATTTCGAGAGCCTGCATTGTATGTGGAAAACAAATCCGCCCTTGTAGGTTTTAATTGTAGCTAGCGTAGCATGTCTCAAAACCAGAGTGTGTTACCAACTAACAATTTGGCAATTTTTCACAACAGACGGCGCTAGTGAGCCTTATGAGTTATGCATAATGGCGATCCTGCTCAGAGAGTTTACTCGTGGCCTATAGCACAATCGCTTAAGCACCGCGTTCTCTTTCATTAGAAAACCGGAGTCACGGGTTCGAGTACGGTTTCTGGCAAGATTTAACTAAAACTGATCTGATGAGGCTATATACATGTTTATATATGAAAATATATAAATATGTATGTGAAAGTAGCCGAAACATATGTAATCAATTTCCATGTTAACACTTGCTTTCGTCTGTTGTTGAAAAATTGCAAAAATGACTGTTTAATTAGTTCAATATAAAATTATCAAAAAAAAAGTTTATATCAATAATTTTAACAAATTTCTGGCAGAAATTATTGCATTTGCTGTAAAATTAACAATTAATTGTAAATTCGATTGAATTTACTTTAAATTAGCAAATCCACAGAGAATTGTAAAATACACAACAAAACGCTGTTAAAACTACCGCAGCATTTTTTTTGGGTGTATAAGCAAATCCTATAAACGCACTCTAAATCAAATCAAAATTGCATACACACATCTGATCATTAATCTACTTACGACTAGAGATACAAAAGTACATAATATGTGGAAAATAAACAAAAAAAAAAGCTTCACCTGCTTCAAATCTCAATTCGCGTTAAATTCATTTTACGCTGGTAAACCTCTAAAAAGCTGCTCATTTTCCAATTTTCACTAATTAAACGTTGGGAATTTTCCATTTAACAAAATTAAGCTAAATAATTGCATAAAGAGCGCTTGTAGTGCTTGCTACTCAACAAACTAAGTGCCTAGTGTAGTTGTAGAGTAGAGTGGGTGCTCTTCAAAGGATACGTTGCCAAAAGAAATACGTTCATCTGCGATTAAATACACAACAGCAGCAGCAACAGCAACAGCAACAGCAACAGCAACAGCAACAGCAACAACAACAACAACAACAAGAGCAACAGCAGCAACAAGAGCTTAAACTGAAGTGGAGGTTAAAGCAACAGCAGCGGCACCCAATGGATGTTTACGCGACTCTGGAAAATGTTGCGCATTTAATTTAGTGGGTTGAATTTTTATTTTTATTTTTTTTTTGCTGCACGAACGAACGTATAGTGGTTGAATTCTCTGAGTTAAATGATTACGCCAATAACATGAAATTGGCGGCGGATTTTAGTAAATTTTGGCAATGAGAATTTCAGTCAATCATTCATTTAGGGAAATTGCGGAAATGCTGCAAATGAAATGCAAATTCAATAATTTTTTTTTTTTTATTAATTGAGTAGAAATGCCAACACTAGCTTTTGAGATATCCACGGAAAACTATCATTATTATTAAAGGTTGTGATCGGGATTATCTATTGAAAATTATATTAATCAAAATTTTGATTTGTCTCCATAGCAATTTTCCAGTTTTTCCTTTTTCACTCTTACTTTCAATGTAACGCTCGCATAATTTTCGTAAAGCAGTTTTGTAAGCAATTTGTCACACGCTGTAATTACCAAAGACATAACAACAACAGCAATAGAAAAAACCACAACAAAATGTTTACTGTAACAGAAAATTCAACAAAAACCATTAGCAACTCATAATTTTTTTTATGGTGAATGATCGCAGTCAACTTAGGCGGCGTGATTTAATGTTTTTCCTCCACTTTACGTCTCATCACTGACCAACCCATTATTTGTGTATAAGCAAACAGCCGTTGGCCATAATCAGCTGTTTGTGATAAAAAGAAAGCTTCATGAAAATGAAAACTATTAGCAATTTTCCACCAGAGTGCACTGCAATGTAGACAGTCTGTGGAATAAAATAGAAAAAAAAATATGTCTGTTCCCACGATTACATTATTGGGTAGTAACTACCGGTTCATAGCGGAAAAATTTCGAATTTATTTCTGCTCCATCTTCTTAAAGTAAAATTTGTATACCTAATGTATATTTTTACACCGAAAGTTTAGCTGTGACGGATAAATCACGGTGCTTAATTCTACCCATTTACACCAGTCGAAAGAGATTATTCAGGGTGTATTGCGTAATATTACGAAGCTTCTGGGAGGTGATAGGGGAGGCCTACACCAATTTTGCAAAGTTCTGGACCTTTAAAGTCGATATTTTAGTTTTTCTCCCCATTCTCTGACTTTGGCGGCTATTTTAGTATGAAAAAGGTTCTATTAATATGTCTTTTTATAATTTTTTTTGAAAACATCGTTCAATTTGCTTTGATTTGGCCGTACATTTATTTTACTAATTTGTTAGTTTGGTCAGAAAAAAATACTTTTCTATGCAACTAACGGGTTACTCTCATTCGTTTCGCTGCATGTACGCGGTACGTGTACACGCGCAGCTCTTTATTTACTGGAGCCCTCAAACGGATAATTCTTGAAAAATATTTTTTTCTGACCTCAAACTAACAAACTGGTGAAACAAATGTGCCACCAAATTGAAGAAACTTGAACGAGATTTTCAAAAAAATTTATAAAAGGGTATGTTAACAGGACCTTTTTCATACCAAAATGGCAACCAAAGTCAAAAAATGGAGAAAAAATTAAAATATCAAATTTAAAGGTCCAGAACTTTGCAAAATCCTTTTAAACCCTATAAATCAAATACACTATCTAAAACCTCTTATAATTAACTAAAACTTTACCATAGAAATGTTTTCTGTAAAACATTAGGGTGATCCAAGAAAATTTTTTTTCTGAAACAAGTCAGAAAATCAGTTTTAACCCTATAACTCTTCAGGGGTACATTTTAGACCCCTCCAGGCGCAATTAGTTAGTTAGTCTAGGGCTCCTGTATAACCTCCTTAACCTTAAGCAGTACACCCCTGTATATAAGGGATACTTATATAAAAAAATGGCAAAAAAAATAGCAGCTATTAAAGCCCCAAAAAAATATAATTCAGCATAGGTATCTCTGAAACTATTTATCTCTTAGGAAATTTATTTGGATCATACAATATAAAGGGCACTGGGGCAACCAACACACATTAAAAAAGTCCCATAGAAAGTACAAATCATATTTTTGAAACTATTTGAATCAGATAGATGATATTCGATGCATACTAGAGGTGTTTTAAGAATGTATGGAGATCCTTAGTAACAACATTTTGATATTTGACACCCCTCAATTTTGTGAGGTTAAAAAAAAAAAATTAGTTTGCAAAAAAAATTTTGGGGGTGGGGTGAGGGTAAAGGTTGGCGCATCGAGGTCAAAGGTGAGAGAAAAAGAGGAAAAATTTACATACAGCAATACAAATGTTTAGGGGTCCCCTCTAGAGGGGTCAAATGTATGACCGACACACATTATTTTTTCCCCTCCAACATTTTTGCCCAGCATACTTACCCCCTATCTCTAACCCCTAAGGGGGCTCCCATACACAATTGAAATTTTTAGGAAATCAACTCCCACCACTCCCTGGGTGCCCCTAGAAGTGTCAAATGTATGACTGGTCCCTAATATTTTTGCCTCCACAACATTTTTTCCCAGCATACTTACCCTCTATCTCTAACTCTTTAGGGGACTCCCATACAAAATAGATGTCATAGACATGAAAAATATGTAAATAAAATCGTCAAGTAGGCCCATAACTGCCCAGAAGTCACTCCTAGAGGAATCAAATATATGACCGACCCCCATTAGCCCGTCTCCAAAATTTTTTCTCAGCATACCTACCCCCTATTTCCAATCCTTAAGGGGGCTCCCATACAAAGTTATTGATTTAACATAAAATGTCCCCACTGCCCTAACTGGCCCACGGGTACCCTTAGAAGGGTCAAATGTATGACCGACCCCCATTATTTTTTTGCGACCTATATTTTTCTACCACATACTTGCCCCCTATTTTCAACCCTGAAAGGGGCTGCCATACAATTTTCTTTTTTATAAATTTTCCTAGAAATAATGGGGGTCGGTCACACATTTGAAACTTCTAGGGGTACCCATGGTCCAGTTAGGGCAGTGGGGGTAGTTTTTAAAAAAACTGTAACTTTGTATGGGAGCCCCCTTAAGGATTGGAAATAGGGGTAGGAAAGCTGTGGAACATTGAAGGGGGGATAATGGGGGTCGGTCATACATTTGACTCCTCTAGGAGAGACTCCTGGGCAATTATGGACATATTTGACGATTTCCTTTCCATATTTTATTTCCGACAAAGAAGCTGTTAAAATAACATGTTAAATAAACATTTTTATAATGTTTAGATAAAATTTTAGGACTTTAATTTAAACTAACATTTTCGGCATTTAAAATAAATAAATATCATTTACATTTTTTTTTTTTTTTTTTGGTGTACGGCAACTGATTTCAGAACAAAAAACATGTTAGGAAAACTTAACACTTAATTTATTTATTGAATTTGCAATTTAGTATTTAATTTCAATAAATAAATTATAATTATCAATTACGCTAGCGATTGGGGTCGTATAAACATATTTACGACTGACGTTAAAAAATCAAATGGTAATAAGTAATGATTTAATTGAAAAATTGCAATACATTTTATTTATGGATTGTTTTTTCTATGAACAGTTTCTAAATAATTAAATAATATTTGTTTATGGTTTTGTTTATAATAATGCAATTATTCTTGTTTATTTATTGACCAAAATTAAGTTCATGATGTTGCGGGAAATATTTAAATAGAATATGCAAATACTTTATACGAGTAGTTTTACTTTAATGCTTGAATTATTTGATTTAATTTTATTACTTTAATTTTATATAAAACGCTTGAATGACTGGCTCCCTTTGAATTAAATAATTCATATCAAAAAATAAATTTCTTCTTGCATTTGATTTACTTATATTGGTCCTGTGTCTTAATCATTGGGATTTCAATAATTTTCCCTTTCCAAATTTATACACCATTTTTTGGTTCCACTCAAAAGCGGCCAAAAAAAAGGGGCCAAAAAATAGCGGCAAAAAAAAGCGGCCAAAGAAAAAATGGGGCAAAATACAAAAAGGGGCCAAAAAATAGCGGCAAAAAAAAGCGGCCAAAGAAAAAATGGGGCCAAATACAAAAAGGGGCCAAAAAATAGCGGCCAAATAAAAAAGGGGCCAAAAATGGTTAAAGTGTTAAATAATCATTATTTTGTTAAAAATCAAAGACATTAGGTAAAATAGTAAAGTAAATTGACAAATTGTGTAAATAATAAATAGAAAAAGTTAGTTAAGAAGTACAATGAAGTTAATTATAGTGAATGTGATTGCTGACATTAGTTAAGTATTCGCAAATTTCAGCATGAGTGAGATCTTCAGTTACCCATTTGGGTTCAAATCCAGAAACTACAGTCTTGAGGCGAATGTTAGCTTCTTGATATCGCTTGCCTCTTTTTTCTTTTTTTTTTTGGCCCCTTTTTATATTTGGCCCCTTTTTTATTTGGCCGCTATTTTTTGGCCCCTTTTTTATCTGGCCGCTATTTTTTGGCCCCTTTTTGTTGGCCGCTATTTTTTGGCCGCTTTTGAGTACCTCCCCATTTTTTCTTTATTTTTGTAAACGAAATATTTGCTATGTAGTAAATATTCTTAAAAAACCAAAAACTGATAAGAAAAGTCGATTTTACTTAATATCTCCTGATTAGGAAATTTTTCTTGGATCTCCACAAAAGAGACTTTTTATCAAAAAGTTATTGAAATCGCTCGGCTTTTCTTCGAATCAAAACTAATGATAAAACAGTGTTTTTTTCAATCTGGCACCCGCCATAAGGATTAAAAAGCTATCAAAAGTAGCGAAAATCAGTTTTTTGCAAATATCTCGTTAACTACTTGGCAATTTTGTAGCCCAGTAAGACGAAGATGTTCAATAAATTGATATCTTTCACTTTAATTTATAAAAATTACAACTTCAATTTTAAATAAGTAAATAAAGTAAAAGTGTTTCTCGTTGCAAAAAAATTATTGACCATAAATGGACGGTCCCATACTTCAAAAGTGTACTTATTTTCTTGGGTGCACATTCGATAAAACTGTAATTATTTGTACAATGCAATAAACAACGCAAAAAAATCCAACAAAAATTAAAAGATAAAATGGTAATTATGACACTTACAAGTACGTACATTTTTATCTGCTGTCATTAAAACACAATCCTTTGCATAAAGCCATATTCCATTGATTGGCAATTTGACAGCTCTTAGCGACAACGAGTGCCCTACACGGAGAAAAATTCGCATCATAATTATACCCCACACCCAGGGTATACTCACTTTGTTCTTCCGTTTGTAACGCAGAGAAGGAGGCGTGGCAGGTATGGAAAAGTATAAATATTCTTAATCAGCGTCACCTCCTCAGTCGATATAGCCATGTCCGTCTGTCTGGCTGTCTGGCAGGCTGTCCATCTGTGGAAATATTTTTTACGGGAAAACTGAGTAAGATAATTCGATGAAATTTAGTACCGCTGCCTTTATTGTAAAAGTTAACTCGCGGGATTGAAAATGAGTAAAATCGGTCAACGGACACGCCTACCACCGATACAAAAAATATAAACGTAATTTTATGAGCATTGTTCACGATAACTCAACCAAAATAGACCTAAATATTAGGCATAATAACTGCAAGTTCTAGGAAAACACTAGATGAATTCGGACTAGAGGGCGTGGCACCATATAAGTAAATGTTTCAAAATACTATTCTGAAAGCGGTTTTTGAGATAACCCAACCAATTTTTACACAGATACTAAGGAACTCTAATTTGAAACTTGGCTGATTCAGACCAGAGGGCGTGGCACCGCCCATACACTTTAAGTTTTCAAATTTCAGGTACATTCGCACAGTTACTAGGAATAGTTCGTGGAAGCTCTTAGCAAAAAGTAGGCAAGAGGACGTGGCTGTTCCCGTACAGCCAACATTTTCAAAATGCTGTGCAAGCGTTTACTTTCAAGTAAATTATACTTTCAGCTAAAAAATATGGGACCATTTTGAATGAAAAATGCTAGTAAAAATTATTTGATTTTTTCCACGCACAAAGATGAGTGTCATAATTTTTACTCCACTTGAGTAAGTTAAATATCATAAAAATACATAGTTATTTTGACTATTATAATTTTAGTAACAATTTCTATTTTTAGACAGACATTTGCTTTATATACAAATTTTATACCTGTTCCTCATAAGCGCCAGTAGCGCGGGAGGATATGTAATTACCTATTACACGTACGGGCCAGGGTTCGTTCTCTAGTGCGGTCAGTTCGTTTTTTCTTTGTTTTTTTTTTTTTTTGTTTGAACTTTACAGTAAGGTAAATATCACGTCAATTTTTTCAAAAATATATTCTGAATTGACTAAAACGGTAAGGTGAAATTTACTCTAGTGGGGAGTTGTCACTATTCTGGCTTAAAATTCTTTTAAAATTTATGAAAAATAAAGTAGCAAGTACTATTTTTTTTTCTCCGTGTACAGTAAGAATAAAAGCTTGTAATGAAATTTTATTCTTTTTACCTTCATTCATTTTTGTGTTAATTTTTGTTAATTAAAGTTTCTCATTTCGTATTAAGAGTCGAATTTAATTGAATTTGCGATGAATGTACTGGAAAAAGCCTTTCAATTGCACATAATAATACTGTAATGAATCTTTCCTCTTTTAGGCATTGTATTACACTACATTACAAATAATAAATTTGTGTTTCTTACATCTTGCAAACCATATTTTCTAAACTAATTTGAGATTGCTGAGTCTGAAGATCGTATTTTTTTTTTCCTTAGGGCGGTTATTGAGATGATCAAAAATTTATATTTTTGAGGTTTTCGCTCCATTTTTAAGAACATTTTTCGAGAAACCTAATTTCGAATAGAAAAAAAAAAAATCATAGCGCTTCCAACTAATGTGCCAATAATCAACATTTGATTAAAATTAGCTGAGTTCAAGCAGCGCAAAGTTTATTTTTATAGTATTTTTTTACAACTTTTCATATTAAAGTTTTTTCAACCATCCTTTATACAAATGCACTTTTTTTTTATTCGATCAAAATTGGGCTTCACGAAAAGTATTCTTAAAAATGGAACTATACCCTCAAAAATCGAATTTCGCGAACTCGAGAACGGCTGAAAAAAATACGATTTTCGGGCTCAACGAACTCAAATTGCTTAGTTTAGAAAATTTGGTTTGCAAAATGTTACATTGTTCAAGTTTTGTGTACCTAGTCATTGCGCTTTTAGAGCTCCACCACAATGGCGGCATTTAAAATGTTTTTGCATATGCACGATTTTCTTAGGTTTCCCTCATTTTTTCTTAATTTTTTGATTACAAAAATTTGCATAATTTTAATCCAGTTTTTTTCTTTTTTTTTTTTTTTTTTGTTGAACAAAGTTGCTACTGCAGCAGCTGATGCAATTCTGTTGAAATTCTGCAATGATGAGAAGACGACGTTGAATGAAAATTATGGAAAATCACTTACAACCAGAGCGTGCAACAGTGGCATCAGTAGCAACACGAGTGAATCGTGCAGCAAAATATCATATTTCATTAATGCAGAAAACAAAACAAAAAGAAGACGACGACGGAAGAAGAAGCACCAAAATAATAATGATGTTGTTACTTATGTTTTCGCTAAGAGGCGTAGGAGTTTTGTAATTGAACCATTCAGTCAGCATCATTCATCATCACAAGCAAGTCACATGGGCGCTGCTGCTGCAGTGCTGCCAAATTATATGCAAGACAGGATGAGAAGAGAAATAATTGTTTGCCAATTTGTTGCTGTTTTTTTTTTTTGTTTTTTTTTTTTTTGTTATTGTTGTAAGCGACTCTATTTGGAAAATAGCTTTTAATTTTTCTTTTTATTTCGCGATTTTTACTTTTGTTGTCAGAGCAAATGATATTGGAAAATATCGTATCAAAAGAAACCAATAATCGATATCTGATGGCAAAAATCTGTTTAAGAAAAGTCAAAAATTCACTCATGCTTATGGTAAATTTTTCGATGTATCCAAATAATTTTGGCCATTACTCTAAAACAATTTTTTACGCACTTGGTTGTTTTTTTGATTTTACAACATAATTAGGCAGTCTCAACATTTTTCAAGATGTTTTTGCATAATTTGTACACTTTAGATTCTTAGCCATATTTATTTACTTTGTTGTTGTTCTCTTTAGAGCATTCTACGATTATGTGCATATCTACATTTTTCAAACATTTTTAAATTTTTTAGTAACTGTGTTCACAATCGTAAGCATTTAGTCTTGCAAAGTACCAAAAAAGCAATTATTTCCGATATTAAAGTATAAAAAAATTTATTTCCATGATAAAATCTTAGAATATGGTAAATTCAGTCCTGTTATTGTTTAGCAAATACTATGATGCAAGACCATTTTGCACCGAATTGTGAACATAGCTAATGTTTTTGCGACTTTTTCAATATTTGTTTATCACTTCAAAATTTTTAGTCTTTCAAATAATTTCTTTACTACTATAAAATCTTTTTAGCAATCTTATGCTTTTTCAACATATTTTTCTTTTATTATTTTTTTAAAGCAAAGAAAAACTCAAAATTTCCCAAGCATTATATGGTCTGCCAGGCCATACTTATCCACCTGCATTCTGAGAAGCAGTTTTTTTGAAACACCGGGCACAAGGAACTCAAAAATGTTTATTGACGAATGTCTTGAAAAACGTTTTTGTAATTTATTCGTGGACACGAAGGTACTGTAATATTCTGACTTGCTTTAGCCACCTCTTATTACTCTTAAGCTACCATAAAGTGGTATAAGAGCAAAAATTAACATTTTATTCCAAAAAGGGCGAATCCACTTAACTGCTCAGAGCTTTGACCTTTTAAGGGATATTGGGCTTTAATGAAATTGGATTTTCGAAAGAGTAATACTTAATGCTGCAAAAAAGTTTTACAAGATTTTTGAAATAAGTGGAGAAGGTCGTACGGTACTGGGTAAACCTTAATAAAGGACCTTAAAAAAAAATTACAATATTTTACAGAAAAAAATATTTATTAATAAGTAGTTCTAAGGTTATTTATACATAGAACACTTCTAATATTTCGGGAATAGCAAATAATAACAAACATTTTTAATTGATACACTTTTGCATTCGTTCAAACCATTTGTCATAGCAGTTTTCCTATTCCTCTTGAGACACCTCCAAAACATGGTTTTTGAACGCTTCAACTGCTTCTTCGGCGCTCGTAAATCGTTGACCACGCAGTTTATCTTTGATGTTCGGGAACAAAAAAAGTCATTGGGTGCCAAATCAGGACTGTACTTAGGATGAGTCAACAATTCGATGTTTTGAATCCTCAAAAATTCACCTGTTTCACGAGATGTGTGAGAGCTCGCATTGTCATGATGGAGAATGATTCGTCTTCGGTAGTTGGTTTTACGAATTTCTCCGAAGACTTCCGGCAAACAAATGATCGTGTACCACTCAGAATTGACCGTCCTACGTTACTCAAGCGGAACAGTGGCCACATGATCCATTCGGCGACCATTTGCTTCACTGTGCTTCTTCCACGAACAACTTTTTTTAGATTTAGCTCGTCTTGGAATACCCACACGGTCGATTGCTGTTTTGTTTCCGGCTCATACACATACTTATATCCATGATTCTTCGTCACCTGTCACGATCTTATGCACTTCTTTTGAAGCAGCACTGTCGAAATTTTTAATCATTTCCTTACACCAAACGATGCGAGCCTTTTTTTGAGCGATTGATAAACTATGGGGTTTCCAACGAGAACAAACATTTTCATGCAAAATCGAATGTATTGGAGTGGAACTATTGTGCAAAGATGCCTCTATCTCACAATTTGCCACATGACGATCTTTCATTATCAGTTCATGCACTGCATCGATGTTTTGTGGCACAACAACCAATTTTGGACGACCTTCAAGGAATTCATCGGGGACCGAACTCCGACCACAATTGAATTCACTATGGTTTTTGATGGTGCGAAAAAACGAAAATCTTTCCTTGAAATTTCCATTTTTTGGCCAAATTGATTTTCTTAACTCACTGGAAACAAAACAAATAGCACTTGTACATCAAAACGATGTGAGTACGTTTATGCTAAAAAACGTCAAGCTTTATAATGGTGTTGTCAGATTTCAGCTATTGACATTAGTGTTGCCAGTTCCCGAAACATAAGTAGTGCCCCTCGTATTAGTTATATGTACAACTCAATAATAAAAAAAAAAACAAAATTCATTGGGTATTTTTTTATTGATGAAAAACAAAGTATGCATACAATTTTTCTAGGGCAGTCCTTAGATAAGTAGGCGCATGCTTTTAAAAATTATTCAATACTACATATTTCAGTTCTTGTCGATACTTTTTGGATCTGCTTCATGCTTTACTACGCTAATATAATTAAGCATCATTAGTTTTGCATATCCGCCCTTGAATGCATGCATTTTCCCGGTTATTTTTTTTTTTTCCAAAATACGCTTACTGCAAACATCTATATCGGATATGTTTGTATGATGTTACAAAATCAAAAATATATCGCCGACATGTACTCTGGAAACTAATTTTGCTCCATCATGTACCTTTTACGTGTTGTTTACATGGTGGCTTATGCAACAAGTTTTTTTGTCTTCACTTTTTTTGAAGAGACTTCGTGACTTTTTTTTGGGAAATTTGTGTCAGAGTTGAAAGCAATTGTTTTGTAGTAGAAAAAAGTGAAAACACCATCTTTTTTTTTTTTGTTCTCTTAATTAAACTACTGAGTAGTATCTACATTGCACATTTTTTTATTTAATTTAATAATTAATGTTGTTGTTTTTTAATGACTTTGCACTCGCACGTATTCAACTTAACATTTGCACGCTGTTTCATTACCTTTTGACATGCATTTGCACACACAAGCACAAGATGCTGATGCTTTTGCTGCATGCTGTTGTGATGTTGCAGCATCCCATGTTGCAAGTTGGATTTTTTATTGTTGTCTTCACTCAATTGTTTCTTGAATTTCTGCAAATGACACAAACAAAAAATTGTTTTCCTTTGTTTTTTTTTTTTTAATTTTCGTGTAGATGTAGTGTTTTTCTGGGTTTTCAACAAACAATTGCTTGTCTTCTTTTTATTGTCATTATTTTTATTTTTGTTTGTTTTTGTTGACTGCGTAAGTGCTGCCAAATTGAAAAGTGAAATTTTCTCATGCATTTCCGCTTTGTTTTTCTGTTGCAAGTTCAGTTTGTGCATTTTCCTTTTTCTTGTTTCCTCCCTTTGCCTTTCGAAATTTACCTCGTTTCTGTAACTTTGATTTGAGTTTGAACTGAAAGTGAATTTATTGCAAACACGCTTCATTATCATTTGTTATTTCTATTTAATTCCAAGCGTTATCTTCTTCACATGTCTGTTTGCATCTTGCATGACCTTTTGTTGTTCAAAACGCTCATGGGGAAGTTGTTGATGGTTAAAGGATGCGCTACGGAAATTGCTGCAGTTAACATTTAAAAGTTTGTTTTTTGCACACAAAAGCAAGATTTTAATTTAAAAGTCAAGGCACTTAAAACACAGGGCAAATTAAAAGCACTCAAATATTTGGTCTGCAATTTCTCATGTCCAGTATATCGATACGTCCAACGTAAAAGTTGTGACTCGAAAATCGTAGTTTTTAGTTGTGATAATTTTTGTATTGTTATCGCTAAAACAAGAAAACCAAACAAAAAATTGTATAAATACTTTTGAAATCTGTACACAAAATTGAATTTAAATAAATTAAATCGTTGTCACTTTTCCAAATTGATTTACAGAGATATAAACAATTTCAACTTACAATTTGGATAAAATGAATACTGATGAGTTGTAACTCTATTTACCAACTTATATTCTGTTTCAGCAACCAAATGTTTCATGAGAAATGTTGGTAACTTAACTTGCCAACTGCCATTAAAAATTATTTTACGGACATTACTTTTACTACATAATAACTTTGTAAGTTAAGTTACCAACGCAATTTCTTATTTTCGTCCCGAGCATAAGTTATCAGCTTAAGTTGCTAAGTTTTTGCATGGAGACCTCACTAATATATACTTAGATTGTAACTTCAAAGATTGCTCCCAACTCCCAAATTTCAAGCTAGAGGGACCAAAAATTTGACACAAAATGGAGCCTAATGCGCAGATTTGAAGTGTGACTCATAGGACATGAACGGAACGCTCTTCTTCATTTATTTACTTAGAGAAGATTTTTAGCCAAACTACTGCTGGTTGTGATCATCTCACTTTTTTCGAAATTTGCAGTTGGGTTCTCTGATTTTTATAAAAATTCACAGGGATGTTCTAAGTGCTTAGCATGGAGACCTCTCATTATTAGTTTTGCGAAAAAAAATTGTATTTCCAAGTTATGGGCATGGAACTTCAGAGTGTCCAAGAGTTGTTTTTGCGAAAAATCGATGCAATTTTTTTTCCTAAAAATCAATTTTCCAAAAAAAAATTTTTTTATGTTTTTCAAAAGATTTTCTTAAAAAAAATTTTAAGAAAAAAAAATTTTTTTTTTTGGGAAATTGATTTTTAAGATTTTTCAAAACATGGCCGTCATTTCGTCAATACTTATTTTTATGATTCATATAGGAAATATTGGTTTTTTGGTATAGCTATTTTTTGCTAAGTAATGGAGGTTATATCCTTGTACTTTGAATTGTTTTTTTTGTCCACCTAGTGGGTGTAAATGAAAGCACAAAACAAAGTTAAAAAAATTGTCACGTGACTTTTTAGAAAAAAAATTCCTGTGGCTCTCACAGCCATTTAGCGCAAAACAAGTCTTCTACAAAATGTTTGTATTTCATTCACCTTTTTGTAAAAAAAATAAAATAAATAAAAAATATATTATTTTGAGATAATCAACTTTTAAGATTTTTCCAAAAATGGCCGCCATTTTGTAAATTTAAAAAATTTTCCAAATTTAAAAATGGAAAATTAATTAACGTTTAAAATGCTAAAAGAATCCGAAAACAAAAATTTTAAAAATTTATTTTTGACAAAATGGCGGGACTTAGGAAAAAAAATTGCATCGATTTTTCGCAAAAACACCACTTGGACACTCTGAAGTTCCATGCCCATAACTTGGAAATAAAAATTTTTTTCGCCAAACTAATAATGAGAGGTCTCCATGCTAAGCACTTAGAACATCTCTGTGAATTTTTATAAAAATCAGAGAACCCAACTGCAAATTTCGAAAAATGTGAGATGATTACAGCCTGCTATTTTATAAATTTTTTTTTATGTTGCAATTGAAGAAATAAGTATGTGACAACCATTGAAGACTTGAAAATAAAATCCAGCATTTTTGATGAAGAAAACATTACATTTTGAATTTGTGAGTTGACGGGACATTCTGTTCTGACTTGCGGCACAAGAATGAAATCAGTGAAATTTTTGTAGTGTATTATCGAATTTTTGATGTTTTATTGATATTAGTTCAAAAGTTATTAACAATATAGTGATACCATGTAATTCTTTTTTAGTTGTAGAGAAAAGCAAGGCATCTTATGAAAAATGTAGTGTAAGAGTGCCGGGTGTGGGCACCTTTTTGTTTTGACTCATAACTTTTGACCAAAAGTATATCATGCAGACATCTTACATATCAATGGAAAGCTAGAGACCTTAACTAACTACTGGTAAAGAAAATAAATTGATTTCAATAGTTGGAAAAATTATATTAAAAAAATAGTGAAGTGATAATTTTTGACAAAAAAAAATTTTTGGTTCGGTTGTGGGCACCCTTAGAAAATCGGCTAAAGATGCAAAATATGAAGTAAAACGCAATTCAATGAAGAAAGCAAAATCGATTTATTTTGTAAACATTGACTCACACAAATTCAACAAATTCTGTTCAACGGCTTCAACAAAATTAGCGTCACTGAAAACGTCTGGATCGAATGGCATCATGCCTGTTGCATTGAAACCAGACATGACTGTCTTCGGCTTCAATGACAGATTGTTTTGCAGATTAAATTGACATTGCTCTTTTGCCAAGCATGCATTTTTTATACCAATCCATGCCCGCCATCTGCTCCTCGGTTCACTTGTCTAGAAACTCAGTACCAAGATTTTTTGCAAAGTGATATGCCACCTTACCACCCACTCTTAATGAAAACAACTTTTTTCTGCGATATCTTTGAACAAAAAAAGAGGGGTGCCCGCACCCGAACCAATTCGGGGCCCACACTCGACTTTGACAGCCACTTAGAAAAGCAATAAGTACATTGTGTTGTGTAAACATTTTGGTTGCATTCGGTTTTGAATCACAAAATATAATAAATTTACTGCATAAATAAAGATTGCATTTAGCTTTTCGATTTATCGCACTTGGAAAATGATTGAAAATAACTTTGTGTTGACTTTCACTTATTTGAAAAATTGGTTCTTCCCAGCACAAAGCAAATGCGTTTGTTTGCTCCAATAAATGCACAAAACGGGGGTGCCCACACCCGAACCATGCCCGCAGGCGGCTCTCTTCCCCTATATATGGCATAAAGTTGTCTAAAGATAAAGATTATAGTTTTTGAAAAATAGTTCAAAAAACAAAAAAAAAGTCAAAAAAGTCTGAAAATACTCACACGTATTGTTCCTTAGACGATTTTATGCCTTATTTACTTTTTTCGAAAGATGCCTTGCTTTTCTCTACGACTTAAAAAAGACTTGCACGGCGGCACTATATTGTTAATAACTTTTGAACCAACATCTATAACCCAAATTTTTTCTTGGGTATAGTTCCTAGATATGTGGAGAGTTTGCTGGTAATTTTTATAATTTTCTCAGAGGCGGAGAAGTTGCTTGAATTTCTATTTATTTGTTTGAAATAGGGATTTTCAATAACACATGAAAATTTTCGACCGAATAAACAAATACCATTTTATACCCTTGTCTATGCTAAATATTTTAAAAACAAGAAATTTTCAAAAATCTTTACTAGTTAGAGTAGAACGGGGTAATGTCGTGCACTCAACTTTGACATGCTCGTAAAGCCGTACATCTCAAGCGAATGCGACGAGTAAGCATCCGATCGAAAGATAATTTCGTTGGTTACATCCATGTGTAACAACATTTGTGTAGCGAGAAATTGTGTTTGTGTAAGTGAAGAAAAAAAAAATGTCCACGACATTACCCCCCTCAAAATTTGTGAGAAATGATAGGTAGTCGTTCTATTAGAGGAGAGTTAGCATTTTCATGTATTTATTCATTATTATACAAGTGTGAAGTACATAATATGTTATGTAGAGTAGAACGGGGCAATGTCGTGCACTCAACTTTGACATGCTCGTAAAGCCGTACATCTCAAGCGAATACAATGAGTAAGCATCCGATCGAAAAGTAATTTCGTTGGTTACATCCATGTGTAACAACATTTGTCTAGCGAGAAATTGTGTTTGTGTAAGTGAATGTGCACGACATTACCCCAATGGTCGTTTTAAAGGTCAACTTCGATAACTCGGTGAAGCCCAAAATTTTTTTCCAAAACCAAATACTTCTTTTCTTTGGCAGGATATTTCGTTTCAGAAAACACTAACCTGGTATATTTTCCCGCAAGGAAAATTATTTTTCTGACCCGATGAAAAAACACTTTTATCGTCCCGAAAGCGTGCGTTTTGAAAAAAAGGTTACTCTGCAGAGACGAACTGCTGAAAATTGCTAGTATTATTTGCATAAGCTCAGTAGGTCAGCAGGTCCCTACCTTGCGAACAGTTGGTAAATCATTCAATTCTTTGGGCTAAAACAGCCAGTGCACGACATTACCCCCTGCACGACATTACCCCGTTCTACTCTACTACAAAAATTATAGTTTTTTTCTTCAAGTTTTTTTTTCCGTTTAATTTCTAAGATGGTTCACATGAGAATTATTCGGCCATCTATCAACTTTTGAGAAACTTTAGGTACTTGATATTTTTTAACTAAATTAAATACCATTAAGTTCACACATCAAACCGAAAGCGCTTGGACTAAGCCCCTTTTTGTAGTTTTGTTCTTTCTATGCGTTTGCTTTTGAGTAACTTAAGCTACGGCAGTGAAATTAATACTTATTTCTTTTCTGTAATTTTTGTTAGTTTTTTATTTGCGTCACTGAATAATTTTTATTTTTCTTATCTTAAATGAAAATCTTTTCTGTGAAATTTTATTGCACGATGAAAGTAAAAACTGAACAGCATCTTGCGCATCGCATGTATCTAAAGTACCTACCTACATACCTACTCGTAAGCAATAGAAGTGCAAAGATCAGCATAATTTTTTTGCGCAGCAGAATGATAAGTAAAAATGGACAGTTTGTGGCGGTAATAAAGTTTGACGTTCGACCAACGCAATCTAGGAACTTGTGATTGGGGATTCATTATATTATTTTTTTATTTCTTAATAAACACAGCTATAAAAGCTGAAAATAATACCCACGTACGGGAATTAAAAATTAAAAAAATGAAAGCATCAAAGTGTCAGCAAATTTTTTTTATCCTCACTGTGTGTCTTTAACTGCACAGTCATTTGCTTTCAGCAGCAGAGTCTTGACTTTTGTCAATTTTTTCACCTCAACAAGAAGCTTTTTTTCGCTCTCTACTATATCTGTTCAAGCAGTAAACTTAACTTTTTTGTGTATCCTTTATGTGTTTAAATTTTTATATTTTTTTTTTACTTTGCTGTTCTTCCTGATTTTTTTAATATCTTCTTTTAGAAGTATGAACTTCTTATTTTTCATATTGCTCATTTTTTCTTGCGTTAAAATTGGTCCTTTTCAAAGTGCGCACTTGCATCCTTAATGCTTTGCTTTAAGTGATTTTTTTTGCTGTGCCTTTTGTTGCTTTTATGCTATCGGTTGGATTTTTTTCATGTCCTTATTTTACGCTTTATTTGTTGCGTCAACTATTTGCAATTTTGTAATTATGTTCTTTCAACTAATTATTTCCACATTTTTTCGTCACACACACCCACTCTCCCCCTCCCGTCCCCCTTGCTTAAGAGTACCAGCCAGCCTTAATAACGTGGTTCATAAGTTTTTATTTTACATTTTGTGATATGAAGTTTTTTTTTTTTTCCTGAGCGGCGGTTACTTTGATGGTTAATGTGGTGTGCGAAATGCGGAAGCTGCTCTTTGTGCTTTTGGTGTGGTAACAACGCATTTCATTTTATGATTTTTCCGGTGAAATATTCCTTTGATGGAAGCATTTTTTTTTTTTTTTTTTTTCTTTTTTTTTTTAATAACATTTTAATAGCAATTTTTTATTAAGTAATTTTGAGTAAGAAAATGTACTTCTCAAGTGACTACAACTTTGAGAAAACTTTGCTTAATCAATGAGCAAGTTACACTCTAAATTATACTGTCAGTTACATGTTGGTTAAACCGTCAGTTGAATTGACAGTTTGTTTACTTTTCATACCAAATTGTCTCAGCCACAGTCAGCTGCTTCAACCTAAATGCACTACAAAATTCAAGAAAGTCGTGATCAATTTTCTTGTATAAAAGTATTTCACCAGCTTTAATATAAAAGGGCATTGATGTCAGACAAGTTAAATGCAACATTAACAATAATTGCTAAGCATTATTATTTAAAAAAACAATGGACTTAAAAATTGCATATGATTAACTAAAGGTACATATGTATATCTTTAGAAACAGTTTGAGCTGGTGGCCAAAAAAAAATTATACGATAACATCGTCTGACAGATTGAAGTAAATCAATTAATATAAGCCATTTTAGCATTTGTTTCATAATATTTTTAATCTCATTTTTATCATTTAAGAAACCCGGAACATGATAAAATTTTTTTACATTTTCTAAATTCGATTAAAAGCAAATCAGCGTTCTAGACGTCTGGCGTTTCGAAATTATTTTTTGTTAGGAATAACTCAAATGCAATACATCAATGACAGACGTGATGTTTTTTTTTTTGCAATTTCAAAATTCAGTTAAAAAAAAAAAACAGCGCGATATCCAAAACCGTTTTTGTTTTATTTAAAAAAACTATTGTAGCGCTCTTATTGAAAAACCCTTTAGATAAAGATGACGATTTTTATAACGATGAAAATGTTGGTGATCCAGACCTCCTACTGAACTAGGAAGTGAATATGACGATTGATCAAACGATAGGAATGTCAGAATCTGATCTTGTTTAAGAGATTGGTTTAAGTTCAAGTGGAAGGACGGCGTCGTTGTTTGAATGGCATCTCCATCGTTTTGAGCGGTTCTATTGGTTTTTCTTTCAATTCTGAAGTATATTGCAGTACTGGGTATAACATCGTGGAACCAGTTGCATCAGACCTTAGAGCGCCATCAAATGTGGTTGATCGGTTGCCACGTATTGTGACAGAATTTCGGATGTAGTCGATCAAAATTAACAATAGCTTATTTACTCATTTACTTGACCTAGCTGTGGTGAATGCATACATTTTATGTTATCGAATCAATATTCCTAACTTCAGTGATAAGAAATGCCAACTACCGAACATCCAAACAGAATGCAAAATCCTGCAGTGCTCAAAGCTCAGGGACATCCACTATGATGGAACTGATCATTTTTCAAAATTTTTAGAGCACAATGGCAAAAAAACTTTCAAATTACCTGGTTGCACTTCTGATATGCAAATATTAAAACTTAACTTGGGGATTGATAGGTCATACTCTTCGGAAACGACACAGTGAAGTCTGCTGCCATGCCCTTAAGTGGAATCCAAAAACAAGTAGAGGACGATGTAAACAAAGGACAACGAGAAGAATAGTTAGAGAAGAAATCTAAGAATCGAGAAAATCGTGGAAAGAAATAAAAGTTATTGCAAGGATCGTGACATGTTGAATCGTTTAATTTTGGCAATATACTCCTCCTAAGCGTTCCAGGAGAACACATAAAGACTATTTTCATAATGTTTACCATAATTTATAATTTTTTATGGATAATTTTAAACTTTTTTGGTCAATATACGTAAGTTAGAAATAATAAAATTTAAAAAAACGTTAGTTACGTTACTTTTTTTCTGATTTGTTATTCTTTTTTATGTTACAACATTAAATTGTTAAATTATGATCAATAATAAAACATATTTTTTCATTGATACTTTTTGGCTAGAATGCCTATAACTGCATGTCAAGGCTGTCCCTTGGGATTTTTTTTTTTTTTTTTTTTTAAACAAAATTTGGGCACTAGAGTGTTAACCATTTGTAAAACCCCAAAATTTCAAAGGTTAACTATAACTTAACCAACAGCTGATCCTGAAGAAATAGAATCCATATTAGTTTTGTGAAAATTGTAAAAATGTTTTCAGTTGGAGAAAATTTTGAGTCTGATAACACAGATATTGACGAAATTTGAAACATTGTGGTTGACCGCCCGCATTTTTTTTTTTTTTTTCAAAACAACGATTCCAAGGAATTTTGTGACTGATTTCGGTTGAGTAAGAAAGTGGCAGAACAACATGGTAAATATGTTTCATACAAATAAAATCAATTTACATGTTTGAAAAATATTCCCAGGAATAACGCTATCTTGCCGGAGCAGATGCTCTATTATGCCACAGACTGCATGCAGCGAATGGTCCTCCACCTGTTACATACGTTCTCCTCTTTTTTGCTGCGGACCGCTTCTTATTCCCCTTTTTCAAATTATTTCGGCCACGTACAGCCACGCAGCATCTTTTTCACGAGCCGTAACATTTTCTCCCCCTCACTTACATTTTTGCGATTTTCGACTAATTTTATGCAAAAATTCACTTCATTACATAAACAAAAAACATTTTCATTACACCCTGTTGCGAAAAATCATAATGTACTTAAAACGAATTAGCACAGCAGTATTCAAAACAAGAGCTAAAAATAGCTGTCTTAGACGGCAGCGTGCTGACACGGAGGTAACGCTGTTCTTCTAAAACGAGTTTGTGTGCTATCTCCTTCCAGGCCCGTGCACACGGGGGGTGTTTTGGAGGTTCAAACCCCCTCCTGGAAGATCTGTTACCATATAAAACGGTAGAAGTTTAGTGTTAAGAGTAAATCCTGCACACGGTGCTGCCTCCTTTTTCTTATTTTGTTTTACTTTATCCTGCTTTTCGTTTCCGCTCCACTTCCCTCCGCTTGCCAAGACAATTTGTAAAAATGTGGTGACACTATGTTAAAATCCTATTTAACACAGCTAATGACAGTTAATATTCAGTGTAGTATGCCAACATCAACAGTCTACTTTGTGCTTAATAACTAAACATGAAAATTTATCTGTGTTAAATTAAGTACATTATTGTTGCTTTCCCATACGTTTCTTCGAAAGTGCTTAGTTAAACACTGAAAACTGTCGTCTGAAACACAGCTTATGTAACCACTGAAAACGACGAGAAAAGTCATGTATAATAGAAAGTATTAATACATTATACGTAACTGTTACTAGGACCATTTTCGCTAATTTAGTTTGATTGCAGTGTAGCAAAGTTTAAGTGTTGAATAAAAGGTTTTCCCCTGGTTGAGTAAAGGGTAATACTACGTTTCCACCAGCAATTTAGCTGTGATGAGACCTATAAATCTCGTCGTTAAATCCTTCCTATTTCAATCTTCCGAAAGAGATGCATTTTTAACAGTAAATCTCTTAAGTGGGAAAATTAAAATATTTTTTTCTATTCTTTTTCATATTTATCTGCCATTTGCTTTGTAGGTACAACAAAAACAAATAACAAAACATTTTACTTTATTTTCTGTGTCCTATCGCCTCTCCATGATACTTGTATTCCATTAAAACTACAACAAAATTAACGTTTCAATCCAACCATATAATATTTATGGTTTGATTCGCCCACAATGAGACGAAAAAATAGGATAATTATTTTCTATTGATATTTCGCTCATCCTTGAGATATTTTATCATCAAAGTAATCACACACATACAACAATACTCTCATAATGATGAAACAGAAATTATCACAATTATTTGCAAATCATCTTCGTAGCACCCCTTAGGCAATTGATGTACGAATAAATGAAGGAACCAACAGATCCTTCATGCATCATTCACTCGCTTTTGTTGCGTTGGCTTATCAGGTTCAAACAGCTCCATGACTACACCATCATGACCGCCAGCCACACTTGACCGAATCCTTTTGTTGTTGTGTATTTTAACTCATTATTGATGGAATGTCATCATCAGCGCATGAATAAAACGAAAAAGGAATTGGAAAAATAACAAAAACCAAATATTACAGGAAATTAAGAAAATGTTAAGAAAGTCAAATACAAAGCAAATTAAACCAAAGTACGATATTTTGGTGCCGTGGAGAAAAAACAAAAGTAATCATGAAAATGTAACTGTCATTTGCAGTATCACATGATTAAGTAGATAAACGTTACATACCATATACATTTGCCTTTGAGTATTTGACTTTAAGGCGCTTTAAGTATTTGCCAGCATTTATCTGCTTGTTTGCTTTGTTTCGAGTAATATCAAATACAAAGGAAATAATTCAAATGTTTTCTAAAATTTCTTCGTTTACAATTCAATTTGGATACATAAAAAATTTGTAAAGGAATGAAATTTCTTGATGGTAAAAAAAAGTTTACAACATAAAATTTGCGTTTGAACTTGATATGAACATCTACGACACTAATAAAATTTTAAATTCAATTGATTTCACATATAAATTCAGTTATTTTTAAGGCGTGATCGACATTAATGGAAACTTTGAGAAATTCGATTATTTTGCATTATATTGACCCTGAAAAGCAATGTGGCCTCAAACACTTTTACACACATTTCTAACAAAAAGGCAGGAGCTACATTTATTCCAATGTCTTGGATCATTTCTTACCACTTTGCATGTTTTATCCTAACTGACCTAAAAAGTGGAAAATAATGTCACAACGAGAAGTAGACGAACAGCAAAAGAAACAGAATATGTAAATTGGAATGGAGCGAAAAAATATTCTTTTTTTGTGGATTTTGGTAATCCTATGCCATGACAAAACAGTTTCAAATAAATTGTTCAGTGTTCTAGAGTCGGGCTTGTGAGAGTAACCATTCACTTAAAAGGAGTAGAATTGCATACCACGAAGCAAATGTTTTCATATCCTGCTTTATGGGTGCGATAAAACACAAATTTCTAAAAACCCAATTGCTTTGTAATAATAAGGTTTTGAAATTTTTGAATACTTAACAGTCTTTAGAAATTTTTTCAAAACCAAGACGAAGACCAAAACAAAGACTTAATGAAAAAGACCAAGACTCAATATCAAAACTAAGACCAAAACTTAATGTCCAAGGCCAATACTACGTGCTTTATTCAAAAAAAGTCAGCCGCGCCATTTTTGATTTTTCAAACATGGATTTGATTCGAAATTATTAAAACTAGATTTCGCCTTCCGGGCACTTCAATTTTACTTTAAAGAGAGTACGGAACTATAATTACTAATATTATATTTTGAATAATGAATATTTTCTTTTTATACGCTTGGAACTGCTCACTATGAAAAATATACTTTTAATATGCATCCTTTTTAATTTTTAGTTTCTATCCTTAGCGTTAAGCTTACCGATATTCCAAGTGTCATTAAATTTAATACAGCAACTTCGCAGTTAAACCTTGTATCTTATTTACGGGCGTCGCACCCTTCTCAAAAAGTATCAACTTTCAATAAGCATTCCTTAGTGTTAAGCTTATCTCAGTACCGAATTCTATAAAAATCGGTGCAACAGCTTAGCACTGATAGCGTATTATACCATTAGGGGCGTGGCTCCTCCTACTTAAAAACGTAATGGTAATGTTATCGATGCTTAATGCTAACCCTATCTTCATGACAAATATCATAACAATCGATACAGTGGCTAAGAACTGAGAGCTTTCTTTTCATTTAGGGGCGTGGCACCGCCCACTAAACGACATAATGATCATTTCATCGTTTCCTAGTGCTAACCTTATCTCCACACTAAATTTCGTAAAAATCGATGCTGTGGTTAAGCCGTGAGAGCATTTTAGTGGCGTGGCACCGCCCACTTTTAAAAGAAAACATAATCCTATGCACTGCTCCTCTTTACAATCTTTCTAACAAAAAAAAAAAAATATCCAGCAAATCAGTTGAGATTTAGGTATAGAAACAGAGACTGAACCGATTTCATTTGCATATTTGTATATAAGTATGTACTTAGTTAAAAATTTTTATTGGCGGAATTCAATAGCACAACGGAAAAATTGTTTTTTGCTAAAATGGCGGAGCTAACTTCACGGGCTCCGTCTTTTTTTTCTGATAATTTTTGTGGAGATTATAATAAACTTAAATAAGTCAAAATTGAATTAATTTTTAAACATTTTGTTTATTTCTTACTTCTTTTTTTTTTTTACTAAATGTAAGGGAAAGTGGAGAGTTTTGAAACTCGCTTTGTTTGGGGGTCAAAACTACTACAAAAATAAATTTTTTTCACATTTTCTAGAATAGAATCTATAGAGCATCTTAAAATACACCTCCTGGTTGAAGAATTTGTATGAAATCAAAAATCATCGACAATTCTTGTCTGCTGGACCAAAAAACTGGTTCTTAGAGTTTTCAAAAATTGTGGAGAGATGTGAAGCATGATTAAAAATCGCACTAAATTGATTTTTTTGGTGAAAATCCTTTATTGGGATCACGCAAAATTACAAATTATTATGGTTATTGTGTACAATAGAATTGAGAAAATGTACAAAAATGAAAATAATCTTAAAAAATTGTGAAAAATGGCAAGTTGGTCAATCATTTCGATTCGCAATGAACGCAAGTATAATCGTCGGCCAATACACGAGCACACTTCAAATGGACTGTTCGGTTGCATCCATTGCAATGAATTGTGTTGTTTCTGGTAAATTTTTTCAGCATGGGACCTTTACAGATGGTGCAAGATTATTCGTCTTCAGAGTCAGATTCCATTTGCGGTGGTGCCGAAAATTTACGACGACTACGCTTTGCCGCCGGTGGTTTGACTGTTTTCTCCATCTTCTTTTCATCCTTCTTGGCCTCTTTGGCTTACTTCTCTTCAGTTTTCTGAGGTAACTTGGCCACATATTCTGGCGAAATCAATATGGTAGTTTTCAGTAGCTTGAGGCCTCGATTGGATTTCTTGGTCGAAGTGACACAAATAAGGCGTATTACGCTTGTAAAATACGATTTCACTTTGACATCTGTCATAATTGTCGTGGCTTTACATCTCCCCACTTGAAGTGCTTCATTTCTCCCCATTCGCTAATATTTTAAAATTGCCACCGCGTCAGTAACACATCGAATGTTTTTGCATAAATCCTTTTAATATCGAAAGCCTAATCATTGCGGATTATTTTGTGTGCACTTACCTTTTCTATTCGCTTGAAAATGTTTATGAAAATGCCACAAACACGAATGCTAAAAAAAAATTTTCGAACAAAATGTTGAACACATTGTCTGGAGAGAACAAAACTGACATATTAGGTGAAAAAATATTGACAGTAGATCAGAGCTACCCCACTTTTCCCTAAAGTTTTTGGTTTCAAAAACGCACAGACGAACTTTTCTAAAATTGTACAGAAATTTTAGTTTATTTTTAGTATTGCTTAAACCTTACATTGCCGCCATGCCTGAGTCCTTATGAGGATGAATCTAAATTTTGACCATAGATATCTAATATTTTAGATATTTTATTATTAAAAAAATAGCTACGCCTTCTTAGATATACGATTTCTCAAATTGAAAAATGTTTTTTTTCATCCAGTCTAATATCTAATACGAAAGAAATAAAAAAGATGTGAGTCTCTAAACTTATGGGACAAATGTTAGTAGCGATGCTACAAAAAAAAGGACAACAATAACAAACATATGTCTGTGTACTTAAAATGAAAATAGCATTTTTTTTCTTTCTTCCATTTCTTTTTTTATATAACTATTTTTCGTTACCAATGCTACAGCAACAAAAAAAGAAAAACTAAAATGGAAACCTCAAAAAAGGATTCAAATTATTGATTCAGAAGTGTCAACCAACCCAAAGGGTAGGCTATGGACCCATACACACACACGTATATACGCTTTAAGAAAAGTCTATATCCTTACATATTCGTCTTGACATATGTTGTGACCTTATGCATTAACAAACGAACGCAACAGAATGTATCCTTTTGAGCTATTGAGGCAAAAGAATTCTTACGCCTTGTCTGCTGCATGAGTGTGTTGTTGGCAACATTTTGTTAGCATACATTTTTATACCCTACACCCAGGGTGTATTCAATTTGTCCTTCCGTTTGTAACGCAGAGAAGGAAGCATGGCAGGTATAGAAAAGTGTATATGTTCGTGATCAGCGTAACCTGCTGATTCGATAAAGCCGTGTCCGTCTGACTGGGTGGCTGGGTGGCTGTTTGTGCGTGGAAATACATTTTTTGTGAAAACTGATCAAGACAATTCAATAAAATTTGGTACTCTGCCTCCGTCTACAAAGTTAGCTCAAGGGATTGAAAATGAATGAAATCGGTCAACGGACACCTACGCCTACCTCCAATAAAAAGAATATGTTCAAAATGCAATATTAGGAGCATTAATTGCGATAACGCAAGCAAAATACACATAAATACTAGGAACGATAAGCTTAAGCTCTGAGCAAAAGCTAGACAAATTCGAACAAGAAGGCGTGGTACCTTCCATACAAACAAAAAATTTAAAATGCTGTTCTAAAAATGTTATTTGAGATCATTCAATCAAATTTCACCCAAACACTAAGGACTATAAATATACGCTCTGAGCAGAAACTAGACGAACTTGGACGAGAGGGCGTGGCACCTCCCGTACAAGCCAAATTTTCGAAATACTGCAGTGTAGGGTATTAAACGTTTAGCTAGGCCAAAGGTAGCACCTTTAATAGTTTTATGATACATTTATGTATGTATGGCGGTGCACTCATACATATTTACATACATATATGCGCAAAATGTTAAAATTATGAACAAATAAACAAATTTTGCAGTTCACACTTCAATATAATCCCAACGTAAGCCGAATGTGAATGTGCTAAATGACACCAAGTACTTTTGCTGGATGTGGTGTGTATCTTTATTTTTTTATTCAATTGTTTGTTTGGCTTAAAATGGATCTAAAATTGTGAAAATAAATTTTATGAGATCCTTTTTCATGTTGCTAAAATAATATTTTTGGAATTTTTCAAAATGTTTTGTGAACTAGAAATGTGTCATGCACAATGTGTTGCCATTTACCTTAACAGTAGATAAATCTACTTGTCATAAAATTTATTGTTGTAATATTTTTATTTTTATCTTAGAGTTTTTACAACATGTATTTTAAGGTATAAAGCGTTTAAATAATTTAGTTGTAAGAATAAATAATAGAAATCATATATTCTAAGGCTTGAGTGTTTGCAAAATATTATATAGAAGAAAATAATAAAAATTGTATAATACGAGTATTATACCTTAATAAAAAAAGAAAAAACAAAAAAAATCAAGCCACATAGATAAAAATATATCTCAGAAGGTGAAGAAAAAATCAAGAAAAAACCATCGCCTTAGAAATGGTTCATCGGAACATAAATTGCAAGATTATCTAAAATTTTTATAACAAATAGTGATAGATTTCAGGTACTCTTTTCAAAAATGGTGTTAGTATTTGTTAAATACATATTTGTATGTCTTTTCAGCAAGTTTCCAAGTTTCCCCTAAACAATGCTCTATCGGAAGTCTTACCAAATTTTTTAGAACAATTAAAAATTTGTATGTGCTGCAATCAATTCTATGTCGTTGGTATTTGATGGACAATACTTCAATACTTCCGAAAGTGCATCTTGTTTTTGTTAAAAATAATTTAAAGTGAATTAGCAAGCTGTCAAAGAAAGTAAAACATAAGTGGAGTACTATATTGCCGCGACATATTAAACTATAGGATCCTTACATCTGAAGTGCATCATGAAGAATATTTTTGTAGAAAACTTTGACCCTCTACAGCCCCATTATATGGTATCTTTACCCTTTTCTTAAAAAGGTATAAAAATTCCACCTAAAAAAGGGCAATATGGAGTTAGTGTGTACCACAGAAATATTTGCTATAAAATTTCATTATAGAACAATAAAAAGTCGAAAGCCACAAAATCGTCAAAACCAATGAACTTCTCCCACATTACAATTTTATGTCACTTTTTATGCATTATTCTTAAGTTTTAAGCATTTTTTGACTTCAATGGTCCATAGTAAAATTTTTTGTACAATATCTTTTTGGAACATTTTGATCCATTATAACACAGATTTTGGAAAAACGGGTCAAATAGACCCACAAAAACAGGATATAATGGGTTAATATGTTTCGTCAAAATATTTCTAGTGTGATATTGTTATGACCTTGGGACAACAAGTTTTATGCAAAAGGCAGTTTTAGAGATTTACAGTGGAGTGAAATTTAGATCATACGATGCATGTGCCACAAAACCATCAAAACCAATGAACCCCTCCCACATTGCAATTTTATTTCACTTTTTTATGCATTATTCTTAAGTTTTAAGCATTTTTTGTCTCCAATGACCCATAGTAAAATTTTTTGTACAATATTTTTTTGGAACATTTTAACCCATTATGACCCAATGTATGGAAAAACGGGTCAAATAGACCCACAAAACAGGATATAATGTGTTAATATTTTTCGTAAAAATGTTTCTTGTGTGATATTGTTATGACCCACAAAAACAGGATATAATGGGTTGATTTGTTTCGTAAAAATATATCTTGTGTGATTTTGTTATGACCTTGGGACAACAAGTTTCATGCAAAAGGCCGTTTTAGAGATTTACAGTGGAGTAAAATTTCGAAAATACAATTCATGTGCGTGTTTTAGCTAATAAAAAACAAATATGTTTAATGGTAAGTAACAGGTAATATTTTTTGTATACCTTGACTCAAGGTGAAAACTTTGAGGTATCGTACGATTCATTTCCTATTATGACATTATTTCATTAGTCCATATGACTATCACTGAAGTAACGTTAGCATTTTGCTTGGGAAACCGGCAAAACTGCTCCGATTTTAATGATTTTTTTTTTTTTAAATGAGGAGAATGAACAATACTTTAACATCAACTAAGTATTAACAAATTAATTCTATAAAACACATGCTGCAGTTGCATCTATATACATGAATCGACCGAAATATGGCCACTCAATAAAGCATTTTTTTTATGGAATCGGAAAAACGGTTATTACTCAAATCAGGGAGCCTTACGAAAAAAATGTATAAGGCAGAAAATTCTTAGAATTGTCCAAAGGACACGTCTGAAGTTTTTCAGATTTTTTTAAACTTTTTTTTTAACCAATTTTAGAAAAATTATAAAATCTTCCAAAAAATTTACACGTATCCTTTGGAAAGTTCTAAGCACCGTTTTGACAACCGCGAACTGACGACTAAGGGCGTTATTGCATGCAACACCTCAATTACAATTATTTTACTTCAAGTATTCACGAAGCTATGGCGATTTAAAATATTGATGTACATGGGAGATGGGCGCCCATTTTTCACAAATCAGTCGATGCTATCAATAATGTCTCAGATATCGAATTTTATTACTTTACCTCAAAAAATTTGGCTGTTAATAATTTATGCCATAAAATGGGTCAAATTTCCTATAGTGCAATGTAAGAACTTATAGTCTGCAGTACCACGAAAAGAGTAAGAAGTACGTGCACTATTACGGTGGCTGCTGCTGGTATGCTATCACAGCAATTCAGTTTGAGTTTTTAGACAGAGAATGAACCAAGCTATAAATACGCTATATGGTTTTGGGTGTTAGATCCCTATTAACGTCATGATTCAGAGTAATCGTTGCTTCAAACTGAAGAAATCGCTATTTTCAAGCATATGGTGAGCTTCCAAGAAATTGTGCAATTCATTTCTACTAATGACTAATGAATGGCAATACTTTGCTGGCATTAGTGAAAAAACGCTACAACGATTTGTCGAAAGACACTTGATAATGTTCAATGATAACTGCATGTAGCAAAATGGCAATTTAGCTGATATTAGCCGTGTTTTTTTTTGACGCGTATATACAATTATGGATACCTTCAAATTGCGATAACTCATGAACAGTAAGTCACACAATAGAACTCTAAGAAACTTTTTTATGGAGAATCACGTTCTTTTTCATTTTTTTTTTTTTTTTTAAATTTATTTTTAAGGAGGTATTTTATAAAAACTGATTAGCGCCGATAAATGGCAAAAAATCACTTTTTTTTAAATAACTTCTAAATAATTATTTTTTTTTTTACAAAAGATTAAAATTATTTGTAGAGCATGTGGTTCTGCTTGAAAAAGACCCTTGGACTTTTATCGTACGACTCATCGTTCATAAATTATCACAATTTGAAGGTATCCACAATTGTATATACGCGTCAAAAAAAAACACGGCTATTAACTTATCAACATAAAAGGATCAACTGATTTCGAAAGTTTTTTTTAAAGTGACGCATTTTTGTGCTTTAGACCACGTTGTCTTAAGAGTTTTCACGAAAACGACCATCGTTGCCTAAATAGACTTTTCAAGGAAACAACAGAATTGAATAATTTATCTCGATAATTCAACTCAAAGCATATTTTGCTTGACTCAATGTAAAATTTAGTAATTTAATTTAACGTAACCACTAGAATCAACTCTAATTAAATTATAGCAAAACTTATTGTCGAACCTTTATATTTTCTCTACTTAACCTTCAAACTTAACACGATATAATTGCTCAATAATTATGCACAATATGGTGGCACTCAAAGTAAATGTCACTTCAATACATAAGAAAAGAAACAACCTTAATACAGTTAATGTCCGGTTATTAAAAAGCAATTGACTACTCCACACTGAAACAGAAAACACATTTTGGGCGACAGTTGGAAACAACGGTGTTACAATTTCGTGTGAGAAAACCCCCGTTTGTTTTCATTTAAAAACGCTTAGTTTTCTTCTTTTTCGTACTCAATGTGCCAAGTGTGCAAATTATGTGGCAGAAGTGAGTTTCACCCACAATTGTACTCAACAATTTTGACCTCCAGTACACGCAATACAAAGAGACGACAGTTGACGCCAATTATTATGACACTCCAGCTGCTTTAAAGTACCCATTTGGGTGGTTATCAATAAAACGGTGACTGCTGTTTTTATGACAGATAATGATACCAAAATTCGACAAAGTCGAGATGGTCGTTGCGTGGGAAAAATTTAAGAAAATTGGTAAATTAATAACGAATTTATGTGAGTGTGCTTGAACATTTTTGAAAGTACTCGAAATATACATGCATAGGTATCTACAAGTATTGTTTGTGGTGCTTTTTTAATTTGCAATTAATTTGTTGTGTTTAGGAAAATTTTTGTTTTAATCAAGTGAACTACAATTTATGTGCAAATCATTAAAATCAGTTAAATTTTCTTTAAAATATTGTTAATTAAGTCATTTAAAGTGTCATTTAAAGTTAACACAGTTTCCTACTTTTCGAGAAAAGTTTTTTAAACTTAACTTTTAAACATTAATTGCAAAAAAAATAACTTAACACAGATATCATAGCAGAAAGCAGTAAAAATAGAGTTTCATTAAAAGTTTCGAATTAAATCAATTTATTTCACACATCAAAAATTACATAAAATCTCACAAATTATAACTTGAAATTTTTATGTACATACATATATGAAACATTCCATACGATACATACGTTTGTGTCTTTATTGAAAAGAGTGATTAATCGCAAACAATTTAAGCTTAAGATTAGCAAAATTGGACCATATTTTAAAAAGTTATTATGGCTTCACTGAAGTAAGACCACTCGATTTTTTATCGAAAAGATCAACAGGTAAAAACAAAATTATACAATTTTTGTGTAGTATGGATAATATTCGGTTCCGAAAATCGATTTCTTTAGGTTTTTCAATTACGCTGTTGGAAAAATGCTCTTTCACTCAAAATTAAGGAACCATACGAAAAAAGTGTATAAGGCATAAAATGCTTAGAATCGAGTATACGCACGAATTTTTTTGGAATTTTTTGAGACTTTTTATAACTTTTCAAAAATTGGTCATAGAAAAATTGGAAATAAAAAAAGTTCCAAAAATTCTAAAAAAAATCACAGATATACTTTAGACGATTTTAAGGATGTTTTGTGTGACACACTTTTTTTGCTTCAAACAAATCGAACCAGTTTATTGAACCTGCATATTTTTTCGATAAAAAATCGAAATGGTCTTACTTCGCTAAAACTTTAATTTTGGTAAACTTGAGTTTTAAATGTTTGCAATCAAATACACTAAATAATCTATATAATATTACGCAAGAAAACAATTTGTCCTACCTTTTTGACTATGCTAGAAATGGAGCACGACGTTGGATTATACACCATTAGAAAGGTATTTGTGTGTAAAGGTGCCCAAAGTTACAATTTTTTTAATATTTTACCATTAAACCAGGTAAAATTAAATGTAAATTTTTCAATATAAACAACGACAAAATACGCGGTCACACAAAACTGAAAAGTGGATACAGCACTAAGAGAAAGACAAAAAGCTGACTGACACTGATTTCATGTTTTTGTTTTCTTTTCGCGTCACATTTGTCATTGTAGTTCTCAGGAATGATAAATGAGCTTTTTTATTTTGTACCATATAGCAAAAAAAGTACTAAAACTGTCCAAAAAGTACCAAAATTATTTAATACATTTATGGTCGAATTTTGACCATTGGACAATTCTAGCAAAAAAAAAGTGTATTTGTATAATCTAATTGGCCCAAAAATTGCGTTTTATTTGGCTTTAATGTTAAAAGTTGTACAAAGCTACTTTAAAAATAACTTTGCGCCACTGCAAATTTTCAATCTTGATTATCGGTGTCTTTATTGGAAGCGTTATGAAATATATTCTTTAAAATGGAGCTATTAACTTTAAATCTTAATTTTCCAATATCTCAAGAACGGCCGCTAGAAAAAAATAAATGCGATTTTCGGACTCAACGACCTCCAAGTAGTTTACAAAATATGGTTTTTCAAGTGTTATATATACAATTTCATTATTTGAAATGTAGTGATATTAACCACAAAATTTTATTTTTTTATGAATTTGTTTTTAGTTTTTTCTGAAAAATTATATTGTAATATTCGACAAACGCATGAACAAGAAATAAGTGAATCGGTGAAATGTTGGAGAGGACTGAAAGCCCTTTATGAAGTACATGAAAGGGAATCTTCGCCAATATATAATAAGATTTTTCTAAACATGGACGTCATTTTGTCAATATATTAAGAAAAAAAAATATTATTTTGAAAAAATCAACTTTTAAGATTTTTCAAAAAATGGCCGCCATTTTGCAAATTTTCAAAATTTAAAAATGGAAATCAAAATAACACTTAAAATGCTACAAGAATCCGAAAACAGAAATTAAAAAATTTATTGTAAAGGGTGTTTTTGTAAGACTTATAGAACTTCAAATTGTAAAAAATTAACACAAAAAATTAAATTTTGATGGTCATTTTTTTGATATTTGTTTCAGTATACTCTAAAAAATCATCATGAATAGACGCACGCTTGAATAAAGCTACGAAATTAACCAAATTGTCTTTGAAAATCAGTAGTCGATTCGAGCAATTTTTAGACGACTTTGTGATTATTATGGCACACATAATCGCCCAATCGCCCGAAATAATTTTGAAACGTTAGTGTTATGTATTGATCTTCCGAATAAAACATTTTGATTACAATTTAATTTTTTTTTTATTTTTTACAGTTTCAAGTTTTATCGGGTTTAAAAAACATCCTATATAGACTTTTTGGTCGATTTATTTCTGACAAAATAGCAGAATTTAGAAAAAAAAAATCATTGATTTTAAGCAAAAACGCTATTTTAACTCTCTGAAGTTCCATGCCCATAACACACTTTTCTCGAAAACTTATTATCACACGTTAGGTATGTTTTCACAAAACAAATCACATATGTATGAAATGACCCATATTTAAAATATTTTCAATAACTATGAGAGATGCATCATTGATGTCTATAATAATTTGGTACAACGCATTTGTAAAGCATTTCGGTATTTGGTTTTTGCTGAAGAGCAAACTTTATTTACTCAATAACTTTAAAACCATGAGAAACAACACTTATGGGTAGCGAAAAATATTCCATAAAAAGTTTAAAATTTTTCAGCTGATTTTTCCGAAATTCCAATCCCTCACTGGCACCAGCCTGATGGTACTTATTCCATTTAAGCCAAATTCAGACAAGTATGCCAACAAATGCTGCCATTGGCATACCACAAACTGACCGCCAAGCAAACACTACATCGAAAAAAAAAAAGTTGAAAACAATTTTTCAAAGTCAATTTTTAGGCGCAATATAACACGTTATTCTACATTGAATGCGATACTTTCCATACAAAACACTAAATAACTTTTTTTCGTCAAAATTTCGGAATTTTTGCTGCCAGCGTTGTCAGGGATTGTATTTTAAATGAAATAAAAATTTAGAGATAACAAAATTAGCAAAAGAGTTTAAAAATAACGCAAATTCCAGCGCACATTTTTTTACAACTCTGAAATTGTTTAAATTATTAAAGTAATTCGAACAGCATAGCATGTTGGTTTACCGCAGGCCTTCTGTATTTTTTAGTTTTTAGTTTGTTAAGTTACACAACAGATGTGGAAATGCTGCCAACTTTGTACTCAAAAATTGGGTTTCGTTTGTTTGCCAATAAAACACATAAAAAATGTTCAACACTCGCGTATACTTGAAAATTTTTAACAAAATATTTGCAGAACTTTTGTTAAAGGCCACAATGTGGAAATAGAACTCCCAGAAATAATATTCAATTGCTTCTGGCTAAAACAAAAATGGGTTACTGATGCAAAATGCGAATTCATATCTAATTGATAGCAGCTGGAGAAAACATTTGCACAAATATTAATAAATAAAAGAGCTTCACAAATATTTGGCATGCTTGGTATGGTGTTTTATTGTTATTATGGCTGCTGTTATTCTGACTGAATTGCCATTGGCAAATTTATACACCAACTATCTAGATACGCTTATACAAATAATACAGATTTAATTAAATTCATTATTTATTAAATTGCAAGCTGTTGTATTCAACATTTGTTAATGGTCATTGGCCCCATTAGTTTTTTGGAGAAAAATTTTCAAAAGTATTTTTACTTTCAATTGTTCTTAAAAAAAAAAAAAATTCACTAACACCCAAGCTGATATCCCAGTACGCCAGACGGTTCATATCTCCGCTTTTTTATACGTTACGGATCCGTTACTGATCCGTTTGCGGGAGAAATTTAAAAAAAAAACGATTCGCTTTTTTTTGGGAATCTCTCCCGCCAACGGATCAGTAACGGATCCGTAACGGGTAAAAAAGCGGAGATATGAACCGTCTGGCACACTGGGATCACTTATTAAAATTTCAGACATGAAACACATAACGTATGAGTGATATTTAATTTGTACTGAAAACTAAGTCAAGTTACTCATGCAGTTGTATTAACAGATTTTATTGTAACTTCTATTATCTTTCTTAATAGAAATATTAAATTATGGGCGAAAATCATTTGCGTTGTTAACTTGGGGGATTTATTTCGTTTAAAGTCCGTTAACGGACACGTCTAACATGTATGCAAGAAAACAAATTTCAAAATGGCATATTGAACGCGTTATTTCAGATAATGAAGCCAAAGAAAGAATGGTTTGCACATGCTCTGACAAATAACTAGAAAATTTAAGGATAAAAGTTGTGGCGTCTCCCAAATAAAATGAATTTTTAAAAAACTGCACAAAAGATTGGTTGAAAGCAATGCAACTTAATATCGTCGCACAATGGGAGGGTTTGTATGGAACGGCGGTCATATATAGTAATAATAGAGCTAGGGTATTGAAATTTGGTAAAGATGAATATGAATATGAACAAAATCCGCCGACGGACTCGCCTACTTCCCATACAAAGTTGGGGCGTGGTCAGAATTTTTTTTTTTTTTCAAAAAAAGGTATCAATTTCCAATAACTTGACCCACTGATTTCAAAAGTGTTAAAAATTTTGAGCTATCTGTTATAGTTTCTAAGTTATGAGGAATAAACGAAAATCTACTTTATAAAAACTAGATTTTGTTTGTTTGTGTATTTGTCCCTCATTAACTCGGAAGGCTAAGTTATATACTAAAAAGTGGGCGGTGCCACGCCCCCCAAAAAATTGACTAATCATATCACCGAAACTCTTTGACGCAGATAAATGAGATTTGATAAATGAGTAAAAATCATCAGGAAAAATAATGTTTACTGGATAAATGGCCGGTGCCACGCCCTCAAAGTGCCACGCCTTCCAGTGCTGATTCATCATATCTCAGAAACTGCTTGACGTAGATAGACAAAATCTGGTACATATGCAAAGGGCATTTGGAAAAATAATTTTCAATGAAAAAATGGGCAGTGCCACGCCCTTCGAAAATAAAAATTGTCATATTACTAACGCTACTTGGCGCAAATTATAAGATTTGGTAAAATGCTTCGCTATGGTATGTCCAAGTAAGGAGAGGGCGATTTCCAAAGGGCTAACAAGGGGGAATATACTCTTTACCTACTACCCTTTCGTTAAAAAAAAGCATCTTCCGAATTTAAGCAGACTGTAAGCTTAAAATTGATGAATCTGTTGTAAAATGTTGAAGAATATAAAGAAATAAAAATAGTTTGTTTTCTCAAAAACTGCAACAGGAAAAAATTCATAGAAAAAAAAGTTCTCAAAAAAGACAGTAGGGACTTTGCATTTCAATTAAGCATAAAAAAATAGGTTAATTTTAACAAAGTAGAAAGAATAAACTTTTTAGCGATATGGTACATAGTGCATCCGGTTTAAAACAAATTAACTACATCGTTTATCCAGAACTTTCTAATAAAAAAACTTCCATAGAGCATTTTTGCTATTTAAAGTCCAACTTTTAGCCCACTGTGTAACTAAAGCAAAACAAAATCTTAAGATTTAATAGTTTTTTTTTTTCGTCACTAAGTATTATCGGACGATTGGCGTAAAAATTTTTTAAATCCATAGCACTTTCAAATTTTACCTATTTATGGCCACAATCTCCCATTTTGTGCGTCGGATTAAAACTACAACTAGACATCTACGTTTTTTGATGTATTGAGTTAAGTTTACAGAAACATGAACAAATAATGGCTTTACACCTCAGTCTAGTTGGTTTTTTGAAAAGTAGTCCCTATCCAATTTTATATAAGAAATAAAAAGCAGAAAACTTTTATATCTCATACAAAAATCGAATTTCAAAAAACTTAAAAAGCTCTCAAAACAATAAAAATGTAGATGTCTAGTTGTGGTTTTAACCCGACAATATGACATATACATGTACCAGAAATCACTTATGTGAAATCTGGACAAGAGAATACAATTTCTTAAAATTTCAAGAAATATTCAAAAGTGATGAACCGATAGAGGAAATGGGATTTTTGTCATGTACGATGTAAGGTCGTTTCAAAATAAAAATTTCAAAAAAATTCTATTTTTTTTTTTTTCACAAAAAATCGCTCTCTAGCGCACAAACTATTAGCTGTGGAAAGATAACCTTCAGTAACAAAATGTAGAAAACTATATGTCCAACAGTTTTTGGGCTATAACTGTGTACATTTTTTTGGTTTTTAGGGTATACAGTCACTTATTCTCAAAATAAGGGATCATTGACAAAAATTTAAAAACATCCGAACTCTCAGGCTGATATTCGCAAGAAAACCACAAATCGATTTTGACGTTCTTGGTCTTGAAAGTTGTGTTGCTTATCGCGCTTTAACGCAAAGTAGTACAAATAAAAAAATTTTAAGTTTTGGATTCAAAATACACTGTAAAATAAAAATACCGAAAATAAAAACTTTACAAAAAATACGAAGTATGTAAAAACTGTTATAAAGCGCGGAAATTTCGACCGATTCCTTTTTTGAAGACCACGTTTGAAAGCTCTTGACTTCTTCATTAGTTTCTTATCAAAGTTATGGTTATGTTTTAAAACAAAAAACATTTTTCATGAAACAAATGACCGAGGTGAGTCTTTTTTCGACTTTATAATAAACTCAAATATATCTATCTGTAACACCGGAAATACTCCCACATTTGTTTTTCCAAGTTCGGAAAACTTTACGGGATGGGAGGAAGTCCTGGACGTTACTCTTTTATCGACACACACTGATATTAGGGTTGAAAATTGGAAAGTTTTAACCAAAAACTCATTCTCGGATCACAGGTGGATTTTCTTCCACTTAAATTTCAAGATAGAAGATCCTCCTCCTTTTAGAAACATCAAAAATACAAATTGGTCAGTATTTGACAGAATAGTCAAATCAAAGGTCAAAAAACTTCCAAACACCATTATTAATACCGTTGACGATCTAGAGAGTAGTGTTAGCTCTTTAGAAAACGCCATGCAGTTGGCTTATAGAGCCTCATGCCCTATAACCCACAGCAGGAAAAAACTTCCGCCTTGGTGGAATAAAGACCTGAGTGACTTAAGAAAGGCCACAAGGAAAATTTTTAACCAATGCCACCAACTGAAAGTATGGCAGCCCTATAGGGACTGCCTAAAAAAATACAAAAAAGCTATCAGGGAAGCTAAGAAGCAGTCGTGGGAAACTTTTTGCCAATCCATAGATAACATCAAGGATTCAGCCAAGCTTGGCAGAATCCTATCTAAAGAGCACTCTTGTCCATCCTTTGTCAAAAAAGCCGACGGATCGTGAACAGAATCTACGCAAGAAGCGCTAGAGCTTTTAGTACAAACTCACTTTCCGGGCTGTGAGGACTTACGAAATTTACCTGTTGGTATTTGTCCCATTCAAAATCCTCTGCCAGCTCAATATTTACCAAAGACAGAATCCTTTGGTCTGTAAACAGCTTCTCACCCTACAAATCACCTGGGCCAGATGGCATTCTACCAATTATGTTGCAAAAACTACAAGATACAGTGAGTCCATTGCTCGAAAAAATTTTCAATGCTTGTATAACCCTTAACCACATTCCTTCTAGTTGGAGGAACGTTAGGGTAATTTTTATTCCAAAGATAGGCAGAAGTGGTCATGAATCAGTAAAAGATTTTAGACCAATAAGTCTGTCCTCCTTCGTTCTTAAAACACTAGAAAGAATACTAGATGTCTATATTAGGGAATTGCTGGTCAGCACAGCCTCTTTCACCTCACAGCATGCATACCTCAAGGGAAGATCTACTGAAACAGCTCTTCATGAAGTAGTACGCACGGCTGAGAGGTCCCTTTATTTCCGTCAATTTACGCTTGCAGCCTTTCTAGATATCGAAGGGGCTTTTAATAACGTTCGTATCGAAGCTATTAAGGATGGTCTTACCGGGCTTGGGGTAGAGGAGAGTCTTACTACATGGATAGTATCCATGCTTGAAGCAAGAATTGTTCAGGCTTGTATGGGTACAAGTCAGGTGGTAAAATCAGTTAGCAGAGGAACACCTCAGGGTGGTGTCCTCTCACCTCTGCTCTGGCTAGTGGTTATTAACACTATCCTTAATCAGCTTAACAAAAATGGGGTTAAGGTTGTTGCGTATGCGGATGATGTGGTAATACTGGTATCAGGCCCCTTTCCAGACGTGATTAGTAATATCATGGAAGGAGCTTTGACAAAGTTAAGCTCATGGGCCAAGGCATGTGGCCTGGGAGTAAACCCAGCAAAAACTGAGCTTATGCTTTTCACCACAAAAACCAAAATTCCAAACTTCAATCTCCCTCGGCTAAATGGGCATACTCTGACACTTTCCAAGACAGCCAAGTATCTAGGAGTCATACTGGATCCAAAACTAAACTGGAAAGAAAACATCGAACTGAGATGCAAGAAGGCCTGCATAGCCTTCTACGCCTGCAAAAAAACTTTCAGTAAAAAATGGGGACTTCAACCAAAAATGGTACTTTGGATGTACACAGCAGTAGTACGTCCAATCCTCACTTATGGCTCCCTAGTTTGGTGGCCGGCCACTAGCAAAGGCTATAATCAGGCAAAACTAGAGAGGGTGCAAAGGACCGCATGTGTCGGTGTAACGGGGGCACTGAGATCTTGCCCTACCGCAGCTCTAAGCGTTATTTTACACCTTTTGCCTCCTACCTCTTTTATTAAAGCAATTGCTTCAAGCAGCGCAGTTAGACTCAGGGAAACCGGCTCTTGGGTACCAAAGCCGTATGGTCACTCCTCCATCCTTGAAAATCTGCAAACTGAGCTCAAGAGCTCAACAGATTACACCTGCCCCATACTCAGTTTTGATAATAACTTTCGAGTATGGATTCCTGATAGAGCTCAGTGGGAAGATGGCAGTATCAACCTAAATTTTGAAACCGCCATATACACCGATGGCTCCAAGATGGAGTGTGGTGTTGGCGCGGGAATATTTTCAGAAAACCTGAAACTATCTCAATCATTTCGCTTGCCAGATTCAGCCAGCGTTTTTCAGGCAGAAGTTTTTGTCATCCTCGAAGCCTGCAAATCATTAGGGTATAATGACATTTCCGGAAAATTGGCAATTCTCTCAGACAGTCAGGCAGCTATCAAAGCACTGAATTCAGCAATAATAAGGTCAAAATTGGTGGGGGACTGCAAGAAGGAGTTAGTCAGGCTCGGGCGTCGGTTTGATATTGCTCTCGTTTGGGTTCCAGGCCATAGGGACATCGAGGGCAACGAAAAGGCTGACGAACTTGCTAGGCACGGTTCCTCCCTTAACGTCACCAGTGCGGTGCGGGTACATACTCCGCTAGGTATAGTAAAGAAGAGGATCTTCTCTTTTTACGTAACCGAGGCGAACACTAATTGGAAAGCATTGACTACATGTAGGATATCCAGGTCAATCTGGCCTTCATATAGCAGGTCAAAAACTACTTATTTACTAGCTAATAACCGTATTAATATAGCAAGAATTACCGCAGTTTGCACTGGACACTGGGCCATCGGCAAGCATGCTGAAAAACTGGGCATCCCTTTCAAACCCTTTTGTCGGAGTTGCTTAGTTGCAAGCGAGCAAGAATCTCTTGAATACTTTCTCTGTGACTGCCCAGCTCTGGCTAGAGTTAGACTTACATCACTGGGAAAGCCTTTCTTCAATACACTCAGCGAAATTGCCGACATTGAAATTGGCTCGCTGCTCAATTACCTTAATAGGACTAACTGGATATAGATATCGTTAGTTAGGTGATTAAAATTTTCACATACACTTATACCAGTCTGTCGAGTCACTTTTGTGGTATTAAAATGGCACTTTTAGTGCCACTTAGGTTTTAGCTTGCATCGCTAAACCGCCACTCTAACCTAACCTAACCTAACACTATTGTTTTTAGCAAATGGCGCCCTCTAGCGGGCAAATGTTTACCTTCGGAATAAAGATTTGCAAGCAAAACTATAGCAAATCAGATTTCCTACATTGGGATCTAAAGTTTTTGTGCGTCTCTTGTATCTTGAGTTATAGCAAAAAAAAAATTTAACTTCTTCCGGGACTTTCATAGGGCAAACTTCACTGTAGAGCAATGAAACAAAAACAAAATATGTAGAAAATTATCTTTTTCAAAGATTTGGGTTGAATTACTACCAATAATTTAGTGGTTTTTGAGATAAGTTAAAAAAAAACTGTAAAAAAACTCTGATTTTTGTCTCTAAGACCTTCATTCAAACCCCCGGCGGGCCATCTTTTCGGGGGGTTTTGACCAAATTTATGTACGCAGTCTTTGTTATAAAGCCTGTTCCTAAATTAATCTTTGATGTAACTTTTGATTTTCCCATTATTTCGAGAAAGTGCTGCACCCTAATGAACATGTTACTTAAAAAACTAATTAAAACAAAAACACTTTTTGTGGGAGACCAATTATGAAAATTTTATAATTAACTCTCAGAAACTTTACATATATTGAATTATATAAGTTATAATGCTCTTTTCGTTTTAGAAAATTAGAGTGTTTTATATTAAATAAAATTTTCGTATAACAAAGGAATATTAATGGAGCAATTTGAATGCAATTCGTATTCATGCATGTATTTCATGCATTATTCATTACAGTCATAATAAATAATCAAATGAAAAATTTATATTTGAGACTTTAAGCAAATCAATCAAGTGTATCTAAGTAAATATGTTTTTATTAAATAACAATTAAATTTTGATTTCAATTTCAAATTGAAAATGAACTGCGTCGGAGAAAATGCAATCCAAATCAAAGTAAGGAATTAATTATGAAACAACCTAAATTAATTTTATTCATTTAAGCAATCAAAGTTTTTAATAGAAAAATTTGATATTTTGTACTGATATATTATTAATCATTGGCCAAAAGTTTCTCGAGTAAGCCACCTAAGGACTGAAACGTAAAAATGATTTTTAGCAGGGCGTTTCTATAGTAGGTACAAACCATGTGTAAACGATCAAGAAATTTGTTCAGGGCATCCGATTTGGCTATAAATTGGCATAAGCAATAGCTGCATAGTGGAAAAAATTACTACCAAATATTTTTTCAAAATTTAAAAAAATGGCGGAGATATGGGACTTTGAAATTTTTAGGTTAGTTTTTTTTGAGAAGCTATAACTTCGGTTGCATTTATCCAATTTTCAATTTTATGGTGTTAAAAGATTTGTCTCAAAACAGACTTTAAAATAAAAACCAGCAAACATTTTTTTTTTTATATATATAGTTTACACTGAAACAAAAAAATTTAAATTGAGTTTCCCAAAATACGTCCTTTTTAATATTTTTTATTTTTCTTGTAAAAAAAGCTACAAGTGTAACTTACCAGTCCTCCAAAAAATGGAGTGGGCCTGCCAGTGGTTCTCTAGAAAAACAATAAAATGTAGCATCTTCCCCAATTTTTCAGTACATTTTTTTAATTTAAAATTTTTATTAAAAAAATTTTCAAATGCTGAAAATAGTTTATTGACTGTTTTTTTGCTTGTATAGTACTAATATAAGTACCAACGCACTTTTTTCAAATTCAAATTAACGTTTAATTAAAAATTTCAAATTCAAAAAAATTGTACTGAAAAATTGCGGCAAAAGCTACATTTTATTGTTTTTCTGGAGAACCACTGGTAGGCCCACTCCAATTTTTGGAGGACTGCTAAGTTACACTTGTAGCTTTTTTTACAAGAAAAATAAAAAATATTAAAAAGGACGTATTTTGGGAAACTCAATTTAAATTTTTTTTTTCAGTGTAAACTAAATAAAAAAAAAAAATGTTTGCTAGTTTTTATATCAAAGCGTGTTTTAAGACAAATCATTTAACACTATAAAATTTAAAATTGGATAAATGCAATCGAAGTTATAGCTTCTCAAAAAAAACTAACCTAAAAATTTCAAAGTTCCATACCTCCGCCATTTTTTTAAATTTTGAAAAAATATTTGGTAGTAATTTTTTCCACTATGCAACTATTAAAAAAAAGAGAAAAAATTCAAAATAAAAGTCCAAGGTGGGAATCGAATCTGGCCACACGGACACGTTATTTATGTCTTTAAAATTTGTACATACATTAAAGAATTTTTTTTTTTACATTTTGTTTTCTCTATTATTTAAAACAACTACTCAAATATTAATATAAACATTTCTCTCCAAGCAGAATTTGATGATCGAATACTTACTGCAGCCTTACAAAAATCAATGTGCACGAGCGTCAAAATATCTATGGGAACAAGAGCTTTAGAAGTGCTTTCTTTAGAAGCGCTTGACAGTTTTCCTCTTGGGATGTAGCTAAAAGTAAAGTTAACCACAAAAAAGTTCGACGCGTTCACATAGAATGACGTGCATGATCTGCATCGACGGTGGAGCGTATCCCAAAAGCAGTAAGAAGAAAAGATGGTAATCACAGTGGAGAGGAGTCCTTATGATAGATTTGAATTTGTAACGTATATATTGTGATGTGAAATTTAAACATTTTCAAACACTTTACATTGTGCATTAGAAAAATATCGTTTCTTCACTTGAAGATTCAGTTTATGACACTAGGTGAAAGTCCTTGCAATATTCCATATAAAAACCTGTCATAAGAAAGCTCTCCGGAAAAGTTAATAAGGTCGTAGACTTTAAAAAATATAAGATAAATATGTCTAATATAATGGAATGTATTGTTTCGATAGAGTAGTATGTACAGGTATAATATTATGCCAATTTAAAAACACATGCGATTTATCAAAGATTGACAAAGAAACCAGGTACCATTTTTGCTACCTACAACTTTGACCAACATACTACTTAGCCCATTAAAAAAACAAGTGAAATTGACCACAACAACAACAAAAGAAAGCATAAAAATCAAAAGTATCAACACTTTATAACAAAAACTAACAACACGCTAGAGGGCGCCAACAACAAACAATTAATAATTATTTACACTATGTTACTTCACAACACCTTACATATTTCGGTTTTGTTAAAAAAACTGCACTATAGCATAACTCAAGTTATTGCCAATCGATCGATGATGTCTTTATTGTGGGATGGGAGTGTAACAATCACTATGGAAAAAAGTAGTAGACAAATTTAAGATGACAACCAAATAAACCAAAGAGGCATAAGTTTGAGGAGCCAAGTACGTGTGTATACTCCAAACGTATGGGCACTTTATCATTGAGAGATCTAAAGCAAAAAATGATTAATTTTTGTTTATTTGTTTGTTTGTTTGGTTACTTGTTTTTCTCTGAATACCAACGAAATTGTTAAGGTTGACACCGATGTTGTTGTTGCTACTGCCTGTCATTTGCACAATTGGTATCATTGATTAATCATTGTTGTGTTTGTTGGCTGTAATAGAATTACAATAAACAAAAGCCATAAATGCGCAATGAAAGTGTCCCCACGAGATCAAATCAAGTGGAATATTTTAATGTTGATTTTTGATGTTGTTTGCGGTTGGTTGCTCAGGCGGGCGGTTGTCTGTTGTGTCAATATTTGTTATGATAATTAAATTCTTTGGAACCTTTTAAAAAGCAGCTTGAACAAAGATTAACCAATCGTGATTGTATGGTTAACATTTGAGATTTGTTGCAAATCTTTTTTAATTATATTTATTTAGATAAAATTGGATAAAACTGCTAGGTAAATTAAATGCTTGAGTTAATTTAAAAAAAAAAAATGATGATATTTATTACATAAGTACTTATCAAGTACTACTTAACAATACAGAAAGTTCTACGAAAGCAATAAAAAAACTAGTAAGGGTGTAAAATTTGGCCTGGCCAAACATTAAATACCCTACACTGCAGTATTTTTAAAATTTTGCTCTTATGGAAAGTGCTACGCTCTCTTGTCCGAGTTCACCCAGTTTTTGTCCAGAGCTTGCATTTATAGTTTTTAGTGTCTGAACGAAAAACGTTTTCAGCTTTTGCTTATATAGGAGGTGCCACGCCCTCTTGTACGAGTTCGTCTAGTTTTAGCTTAGAGCGTGCTTTTATAGTCTTAAGTGTTTGAGTGAAGTTTGGTTGAATTATCTCAAAAAACTCTTTCAGTATAGCCTTTTGAAACTTTTGCTTATATGGGAGGTACCACGCCCCTTTGTCCGACTTCACCTTATTTTTGTTGAGAGCTTTTATTTATGATTCACAGTGTCTGAGTCGAATTTGGTTCGAATATCTCAAAAAACGATTTCAGTATAGCGTTTTAAAGCTTTTGATTATATGGGAGGTGCCACGCCCTCTTGTCCGAATTCGTTCAGTTTTTTCTCAGAGCTTGCGCTTACAATTCTTAGTATTTATGCGTATTTTGGTTGCATTGTCGTGAAAAATACTGCTAAAATTGCATTTTGAATATATTTTTTGTATGGGCGGTAGGCGTGTCCGTTGACCGATTTCGCTCATTTTCAATCCCCCGAGCTATCTTTGACGACGGAGGCAGTGTACCAAATTTCATTGAATTATCTTGCTCAGTTTTAATAAAAAGTGTATTTCAACACACAGCCAGCCAGCCAGCCACCCAGCCAGCCAGACAGACGGACATGGCTATATCGACTCAGGAGGTGACGCTGATCAAGAATATATATACTTTTCTATATCTGCCACGCCTCCTTCTCTGCGTTACAAATGGAAGGACAAAGTGAATATACCCTGGGTGTAGTGTATAATAAATGCTAATATCAATAATCTAAAATATCATACTTTTAAAATTTTTATAAAATGTGTAATTCTAACTCACAATTAAATGGGTCAGAAATGAATAAATGGCATTCACAAAAAAACTCGATCAAACTGGAACAAAATAATATTTGTTTCTTAATGTACACCAGAGAAAACGATCATATGAACAAAGTCTGTGGGACAAAAAAAAAGGTTAATTATTGTAGACCTGTGTATTTAGCTCTGCCCACTTTAAGAATAATATCTTTAAAAAATAAAAAATTAACTTTAATGTATGAAATCATAAAGGAAACTGGACACTGAAAATGTCATAAATTTTGCAATGAATGAAAAACTGCAATGTTACGGAAAATCGCTCAGGGGAAACAAATGATAAGGAAACGCTGTTGATAAATCTATACATAAATACGAAGACAACTTGTCCATCTTTTTTTACTATTTTAAAAATAGTGTACGACTTTAAATTATACACCATTAGAAAGTTATTTGTGTGTAGATATGCACAAAGTTAAAATTATGTTTCGACTTAAGGCCAGTTAAAATTAAATACAAATTTTTCAATTTTAACAACAACAAAATTCACGGTCACACAGAGCTGAAAAATGATAATGCACAAAGAGAAAGACAAAAAGCATAGCACTGAGTTCATGTTTTTGTTCTGTTTACATTTCGCTTGAGTTATACCAGGGATGACAAATGACCTTTTCTATTTCGTACCAAAAAAGTACTAAATGTGTTCAAAAAGTATCAAAATTACCTAATATGTTTGTGTTAGAATTTTGACCACTGGGTGATCTTAGTAAATAATAAAATCTCAGGAGAAAGAAAAACGTATTTATTGAATAAAGATATTTATTTGATTTTGACGATGCTCAATTAGTAGTCTATTTTATATGAATTGTTTGTCAATTCTCATAGTATCAGACTATGATTTAACCCCAAAAATCCGACACCCGAATATAGAGGGATAAAGGTGTTGAGATAAACAATAAAAGTTGTGAGTTAGCTTGAAATGTCAGTTGTCACCTGAAAGTTAAACGTTGGGAACAAGCGAACCCTAGATAATAAGCCTTATAGGAAAGGATCAAAATGACTCACATGGGAGGTTTTAGAGGGTTAAAATTTTCTACTAAAATATTTCTCGCAATATCCTGCATAAGTTTACTGAACGCATGATACACCTCAGCTGTAATTCATCGATTTAACACAAGAAAGCGCAATTTTTGTTTTTTTCATGTACAGTGGATTAAAAAACTTAAAAAATCGATTAAAAACAAATCTGACTTGCTGAAAAAAACGACGAGACACGAATATTTTTTTTAACGCCTTCTTTTAGAATTTTTTGGATTTTCTCATGTGTTTTACCAAAAGTTCCAAATTGTCGAACATTGTAATGCAAAAAACGGAAAAATAAGTAAAAACGCATTTTGGTAATTTATCAATGAATTGTATACAACTTTTGCATTTTTGAATAAATTTTCTTAAATAGTATCTTATTTGCTTAACAGATATATGGGTGATTCTCAGATAACTGTACTTTTTGTGTCCTCTGGCGATTTCACCCATACAGCAGGCTTTTTTTTCACAAAAAATTACGCTATAAGTTAGAAACTATGTTTTTGTAATAAAGCGGATCAATTTTACCACCAAATAATTATTGGTCTACTGTGAAAGTTTGGAAATACACCCCAAATGTCACAAACGTGGCATGTCCTACCCCTACTTTTTTACACAAAACGATGAAAAACGACCTAAAAACGGAAATAGAACAGAAAACAAGTTACTCTACACATATTAAGTAAATACTTAAGGCTACAATATTCTGAGCTCATCTGCAGTTTTAAATAAATTTTAGAGGGCACAATTTCGAATTGAAAACTGTCCCCTAGTTTTGGAAAAAAAAATTTCTTGAAAGCATTATGCTACTACTGCATGGTACTACTGTTTCAGTCAATAGATTGCAATACATATGCATCAGTTCTGATCACTATCCATCACCCAAAGGTCATCATGTCCAGAAGCGTCCAAAAAGAAATCCTTTTGCGTTTTTTAGGGCAGTTTATAAACAAAAACAGTTTTTTTTTAAAATTATGGTCACAAACGTGGCACTCGGCACTCCCAGGTTGTACATTCTATTTAATGCATGAAACAATTTTTTTGTAGGATTTGCAGACATGACTCCAAATTCTTTCGGAAAAATCTTGAACTCAAAGGCGTGCTTTACAATGGACGATAAACTACAAAAATGTCACAAACGTGGCGCATCAAAAATGTCACAAACGTGGCACTTTTTATCAGTCTGCAAAAAACATATTTCGCTATAAAGTTTGAGTATACAGATGTTTAGTTGAAGGCTATTAATTATGTTTTTAATACAAAAATTTTTCTACACCATCAGAATCCTGAGTTATCCTTGCTCAAAAGTGAAAAAATCACTGTTTTGACATCTACTTAAAGCTATTGAACAAAAACAACAACAAGTAAAATTAATTTTTGTCAATGGATTTATACAGCCAAATTTATTGTCAACAAGACATAATTTACCGTTTTTCAATTGCATTCCCAGCTTTTGAGTTATAAGCGTTTAAAATAAGGACATCTTTCGATAACATACAAAAGATTTTTCGAGACCCAAAAGTTACAAAAAATCAAGTTTTATTATTTTTATCAATAACATATTCAATTACAAACATTTTGAGACCTTTCAGACCATAATCGCATGAAAAATTACAGTTCTATGCTAGAATTAGTGAATAAGCCTACTAAACTACTGCTTTGCAAATTAACAGAATCAAAATTTCATCTGTTCATTCACTAAATCTACAATAGAGCCTTATTTTTTCATCCGATTTTAGTCTGCAAGGGCTTAAAATTTTTGTGATAAAATAAATTTTTGATAAAAATAAAAAAACTTACCATTTTTGTTTATTTTTCGGTCCAGAAAATACTTTTTGTGCTATTGAGAGGTATCCTTTTTTTAAAGGCTTATAACTCGGAAACTGGGAATCCAATTGAAAAACGGTAAATTATGTCTTGTTGATAATAAATTCGGCTGTCAGAATCCATTGACAAAAATTAATTTAACTTGTTGTTGTTTTTGTTAAGTAGATGTCAAAACTGTGATTTTTTCACTTCTGAGCAAGGATAACTAAGGATACTGATATAATAGAAAAAAATCAAGATCAGATTCGTAATTAGGAGATTCTAATCCACCGTAAACGGCTATAAAAACAGAGGACAGGAAACCTTAGTTGATCTTTTGGGCGGTAGGGTATAAAAAAAATGGACCACTGGAGACATGACACCGTCGCAAAATTAGTCTTGAAGTGTAAATTTGTCATTATATGCAATATATCTCTCATCAAAACGCTTCAAAACCATAATTTTTCCATACAGTGGCTAAAATGTCACAAACGTGGCAATTTGGTCACAAACGTGGCAGCAAAATTTCTTAATTTCGACCTCAAAGCCGTAAATTCACACTTGTTGTTGATTCACTTAAAAGGTGAGTTTTAAGAATGTGTTTACACAAGATGGCATGAAGAAACTTGCAAAAATCCAAAAAAATTATCTGCCAATTTTACAACTCGAAAAAGCACAGTTATCTAAGAATCACCCATATAGGCTTTGATATAAAAAAACAAAATGATTTTTTTAATTTTTTTTTCTTGTATAAACCTGCCTTTAATTCAGACTTTTTTTTTTCATTTTTTCGAAGAAAATTATTTTTCTTTTTGAAATCAATTTATTTCACCGAAACTAACAAGCTAACCAAAAAGTGGCATAAACATTATTTGTCGTTAATTTAACTACCTTTAATATGGCATATAGTACATTTAAACACAAACATTGTTTCTTTAGATATTTGTATTTAAATGGAACTATCTTTTTTTTCTTAGTCCAAAAACCGAAAATGAGCGATATCTCGAAAACGACGTGAAAGAAAAAAAAAATAATGCAATTTTCGGAATCAACAGCCGATTTTACATATAAAATGAATAATGGTATTTAATGGGAATTTTGGCTGTAAAGTAGTGTTATTATTTAATTCATATTTTATGACGTTTTCAATATATGTTATATGGATATTTATCGAATACTATAAATTATAAAAATATGACTATGACCATAATCTCATTGAGAATTACAAATTTTTTCATTAAGTCACTATAGAAAGACTTGTTCCTCATACTTAGCTTGCTGCCTTTGCATAAACTATAAATAAATGCAAATTATATGAACATTTTGCCAAGCCTTTAAAATCCAAAAAATCCGTAAGTCTTAAAATTAACAAATACAAAATTATATTTATGATTGTGATAATAATTTAAAAGCCAAAACAAGTAATTATTACGTGAACAAGTTTTTTTCGCACAGATATGATGTAAGAAGACAACAAAGGCAAATTTCTTGGTGACTAAACCTTAATTCAAAAATAAAAAGTGTTTCTTATTTAGAGCAACAGGTTTTTCTTATCAGAAATAAAATACATTTGTATACCCTACACATAGGGAATATTCATTTTGTCCTTTGTGTTATTTATATTCTGGGAATAGAACTGATGCCCAAGGTTTTGTCAATTGAATGCAACGGTATGTAGAGTCAAAAGCTGTTTGAAGAGTTGTCCAGGAATAGTATGAGCAAACAAATTTGACGCTCACCTGACATGGGTTCAAAATAAATCTGAAATCTTTCCGCTATATACGACTCGGCGGCTGAGCCTTAATCACTTCCCATCATCAGGAATCTATTAAGAAGTTGCAAAATTTAAAATAAGTTACTTGCCCGAATTTTTTTCTATCTAAATGTTAATTTCTGAACTGATTCACTCAGATATAGGCGATTTCTATGAACTTTCGCATCTGAAACTCGTGATATCTTAACTTAAAACTGTAAAAAAGACGATTTCCTTTCATTTTTTTAATAATAGGTATACAGAACTCACATTTAGTACTACTCCCCCACTTCAAAATGAATAATTAAATAATCATATGCTAATATTCTTTGCAAAGTTATAGGCATTTTGAAACTACGTTAATGAAATGAAATCTGAACCAATGAATGTAATTTTTTCGAATTTGTGGCCGGTATTCTTACATGACTTTTATATAAAAAAATTGAGCCAAATGCTCTACAATTACAAGCAATAGTTTTCGCAAATTTCAGCAATATAGCAAAAACCATCCGCTGCAACTTTATACTTTTAATCGGTATATATATGTAAAAGTTTTTACTGTTAATGCAATGTAGGGTATTTAATTTAAAGCGAGACCAAATATAACACCTTTATTAGTGTAGACTTTGGATTTGGGAAAGACGAGTGCAATAAAAATGTGCTTATTAAAGTAACATGACATTTTTTCATTTAAGGAAGTTCCAACTGCTCTAACAAGATGATTGAAAAATAACAAACCTAACAGCGCAGATGCTCCCACGTGATTCGCAAATGAAATTAACAAAAAAAAAACCGAATTAATTTTAAATAAAAAACAAACAATAGATCAGCTTGTTAGTAATGTAGTGAGAAAATTGTGAAAATGCAAATGTTAACAAATAAACTTTTATAGTTAATATGCGAAAAAATATCTAACAACAATAGCGCTCGGTGTGGTATCAAAATGTACGAGTACCAAGAAAAATAAGCACCAATTAATACAGAGCGTAGACTGGGGAAATAAATATGTAAATTTTATCATTTTCTAGTGTATGTTAATTTATAAATTTAATCTTTGCTATTTGCACTAGTATGTCTCGAATTTTAAATGGATTTGAGACCGAGTTGATCTTTGAAACTTGCCTTTTGCTATTCGCATAATATTCTTTTCAAAGTTATATCACTGCCTGCAAAGAATATCAGCTTAGAAGAAATCAAAATTTTGATAGCACGAAATTCTTTAGCTACAATGTATTTTCTAAAATTTCTTAATAAATTGGCCGCATTTTGAAAAATCTTATCACTTTTAATTGAGATGAATTTAGGGAATAGCATACGCTTCATAATGCAAAAATGCACCCATACTAATTATATTGTTAGCATTGAAGGCTCAAAGTCGTTTTATTTGTTGATATATACTTAAAGACTCAAAATTAACTTTGCGAATATTTAGTTAGAAGGCTGAGAGCTAAAGAATAAACAATAGACTTTTGAATAAATTGAACAGATCTAGCATTAATTACACTCATAAATAAATAATTTTTTTTGGAGGGCTCAGCTTATCCCTCAAATAATTGTTTTTTGTTAAACTTATGTAGTTTTTGTTAAAAGCAAGCCGCAAAAAGTAAATATTTTTATGAATATCAACCAAATTATAATTATTATACTTGTAGAATAAATCAAATTATAAAATAAACTATTCTATTTAAAATGTTTGTGTTGAGAACACCCTTCATGATGACTTAAAAAAAAAAAAAACAATACCCCTCCGAGATTTTTACAAAGTATGAAAGCCTCTAAAAATTTAGAAGTTCAAAACAAATTTAGAAAACAATCATCAGAACGCTTTTCGAAAATATTACAAAAAAAGTTTTAAGAATATACCAAAATGTTGTTAATTGACATACAATACAATTAGACTTTCTGAGAAAAAGTTTTATGATTTCTTCCGAGCTTTAATTTTCTGATGTAAGGGTGGTATATTAGGCTGGTAGGAACTTAGATCTGGTGAGAAACGGGGCACTTGATGTCAATGACCTTTGGAGATAAAAAATAAGTCTCTCTAAAATACAAACATTTACGTATCATACAAACTTCTAGATCGGACGAAGATATGAAAAATGTAAGTCCGCGACACCTACGTTCGGTTAAAACAAAAAAACAAAAAAATATTTCTCGAAATTTCCTTGCAAAACTGCTTCGGATTCGATATTGTACGGTTGAGGTTTTATTTTTGGTAAGGTGTAGAGACCTACATATGTTCGGCAAAAAGAGTTTACATTTTTTTTTTTTAAATCTTTTCTTTAAAATTTAATGGAACAATCGAAATAATTTAATGGGAAAAGTTTGATGATTTTTACGAGCTTTAATTTTCTGATATAAGCGTGGTACATTAAGGAGGTAGGAACTGAGCTCTGGTGGATCAGTACTAGAGTAGGGTACTTCATGTCAATGACCCTTAGTCGCTTTGAGACATAAATATTGATGTATCAAACTTCAAGATCGGACTGTAAATGCAAGAGATATGACGAAAAATGTCAATGCGCGGCCCCTACGTTCGGTAAAAAAAAAAATTCGAAATTGACTTGCAAAAACTCTTCGGATTCGAGTCTCTGATGATTTTATAAGGAATCTGAAGTCCGTTTTTTTAAATACAAAATGGTGGATCTGCAATAACGAATCGCTAAGTGCAAAGCTATATTAATCAACAAGAAGTCAGTATATTGGAATTTTTAAGATCGCTGATTAAGATAATGAAATTAATTTTTGCAACACCAAATTTCGAATGCAAAATGATGGACAAAATATGTCAAATGTAATCGTTCGCTACAAAAGTTTGATTTCTGGGATCACGAATATGAAATACATTACAAAATTCCTAATAACTTTCTTCGGGGCACCTTGGTTTAGCTAATTTTTTTTACAGTTTTGTAGAAAGATGTACCTTCATTACGATGATTGTGGAAACTATGCGGACTTCTGCGAATTTCTTAACATTGGCCATATTTGAAATTACTTCAACAACATTTTTTTTTGCATATATTTTCGCGAAATAGAAGTATTTCCAAAGTTTATGTTTAGTAGACCAATTAAAAGAATAGTAAGCCATCTATCTAAAATGTGTTTATTACACAGTCCTGCGTTTTTGAAAAAATTAAAAAAGTATGAAATGGGAGTAGGTGATTTTCATAGATTTTTGATCGCTGAATTCGAATATGACCTCTGATTTGCTCCATCACGTTTGAGGTCCGAGTTATCCTTGATTTAAAGTGCAGGAAACACTATTTTCAGACATATGGCGTTCACCCTGAAAGTAGTCTAGTTCGCTATTGACAGTGACATTGAATAGCCCTGAGCTTCTTCTTTAAAGCGTACTTTTAACTTTTTCTATCGAATCATTAGTTTCCGAGATATCATCGATTGAAGTAAAGGTTTAGCTAATCCCTATAAAGGACTATTTTCAATTTGTATACCTTTACTTCAATGGATGATATCGCAGAAACAAATGATCCAATTGGAAAAGTTAAAAGTACGCTTTAAAGAGGAAGCTTAGGGCTGTTCAATGCCGCTGTCAATAGTGAACTAGACTACTTTAAAGATGTACGCCATATGTTTGAAAATAGCGTTTTCTGTAGTTTAAATCAATGATTCAGCGAGCAACAATCTATAAAAATCAACTACTAAGCTACTACAAGCACTAAAATTTCTGGCACAACAGGTAGACTCTGTGATGGCTGCCATTTCGTGTTGGATATTAGTCTTTGTTGCTTTCGTCACTTAAATGATGCAGCACGCATACCTCTTATTCGAAAATGGATAAAGAAGTTTGAAGAGACAGGTACCATGTTGGAAAAATCAAAAGCGGGGCGACCAAGATTATCAAGAATGTCAGTAAACGGGGCAGTAACCGAAATCACCGTTTTTGTCAGCTCACGAGAAACGCTCTACAGCAACTTAATTCCCAAGAGCCAGGCTTCGGATTGAAATCCCCCGCGCCCCTCAGACTTTTTTCGTTCACGCAGAAAAGTAAACAAATTTAAACTGGTCTTTTGCGATGTCACGATTTAACCACTTTACCTTCATTTATAAAATTCGGTATGGAGAAATGGAGGAAAGATATTAGCTTTTAGTGGGTGAGACATCTAACTTAACCTGAAAATATTCGTTCACGATTAACCATTTCAATATTAATTTTTTTTTTTTTTAGGGTAAAAGCGGGAGATGTGGTACCAGTGGGTGATATGGCACCCCTATCATTTTCAATACTTGCAGCTTTCATAGCATTTAAATATGAACACAGTTCAATTCAACTGCGCGAGAGACTTCGTGGTCTGTTGTTTGTTTAGCTGTATTTGCAATAATAGCTTCTGTGTGGGATTTTTAAAAAAAATTTCGAAATGTAAACGACTTACTTTTGTTTTGCATATACTTTGAGAAGCAGCAGAACGGTGAGTATTTGATACAGCTTTATGGTGCATATATCAAAACAAACAGAATTGAATGTGATTTCGTTTTCGGATGAATACGAGTGCAAGTGAACATGTGTGTTAGAGTCGTGGCATTTTTACTCGGTATATACCGAAAGGGAGATATGGCACCCCACTACTGCGAGTGATATGGTTCTCATGCCATACCTCCCTTTGCATGTTATAAGGTATTTGGGAGTCCAAATATCCTTAGCGCTAAATCTTTGTGTTTCAGTTTTCAACATTTTGTTGAACATAAACTTGACCGAACTCTGGATGTGAAGGGCCAACAAACAGCATCTATAATAACACGGGCTCATCATTGAGGAAAGTCCAAATAAAATTCCAGATCACGCCTTTTTACAGAATTGCATTGAGAAAAATCATGGACAAAATATGGCTGAAGTGCTTCAATGTACCACAGAGCCGCAGAATTTTAGTCAGGCATTACATTTCAAAGAAGAAAACTTATAAACGCAAGTTGGTAACTAACTATGCTTCTTCCGATGAAGCTAATGAAAATGCTGTATTTCAAGATGAATCTGATGGATCGAAGATTTAGACGAAAATTAATGGGTTGGATGCGGTGAAGAATATGGACAAACTACTAAAAAAGACGATTGGATCCAATGCGTAATGTGCTGTATGTGGTCACATGAAACATGTACATCATTTGTGCACATACAACAACTGTGGCAACAAAAACTTAAAACCCCCTTAGGGTGCCAAATCACCCATGATATGGTGCCACTTTATAACATTTTTTTTATAATGAAGATAAAACATATTTGCAATAATTTTTATTCTAGTTGAAGTAATTTTTATTGTTTTAAATTAATAAAAGAATAAATTGGTGGTTAGTTTTTTAAAAAATTTCTTTTGATTCTGGTTTTATAGCAGTTTAACGAAAAGGGTGCCATATCTCCCGCATTTACCCTAAGATATTAATTATTTTTTGATGTAAATTGTTTGCTTATGGCTCAAATAATCTACCATTGGGTGGACTTAGGAAAACGATCACAACGACAGTAATCTGAGGCCTAGCAGCTTTCAAATAAAAAAAAAAAATAAATATGGAAGCAGGTAAAGTACTTTTTATGTAATGGCATTTTAAAAAATTATCTACTTTTGCATAGACATATCGTTGAGATATCGTTTCTTGTTGTGAAAAAATACAATACATTTTAAGATTTCTGGAAAAATAAATTTACACTGATTCCAGACTTATCTCTATGGTTTAAATTTACACTGATTCTAGACTTATCTCCATGGTTTGAACACCAAACCACGAAAAAAATCATAGCGCACTCATCCTTAAAATGATAATTAAGGAGTTACATACCTAGTTGTAGTATGTAAATCATATCATCAGTTTCCTTCTAAGGTGGATGTACAAAAAACTTGACCTGACAAAATATCAAATCAAAATAATACAAATGTCTTCCAAAACCTTTTGAGATTTTTTGATTGCTAAAAATCCTAATTATGAACAATTTATCAGTACATTGTTTGCCCAAAAAGCTTTTTATGTCCATATCCCTACGTATTAAATTAATATCGCTAATACTTATTTTATCTAACAAAGTATAAACGTTCGCAAGCCAATTAACTTTTAATGAGCAGATATTAAATTACAACGCAATTAACCCTCTTCAAAGTCTATAAATAAATCAATAATAAAGCCACAATGCTGTTATCAACTTTAATCAAATAAAATAACTTTGTCAAAGATAAATAAATTGACAAACCACTTAGTGCGTTAAATAGTTGCTAAACCTTAAATCGAATTTTGAAGTCCATACGGGGTATATTCGCTTGAAACGTAACTCACCTGCAATGAAAAAAGAGAAAAACATATAATTATTTAATGTCATAAAACTAATAATTTATTTTAATGCAATTATTTATATATTTTTTTCTAGTTATATCCATCAATGACTAAATAATTGTCCAATGTTCAAACAACTCCAATTATTTAAGCGCAGACAAAACAAATTAACTACGAGTTTTTCAAACAACTTGGCATCGATCATTCAACGGAGTGAGGTTTGGAAAATGCAAAAATAAAAAAAGAAACAGTAACTAGTAAGGGTGTGAATTTTGGCCTGGCCAAAAAATAAATACCCTACACTGCAGTATTTTGAAAATTTTGCTTATATGAGAGGTGCCACGCCCTCTTGTCCGAGTACACCCAGTTTTTGTTCAGAGCTTGCATTTATAGTTTTTAGTGTCAGAGTGAAATTTAGTTGGATTATCTCAAAAAACTTTTTCAGTATAGCATTTTGAAACTTTTGCTTATATGGGAGGTGCCACGCCCCCTTGTACGATTTCAACCAATTTTTGCTGAGAGCTTTCATTTATAATTTTTAGTGTCTGAGTCGAAGTTGGTTCGAATATCTCAAAAAACGCTTTCAGTATAGCGTTTTGAAGCTTTTGCTTGTATGGGAGGTGCCACGCCCTCTTGTCCGAATTCGCTCAGTTTTTTATCAGAGCTTGCGCTTACAATTTGTAGAACTTATGTGTATTGTGGTTGCATTGTCGTGAAAAATACTCCTAAAATTGCATTTTGAATATAATTTTTGTATGGGCGGTAGGCGTGTCTGTTGACCGATTTTGCTCATTTTCAATCCCCCGAGCTATCTTTGACGACGGAGGCAGTGTACCAAATTTCATTGAATTATCTTGCTCAGTTTTCCCAAAAAGTGTATTTCAACACACAGCCAGCCACCCAGCGAGCCAGCCAGCCACCCAGCCACCCAGCCAGCCAGCCAGCCAGCCAGACAGACGGACATGGCTATATCGACTCAGGAGGTGACGCTGATCAAGAATATATGTACTTTTCTATATCTGCCACGCCTCCTTCTCTGCGTTACAAACGGAAGGACAAGGTGAATATACCCTGGGTGTACGGTATAAAAAAATATTTACGCGCCAATTTAATGAAATTATGCTATAAACCGGTTAATAAAATACAACATTTTTGATATGATAATTTGTCTGAACTTGCCCCAGAAAGAAATCAATGAATCGTATGGTATTTGACGTTGACGTTGATGACTAATGCTGGATGCTGAAATGAATGATGATTGTGTGGCTAACGTTGGTATGTAAATTTCATTCATTTTATTTAACTTTACAGCGAAACAAATTGGTGAAATATTAGAAAAAAAAATTCAATTCATTCATTTTATCTGACTACTTAATTGAATGCTTTAAGAGTGCCCACCACCTGCGTAGCCACAACACTCAATTCAAACACTTCGGTGCCTGTATCTTTAGATTAACCACACAAAAAGCACCCTTCGCTTAGAAGCCGCAGCATTAACTTTTATTTAATTTACTCACAGTACGCAAGAGCGCAACTAAAACGCAAGTCAAATTTATTTACTCAGCGTTATAATAAAACAAACCACATGAGTAACCAAACGCTAGCGGTCAACAACTTGACAGACAGACAGACGGACAGACATTGAAACAGACAGACAAATGGACGTCAAAACGCACATGATTTTTTCAAATGAAACTTTCAACACCACAAACGACAGTCGCGGTGGCGGTGCCATGGCAGCTCACAATTTATGATTCCATCGCAGCAACGATGGTGGAAGGAAATCGAAGAGGCGGCGGCAAAAGTTAAAGGCGGCATTAATTAAATTGGGTTAATTGTAAGCAGCAAGTGCGTAGAGTTAAAAGTTGGGTTGAGTGCATGAGGTTCAAAGTGCCTCCTCATATGCAGTGCGTTTCACTGGAATGCACATGGCATTGTGCAAATTATTAGAGAAACTGACAGTTAGACAGTCAGCTTTTTCATAATTTTTTTTTTTTAAATTTTTTATGAATGAATGGCTTATTATTTTCATTTTATTTATGTATTTTCATGGAAAGCCTCTTTTAATTAATTTCGAACATGCATTAATGAATTAAAGGCTTAACTTTTTAATTATTTAAATATTGTAAAATAATTATAATGCTTTAAACTTTTTTTTCGTATTTTAGAATAATATTGGGTTAAGATAAAATTTTTGTTCAAATACATATCGTCCCTTCTCAATGATAACGACGTAATTACAAACTTTTTTAATTTTTATTTTTTATCGGAAAATTGTCACATAACGTATTGACAAATTTTTTCGAAGATTTAAAAAAATTTTAGTTACGTGGTTAAGGCTGAAATAGGACGATATATCAGTTCTGCTATTTCTTATGGAACAGTAGTTTAAATCATATTATAATTTCAAAATAAATTCTTTCGCTAACTATTCCACATTCATACATTCCACAAAATTTGATTGCATTACTTGAAACAACGCTTGCACTGCAGCATTTTGAAAATTTTGAGTGTTTAAAAAGTGCTGAGCCTTCTTGTCCGAATCAACCATTTTCTTTTTTAGTGTCTGAGTTATCCTTAGTATTTATGGATATTTTGGTTGCGTTATCGTGAACACTGTTCTTAGAATTTGAGTTTGAAACAAACATTGCTTTATCGACTAAGAAGGTGACGCTGATCGAGAAAATATGTACTTTTCCATAACTGCAATAAATTCTTTTATGCATTAGAAACGGAAGGACAAAGTAAATATCCACTGCGTGAAGGGTAAAAAAGAGAAACTCTTGACATCCGCTATGTGAAGAAGATTGTTACGATGTACTGAAATCTACCTTAATCATATCTGAATCATCTTGATGAAATTGTGAAAACGGTTAAAACCATGAAGCATAACAATCCATTGGCATCTACATTTAATAATATATTCAATGATTCTTTGGCAAAAATGAAGCACAGCTTAATGGGACTTAAGAAAAACTAAAAGTTAAACATCTTGGAGTAATTTTGACCCGAAAATTTAGCTAAATTCAATTTTTCAAAAATTGAGCTAAAGTATTTTTTCTTTTTCCCCGACTATTAACATATGAAAGATGTTAGTCGTTTTCGAAGTTAGCGGCTCAAATACTCCAAAAGAATTAAAGCTCTGCTAGGTCTAGCTTAATTTAAAGTTGCAACTTCTATATGATGTGTAACGTGCACTTGCCTAAAATTTTTTATTTTTCAATAAAATTTTCTCAAAAACTTTTCTTTCATTTGGTTAATCTTCTCTTGCGTTTTTAATTTCGAAATCTGTTTCTTGTTTTCAGATCAAAAAACTTTGTCTGAGATAGTTTTTCAGTTATTGAGTCGGAAAAAAAGCATTTCTTTTATACAAAAATGAATTTATGCTTTTCTAAAATTTTAATTTAAAACAATTGCATACTCTTTTGAGCTCCATGTTTACTCCCAGACTTCTGATCACACAATAAATAATCTTTTATTTAAAAAAGGGATTTTTTCCATTTGCCTTACAGCATAAAGATTTGAGTTTTTAAAAATCCTTACTGAAAATGGTAACAAAATACTGGATTTCCTTTTTCTAGGCAACGTAAGTACTTTCTCTTATTCAGGAAAAATTACTTTTTTAAGTATTTCTATAAAAACAAACTGATATTTTTATTTTGAAGCTCAAAATAATACGTGTACACAATCATTTTTAAGGTAAAACAAAAAGTCACAAGTTTTCAACAATTTCAAATAAATCGATGATTTTATGAAACCACACATGTAAAACTTCGAAGAAAATAATAATAGTCATTCCAGAGATGGTTAAATTCAAATTACTTAATTGCGTTCTCATATTTAATTTCTTTCATTCGACACATAACGCATATTTATCCAATTGCTCCTATGCGACTCATCACACTCATCATTATCTATCCACTGATTGTTATCGATAAATATCAATTATGACTTTTAATTGAATTGTGATGTTTTGGTTTATTATGTCCTTTAGTATGTACGATGTTGTTGATAATTCATCACTGATAATTATGATTTATGCTTGATTTATATTGGATTAACTTCATGGAGAGCACATAAGTGCAGCGTTGTTTAAGGGTTTTTGGTATAAGCTTCAATTTATGTGGTTTTAATTAATTAAGCTTTATAGCATTTCAACTTTTTTTCAAACTTAAAGCTTAATAAATTTTCAAATAAAATACGTGTATTTATATCAGAATTTAAAAAATTTGAATTGTGTTGTTACATACAAAACATAGAAAATAATTTAAGGACTGCCCTAGAAAAATTTGATACTTTGTTTTTCATCAATAAAAAAATACTCGATTTTATTTTATTTTTTCTTTATTTTTTTTATTAATGAGTAGTATAAAGAATATAACGAATAGAAGCATTAACAAAAATGTTTTTTTGTTTGTTTTGTATTTGGGTTAGTTTTCAATTTTTAATATTTTTGTTGTATGGAGGTTTTACTAACCAGTGCCAAATAATTTAAATTTTAATGTTTTTATTTAAAATTTGAAATTGAACAGCTCTGGTTAGTAAAACCTCCATACAACAAAAATGTTTTTTTTCTGTAAAATATTGTACTTTTTTCTTAGGGCGCTTTTTTAAGGTTTACCAAGTTGTTTCGTCGCGGGTACCGTACGACTTCTGAAATCTTATAATTTTTAAGCAGCATTATTACTCTTTCGAAGATCCAATTCCATTAAAGCCCAGTATCTCTCAAAAAGTCGAAGCTCTGAGGAGTTAAGTGGATTCGCCCTTTTCGCAACAAAATGCAAATTTTTACTTTTTTACCGCTAGAGTCAAATTTAGTCAGGAAACCTTTATTTAACTTTCTGGCTTGCTTTCAAGCCACTAGCTGCTTTTCATCGGTATGACCTGATACTTTTTATAGGTCTTCAGCTTATGTTACTCCTTAATCTTTGTATAGTAGATTTCGAGGTACCTGAACTTACAGCAATATCACGCATTGAAGTGTGGGAATTCTGCTCAAAGAGTTGCTTCGTTTTTTTTACCAACTGTGCGTCTAAGCTAGGCTTTCTATTTGAGATAATTTTTCGTATGATAAGTAGGCCGTTTCTTTGATTCAAAATAACCCTTTGGACAGTGCTTTTTGATGCACCTGTTTTTTTTTTTTTTGCTATAATATAATAGTACCTGGAAACCGATTCCTGCTCGGTCAGCAATCTAATCTTATTATTTTAGTCGATGTTTTTATTCATAGCTATTTTTTGTGATGAAATTTGTAACTTTTCGCCTCTAATTTGCATGTCTTCAAAATGATAAATTAAGCGATGAGTATGGTATAGAAAAACATAAAAAACTCAGAATTTTTTTTTTGGTGAAATCGAATGCCCTAAAATAAATAAATGGGATATGCCACGCACCCAAAATTTTTCGTCTTTTGTATCAAAACTCGGAAAGTAAGAGACGTATTGGAAAAATCCTTCGAGATATTTTGATAAAGAAGAGTGCGGCTATTCGATGCCATTAATAAAAAAGAATTTCACCTTTTTTTGTAGCTACGCTGTAAGACTGAACACAACGTTTTCTTCAACTTCACACAAGGATATTTCAAAATCCTACAGGTATAATGACAGTTCTGCTGATGAAGATGGATTCAGCGTGGTAAAGTACATAAGACATAAAAATTTCATTCCATTTTTTTTTTGCGCTTGAGTTATTAATCAAAATTTTTGTTTTGGTAAAGAGTGGGCGATTATTGAATAACGCCCACTTTTCATAATGTTTTAGATGCTCATGATCAAGAACCTCATACCAAATTTTATCAAAATATGTTGTTCTATTTGCGAGAAATAGCATTAAATGTGTTTTACTTGTATGGGAGGATCTACGCGCACCGGTGATATTTTACCCACTTTCATATCAGAGATGCCTTATGGCAAGTAGGCTCCCCCCAGTTAATTTTAGAATGTTTGCTTTATTAGTTTTCTTTTTATACCGTATTATATTTTTGTGGGTACTGCCACGCCCTTCAACGAGTTTTTCCAATATAACGGCATATCACATATTGATACTCGTCTGCAGAGGTAATGGGCCTTATCGTAAATCTGAAGGGAGTTCCATTCTCTCCCTCCCGGGGAAGGAGCAGTGGAAGTAGTGAACATTTCATTAATGGAAACTCCCCTTCCTGCAGGGATACTTTTTTTGTTTTAATATCGTTGACATTTTCAGAAATAACCAGTTTGCAACGCTGCGTTTTTCCAAGAGCGTTGACATTTTACACAAAAACCATATCTGGCAACGCTGTGTCTTTCCCATATCTTTGACATTTTGCGCAAACACCAGTCTGAACGCTGATTTTTTCCAATTTCGTAGACATTTTGCAAAAAAAAAAAACATGTGGTAACGCTTTTTTCCATAAATCGTTGACATTTTTTTCCATTTTCCACTGGATTTTGACAGCTGAGTTAAAAAAAAGATAAACAAGAAACAGCAATTGCAAAAGAAGAAAAAGAAGCAATTGCAGCAGTGAAATTGAAGTTAATGCTTTACTTTTTAAAGTAAAAATGTCTTTAATCATTTTTGTGGATTTGGAAAATCAAAAGTTTGCACCAAAAAGTTTCCAAAAAAATTCGAGTGAAAAGTAGTTTTAGCAGAACCAGTATAAGTTGGAAACGCTTGGATGAATATTAAAAACTTTAGTGTCATACGAAAGCTATTTCAATAAGCTTTAAAATTGTTGTACTAAAGTTTTTCATTTGTCAAACGTTATTTAGAATTATTCATTTATACATTAGTACTCCCTAGCAAAAAGTTGAGGAGCAAATTTAACAAATAAAAGTGAAAAAACTCGCTCCCAACTTATTGCCGATTACATAATTTTTCCAGTGAATTTTCCCTTTCCACGAAATTTTTTTTCGATTGCAAACCAGGGAGTTTACGAATAAATTCTCGAGAATATTTATTTACGATAAGGCCCAATATCTCCTAAATTTTCATCAAAATTGTTGGAGTCATTTTCGAGTAATATTGAATCAACATTTTAAAGGGTTAAAAAGTGGGCGTGGCACTTATTCGATCCCGCCCACTTTTTGTTTTTTACAAGGTATTATCAAGCCTTACCCGCTCACTAATTACATCCAAACCACTTGTATGGTTTGCGAGTTATGACCAAATCAAATTTAAAATTTAGGGCGGTGCCGCTCCCCCTGGAGAGTATTTACAAAGTTCAAACCTAGCTCGTTCTCCATTGTATGCTAATATCTAACTTTATACGAAGTTTCATTAAAATCGCTGTAGCAGTTTTCGAGAAAAAGTTTTGCCCGTTCCACGCATACATAGATAAGTACATAAGTACATAGGAACATAATTACATACAATTTTATCTCATATAAGAAGAGAAGATATATTTTTAAGAAAGTAGACAAAATCAGTTTCCGAACTTTTTATTGATTGCTAGACATCTTTTTTGTTTAAAGAGATATCACCAAGAGTTATATATTTTTTTTAAATTTTGATGTTATATAGAAAAGCTAGCACCCATACTTTGACTTTCACGATCAACAGGTAAATCATAATCTTAAGAAACAAAAGTATCAAATTTTTCTGGGGAAGTCCTTGGTTTTTATTTATTTATTATTATTTCAGGAAATAGACTTTATAGACCTAAATAATTTGACTTCAAAGTGGGTCCATTTTTTAAGAAGTTTGAAATTTATATTCTCTACAAGGCTAACCTTGCTCCAACGAAAATCTTCTCTTGAAATTTCCATTTTTTGGCCAAATTCATTTTCTTGACTCACTGTAAACAAAACAAATAGCATAGAAACGTTGTGAGTACGTTTATGCTAAAAAATGTCAACCTTTATTATGGTGTTGCCAGATTTTAGCTATTCACATGAATGTTGCCGGTTCCCGAAATATAAATAGTATCCATCGTATTATGTTCAATATTTTTTTGTGAGTATACCGAAATTTGTTAATTTTTAATTATTTTCGAAGCACAAAGTCCAATAAGAATTTATTTATTGATTCTGTAATGTATTGTGGTAATTTTTTTGAAAAAGGAGGTAATGAAAAAAAAGTAAAACAAATTCACTAGAAAAATCTTCTAAATACCCAAAAAAAAAGAAACCTAAAACTATAGTCGGATAAAAAGTCTAAACTATTGTCAATAGAACAGATGCTAGCAAACAAACTCTTTTTTTTTAAATCGAAAATTCAGGCAACAAAGTTAAAACTCCATTACAATACTTGGTTGATGGTTACAGAAAAAAGGTTTTTATTTAAAAAAGCGGCAACTTTGGAGTGAAATACAAAATGTGATGTAGCGTAACGTATTGTGATAAATCGAATTCGAGCAAAACCAATTGATGAAAGCGTTTAGGGAAACAAATGTAACAAAAATACTTTTAGTAAAAATAAGGTCAAATACAAAATCCTATCAAAAACCAAACTCAATCAACAGAAAGTTGGAAAAAATAATTTAAAAATCGTATAACATAAAAATATGTACATAGCAATGGAAAAACAGCCAAGTAAAGCAATTAAACCGAGTAATATGCAATTAAAAATGTGATAAGCCAGAAAAACCGAAAAACATATTGGATATTGAATAAAAATTTTAAAATTTATAACTTTTTTTATTACCACTTACATACATATATCAAAAAAAATGACTTTGTTTTAAATAACGACAGCTCAATAAAAATTTGTGTAATTAAAGTTTGTAGTTACGAAAACATTTGTAATGACAAATTTATTTATAGAAAATGGATTGATTTTTAAATATCAGAAACTATCTGCATTCAGATTACTAATTGAAAGCAGTTTCATGGCGTATGAACATTTGAAAAGTATGTTTTCATACCCTACAACCAGGGTATATTCACTTTGTTCTTCCGTTTATAACACAGAGAAGGAGGCATGACAGGTATGGAAAAGTATATTATTGATCAGCGTCACCTCGTGAGTCGATATAGCCATGTCTGTCTATCTGTTCGTCCGTGGAAATATTTTTCACGGAAAAACTAAATTAAATACATAAATACTAAGAATATTAAGTGCAAGCTCTAGAAAAAATAAAAGTGAATTCGGACAAGAAGCCGTGGTACCTCCCATATAATCAAAAGCTTCAAAATGCTATTCCGAATGCGTTTTTAGAGATAATTGAGCCAAATTTCACTCAGACAATAAAAAAGACAATGGTTAATTCAGGCAGGATTGCGTGGCACCTCTTATACACTCAAAGTTTTCAAAATGCTGTAGTGCAAGCGTTGTTTCAGGTAATGCAATCAAATTTCGCACAGATGTGTGGAAGAGTTAAGTAGTGGAAGTTCTGAGCAAAAACTAAGTGAATTCGAACAAAAGTGTAGGATATTTAATTTTTTGCCAGATTAAATGTAACGCCCTTACTTGTTTTTTTTATCAACAACTATCGAATACGTTTTTTTTTTTAACTTTTCATTTTAAACAAAATTACCGAAGCATTTTTTTTTTTTTTTTTTAGTTTCTTGATCTGGGAACACTTTTTTTTTATAAAACGAAGATAAACTTCTGAATTTTTTTAATATGTAAAAAAAAAAAAAACAATCGGTTTCAAAGTCTGAAAAGTGGTGATTAAATTTTGATATAAGGCACTTCCATAGTATCGGGTGCGATTTGTCAAATAAAGGTCAAATGTGAGTAAATACGCCAGAAAGGTTTCTTGATTATTAAAGCATTAATTATTCTGATCTATCATCAGATAGAAGTATTCATAAAAAATTTAATTTCAAAGAAACGCTAAAAATAAAAATCTACATTTAATTCATTGTGATTTTGTACAAGAATTTTCTTGTGTACACAATGTGCAGCATTAAAAAATAAATAAATTAATAAAAGTGATTTTAGAAAAGTAACGAGTGCGACGAAAATGTTAAGTTTTCATGGAAATATCCCATAGAGAAAATGTATCTTAATTTTTAATACGCATTGACAATTCCAACTGAATGGAAAATAACAATTTTTAAATTTCCTTCCATTCCTCTTCTACAATTATGATAATTTAACATTTAATATCTTCCATTTGCATTTGTTTTGAATACAAAATGTTTGACTATAATAATTGTACATAGGTATACTTTTGTGTAGTATATAGCAATACTGTTCGTTAATTGCGTTGACTGCCTTTTGCGGTTTCATGCGACTAATTTTCAAGCCTTAAAAATATTCAGTATTTTTATTTAGCTACAAACGTTAATGCAAATGAGGCACAACTTAAATTAGGCCTTTAAGAATACATATAATGACAACGGTTGAAATACAGAAATAAACAAAGCTTATTGAAGTGAAAAGGCAAATACAGAATATGACCAAAGGCAGGAAATTGATTATTATTGTTATTCGAAATGTTCAGAATGAAACCGTAATACATAATTTTAATTAAAATTTATGGGCAACAGTAAAAATTTCAACATGTGGCAATGGTTATAATACTCTTATTAAAATTATATCAAATTTAAATTAATTAAACTTAAAATGCTGTCTTTTGAGACAAATTTTTTTTTTTGAACAACCACATAGATCAAAATATATATCACCTCAGGGAAATAATTACATATGTGTGGATTAACAAAATTTGAAATAAATCATTCAAATCATGCCGACCAAGCTTTTCTTATATGCCTTAGTGTAAGCTAGCATTTTTGATTAAAAATTTCATAATCCGCGATGACGTCACTTTCAGTATAATGAATAAAAACAAGACAATTCAGTTTAATTATGCTTATAAAAGCAATAACAAAAAACTAAACTTAAACTCTTCTTGGGAAATAAGTATGTATATTTGCACAACGAAGTATCTGGAAGTTTTTTTAACTAATGTTTGTTTTTGGTAGATATTAATAGTCTATATGTTTTCCTTAGTTTATAAAGACTTTATCAATCCTTTTTGGCATAGATTTCATCAACTGCTTTAAAGCTAAGTGACTTATTTACTCTCAATCAGTAACTAAATCCTGTTTAGCTGTAAATGGTGTCGAATTGCAGTCCATTTTTGCAAATCTTGCCGGAAAGTATTCCCAAGGGGTCTTCAATTGGGTTCAGTTACGGGCAAGGTTAGGTTAAGTAAGCACGGGAGATGGCAGTTGCTATCATAACCCGATCATGTACATGGATTTGGGACTCTTTTGAGCGATATCTTCAAGAGAGTCGAAAAAATGACTTTCAAACACCTTGTTACGTCGGTTAGCCAATGTTGGACATTCACAAAGGAAATAAAAAATGGACTCTTCGACATCAGGATCTTTACAGCTTCTACAAAGATCTCCTAAGTAAGTCCCAACCGGGCTAATCGCTGGCCATTCTAAAACCGGTATGGAATTAGATAAATTAGATAACAAGCCCCTTTGTGATGCGTGCTGTGTGGATTGGGACGTTATCCCGCTAAAAAATCCAATTATGTCCGTATAGGTCCCCAACAAATGGAATAAGCACATCACCTAACAATTTTACATAAGTGGATGCATTTGTTTTGGTTGGTATGAAACTTTTCGGCATACCAAAAAGCAGCCCAAACCATCAGCGATCCGCCACAGTGATTTCTTTTATGGCGAGTTTTGCGGTGATGCCGTAAGTCATACTTATCACAGCCATTTACACCGTCCAAATTAAATTTTTCATCTGAAAAAATAACGCTTTCAAGCTCGTCGGATCAAAATTTCAATTTTTCACCAACTGCCGAATGAGCAAAGATATGCATATATGGCGTTTCAATAATTTAGGAACCGACTCTTGGAAATCATATCTAACCATTTGATTTTTGGTCAGAATTTGATGAACTCGTTCCCCAGATATGCTGAAATCTAAATGACATTTGATCTCCTTACGTGACATGTTTTTTTGGGACCGCTAGATGCCGAATTTTTCGCTTACTTTTCTCATCAATGTTATTTGATCTGCCTGCGCTTAATTTTGCTATAATTTTAGGGGATTTTTAGAAAACTGTAATCGTATTCTTATGACGATTGATCCTGGCAGCCGTATAGGAAATTTTTTACCTGCTTCATGTAAACCCGTTACAAAACCACGCTCCCTCTCCGACAAATATGTTGCACGAGGCATTCTAACCTAAATATTTTGTGTTAATATTATACATTATAAATGCACTCACTACTAATTTTACTTACAAGTTTTTACTTAAATAAAACCTCCACTTCACTTTGAGGACAAGTGTTATTGGAATTATCGCAACATACGAGTACTAAGTGTTTTTGCAAATTTACACAAGAGGAAAAATTTCTAGCACTTCTGATCTAAGCACTTTAAAAGCGCTTGTTCCCATAGAAATTTAGAAGTAGTTACACAGTAAGACTGCTGTAAGAACAACATGGGTTCGAACCCAGCCCGGGTAATCTTTTTTTATATTTTTTTTATTAAAATATTTTTGATTCAACATTTTTTTATTTCAGTTTTCTATTTTCCTTTCTCTTATTTGAGCCGCTTATTTTGAAAGTGACCTTAGTTCATTTCGTCATAATATGATTTAGCTGGCATTTTGTTCAGAATGAATAAAATTGAATTCTGCCTTTACAGAAAGTTTACCACATTGTATGAAATTGATGGCGTTATATTTAGAAAATAGTATCGCGCAAAAAACCGATTATTACGGTCCATAATGTAAATGACATTACTTTTGCCCCGAAATGGACTTAGGTCACTTTCAAAATAAACGGCTCATTTATTTATTTTTGTTTAATTGAATTGAAACGTATAACACAATGATTCTATGTAAGAATCTCAAATTCTGTTTGGACAACATTTGCTTAATATACAAATTTAATATCTCTTCATATCATCGGGAATTGGTGTAGCAGTCTAACGGGTTGGTAAATTTAAGTAAAAATAATCTGTTTCTATCTATCACATGGACGGTCGTGGATTTAAATCCAGCCGCTGCCAGTTTTTTTCTTTTTTTTAAATTTTATTGAAAGAACGCTTACAGCAGCATTATAAATAAGCGCTTCAAAAGACCTTTTGAAGCAAGGCTGCGTTTTTCTTTGCGGTTTTCTGAAGACTGTGGAGAAAAAACTAAAGAAATACGTCGGGTCGTTCTTAAGAAATCTAATTTTAAAAATTGTATTAAAATTTCCATACAAAACGAAAAAATCGCAAAAAAGTTTTGTCTTTAAAGTCCGCTTTAAATTATATCGATATATGTAGTTTTTTGTCTACCGAGTGTGAAAAATTAATTATGGTATAAAGTTTGATTTAAACACCGGTAGTTATACAAAAATATTCAAATTTATATATGCAAATAATACAAATAGCTTTTCTCAATTGTAGTCCATAAAAAATGGGTGCAAAAATTAAAGTTCTCCAATTTAATTTTTAACAAATTTATTAGTCTTTTTTCTTTATGCGGTAGAGGAGCTTAAGAAAATTTAATTTTGTATTAGTTTGCCTTTAAATTTGCCTAACAATAGCAATTATACAAATAAAATGTTAAAATTGCAACTGGAGTCCAAATAACGGTAATTTTTCGGATTGTCTTAAGTAAAGTTCTAATGTCGCGTCCGTAGTCCAAAAACCTCATTTTTAATTACCATTAATGTATTAGCGATCACACCTGATCGAAACTCTAAATATTCAGTAAGATCATAGTCCGCTAAAAAAATACGTAATTAGTAAGTCTCAACAAAGTATATCTAGAAAGTTATAAGTGTTTGAAATGTGTCACGTCCGCAATTATATATAATAAATCCATATAAATAAAACTGAAACTTTGCATGTATCTTTTGATATCCCTTACGATTTAGAATATGTGCGGTTGAATTCATCAAACGTTTACAGTGCGTTTGTTAGTATTGGATAATGCTCGATCATAGGTTGAAAAAATGGGCGTTGTCACGACCTCCTCCTAACATAATGCGTCATAAGACTGAAACTATTTAATGCAGATGGATGACATTTGGTACATATGTAAAACGTATTGAGAGAAATAACATCCACTGGAAAATTGGGCTGTCCACGCCCACAAAATCAAAATTCATTACATCACCTCAATATCTTGGTAAATTTGTAATTGAATTTGGCTATAAATACTTAGATTTCGATAAAATTGGACACGTACAAAAAAGAAAAGTTTGACAGAAACGACTTAAAAGCCAAAAATTTATGTTACAAAATGCTTAATATCATTAAAACAACTAAAATTATGTTTTTCACTACTTGAATTATTGCTAAGGAAAAATTTGTCGCGTCCGGAATGTCACGTCCGTTATTACATTTTAGCTTATGTAAGTGAAACTAAAAAGGATATTTTATTAAGGAAAAGTGCATTATTAAGAAGCATGTTTCAGCATAGTTTTCACATTATTAGAAAAAAAAATTTGCTTACATATTTCGCAGAGTTTTTAATTTTCGTACATGCACCTCAAAAGTACTTCCATTTTATGTCGCGTCCGTATGGACTTTTATTGGCTAGTATTTTGGTACTGCATGCCCGACCGACCTCATGATTTTTTCGAATAATAGTCCTCCCCTATTACTAAATTATGCACCAAATAAAAAGTCAAAGTTTCCTCTGGACTTGATTTTTTTTAAAAAATATGCGTACGAATGTCGCGTCCGTAACCTGTGGAAATACCCATATGTGAATCACAGAGATGATGTGATGCAGCTACAATGTGTATTTCTAGATTTCATTTTGCCTCTCCATTTAACGCTTCACCCGGATTGATGGCCCCCTTCATCCTTCCCTAGCTAAACTAGTGGTGCAATTGTACCAAACTTTGAATATATGGAAATTTAAAAAAAAATCTTCATTAAATTAAGTAAAAAAGTTTTTTCAAATATAAAAAAACCCGCTAGCATTGGAAAATGACAACAAAAATCTCAAAACAATTTTTTTATTTTAATACATCTCTTATTTTTCTATTCCATTTTATATGCCAAAAGTATACAAATGTAACCTTCCACGGGAAATGGATTTGCATTTCTAAAAAAAAGTATTTTTTTAAGAAAATGACACCTCGAGTTATGGCATTTTGAAATCGTTAAATGAAAAACTCAAGTTTTTAGATATCGAAGTTCAAAGATAATTGAATTCAAACTTAAACTGAAAACCGATAAAATTTAATCTATCTCTTATTTTTAGCACTCCTGTAAAATTTTCCAGTGATGATATGGTCCCTTTCCCCGTTTTAGATCAAAAATATCTTTACTAAAACTGCTCTTTCATTATAGCTTTTCCTGCAAATAACTGATAAATCTCTCTAAAATCTCAATTTGTTCTTCAAACCAAAGCAGGATTTGAAAAAGTAAGTAAACATTGAAATCTTTGCGTTTTTCGAAGAAGTTCCAATTGTGCTACAGTGTATTTTCACATGTTCACTATAGTTTCTCGAAAACTTAATCTATTGTGCCATATGGCAACGCTTTTTTATGAAAATGGTTCTGTAAGGAGTGTCGAATTAAAAGACTCAATTTATTGCAAAAAATCTATGACGCTTTAGTACAAAACTAAAGTATTTACTCGAATGTTCTCCAAATTATTCTGTATGGCTGTGAAACGCGGTTAGCTAATAGCGCCATGCCGTGACTTTTTTCTGAGAGAAATTTTCAGATTAGGCATGGTACTTATCTCACCATGCTACTGAAAATGAGACTAGCTATGTTATTTTTTACTTAAATTTTGTGAAAATTTATTATTTTATAAGAAAAAAATTAGGTTAATTTATTTTTAAAAACAAATTTTACTTTGATGTTGAAGTTAAAAAAGGTGTAAACAGAAATTTAAAAGACCATTCTAGCTGTTTCTGCATTAAACCTCTTCTGAAGAACATAAAAACAAACAAAAAAAAAATAAAAAATTTGATTACACGGGAAGTGGCATGGTTATTAAAAAAATTTACACAATTCAAAATAAAATTTGATATAAAAAATAAAGAGCACTATGTATTCCAGAAGAAAACTTTAGTGAATGTATGTCAAACTTAATGCATCGTTAACGGACAAAATAAAAGATGAAAAAAAAAAAACAACTCACTTTCCTTATGTTTATATTGCAGAACAATTTAATTTCCCATAAAACACTAACAAAAACCAAAAACACCAAAAACATGACAATACCAAAATGCAGTATTTAAGGTACATCATTTATAGTAAAAACACCTCTGGCTATGAAATCTTAAAAAGAAAAGAAAAGAAAACGCTCCGCACAACAATCACTAAAAAAAAGCTGCCGAAAAAATGTTTTGTCGAAAAAAAAAAAAGTTAACTGTAAAATGTTTTTAATCTCCCCAAACAAGAAAGTTACCCGACGAATACATGTATAATATCAAGAAGCGACAAAAACAACAACAACATAATTAAAACGCAGTAAAAAAAAAACTATAAGTAAAGTTAAGTAATAAAGTTCCGCTTCGAATATTCTTTTTTCTCGTTCAAAACAGAACTTTAGCCACGAAATGCAAAGAAAGAAAAAAAGTAAGCGTGCGGGGAGTTTCGCAATACCGTGTCGTCGTCGTCGTCGTACCATTAACGTTCAACGACCATAACAATGGAAACAAAAAAATCTGGAAAAAATTGTCTGCATAGCCCAATTTAACCTATGGCTTAACCTAAGCGCTAAGGTGTTTTACCATTTAATTCGTTCCATCGAGAAGATTTCGACGAACCAACTTTGCTCAAATGACTGAGTAACTTTGGCTGTCGCTATCTGTTTGGTTGAGTGACTGACTGATTAAATGACTGACAGACTGACTGACTGACATCGTCTGTCTGCTCTGTAACTCTTGTTAAGTGGGTCAAATCGGTTTGCGGTATTGGTTCGCTGATTCTTTATTTGTGCGGTTTTTTTGTTTTCTGTTTTTTTTTTTTTTGTTTCTACCTCGATTGCTTAAATTTTCAATTAAGTTTAAATATTTTGCCAGTTTTTCGAAAATTATTGGATGTGTTAATTTATAGTCATTTACTTTTTACCCAACCCAATCGTTTAACTGCAAATTACAAAATTTAATTTTTATTATAAAACGTGTGCTATGAAAGCTTAAAATAAAAACGAAAACCTCTTAACATCCGCTGAAAATGAAAAAAGACCATTTTTGCAAAATACTGACACCGGAAAAACTCACAGTATTCGAATCCAGTCAATAATATTGAAGAATCTCCGTCTGCATCGATCATGCATAAATTAAGTAAGATACTTTTCCAACATTTTAGACGTAAGATTTTCTTACAGATTAAGGGCCATCAGAATTTCGGAGGAAAGTTTTATTTAACAGAGTAATAGCCAGTTAGTATTTACTATGTACGTGGTTAAGTTGATTTAGATAGTTATGCCATATAAAAATCTTTTCGATTTTTAAGGAAAATTTGAATTAGTTTCAAATTAACTATAAAGGTATCTAATAAAATTTTCAGCATGGCATTGCAATTTTATGAAACCACTTTTTTTGACATAAGTCAAAATACAAATAATCTTAAACGAACCCATTTAAGTTAATATGTACTTCGATGACTAAAAAAAATATATAAGATTAAAGGTACAAACCATTTCAAAACGATCAAGATTTTTTTTATGGCATCCGATTTGGCTATAAATTGGCATAAGCAATAGTTGCATAGTGGAAAAAATTACTAATAAATATTTTTTCAAAATTTAAAAAAATGGCGGAGATATGGGGCTTTGAAATTTTTAGGTTAGTTTTTTTTGAGAAGCTATAACTTCGGTTGCATTTATCCAATTTTCAATTTTATAGTGTTAAATGATTTGTCTTAAAACAGACTTTGAAATAAAAACTAGCAAAAATTTTTTGTTTTTTTTTTATATATAGCTTACACTGAAAAAAAAAATTTAAATTGAGTTTCCCAAAATACGTCCTTTTTAATATTTTTTATTTTTCTTGTAAAAAAAGCTCCAATGTAACTTACCAGTCCTCCAAAAATTGGAGTGGGCCTCCCAGTGGTTCTCCAGAAAAACAATAAAATGTAGCTTTTGTCGCAATTTTTCAGTACAATTTTTTTGAATTTGAAATTTTTAATTAAACGTTAATTTGAATTTGAAAAAAGTGCGTTGGTACTTATATTAGTACTATACAAGCAAAAAAACAGTTAATAAACTATTTTCAGCATTTGAAAATTTTTTTTAATAAAAATTTTAAATTAAAAAAATGTACTGAAAAATTGGGGAAGATGCTACATTTTATTGTTTTTCTGGAGAACCACTGGCAGGCCCACTCCAATTTTTGGAGGACTGGTAAGTAACACTTGTAGCTTTTTTTACAAGAAAAATAAAAAATATTAAAAAGGACGTATTTTGGGAAACTCAATTTAAATTTTTTTTTTTCAGTGTAAACTATATATAAAAAAAAAAAAATGTTTGCTAGTTTATATTTTAAAGTCTGTTTTAAGACAAATCATTTAACACCATAAAATTGAAAATTGGATAAATGCAACCGAAGTTATAGCTTCTCAAAAAAAACTAACCTAAAAATTTCAAAGCCCCATATCTCCGCCATTTTTTTAAATTTTGAAAAAATATTTGGTAGTAATTTTTTCCACTATGCAACTATTGCTTATGCCAATTTATAGCCAAATCAGATGACATGAACAAATTTCTTGATCGTTTACACATGGTTTGTACCAAAAGCTAAAGAGGGTTCTGATCTGCTGAACAATAAGTGCAACTGACAGAAAAATCTATAGGACCCTCGGGAACGCATGGGATTTTCTTATTATTCTTTGGTAAACAAAGGTAGTGAAAACACGGCAGCAGTGATTAACTCGATACGACTATCTGAAAGCTACAAGAAGGGTGCCAGAAAAATCAATCATGCTTGGATCAAATTAATTTAACAGGGTAAAGGAGGGAAATATGTATCACCAATCTTGCTTTTTCGTCCAAAAACCATGCAATTCAAGCGAACTCTTCAGAGAAATCAAATAGGTTTCGATGCAGCCATTTTCACTAAAACTATTAAATTAATAAGCCCGTTTTTTTGGCACGTATATAAATCCATTGTGTTAATTTTCAAAATGCGAAAACTCACGAACGATAAGTTCCAAGATAAAAAACAAACAAAAAAATTTCATTACCTATGGGTCATTTCATCTCAAATCGTCCAGGCAGAATTTTTTTTTTGCATATTATTTTTTTAATTGTTTCTACATTGAAATCGATGAGACACGTATTCTTTCCTTTTGCTTGATTTTGAGTTCTTTCGTCGTGGGGAATTTTTTAAAATTCGTCTACAAACTCGATTTTGCGCTATTGTCGCATGTCAATTTTCACGGAAAATGTGATAACTTTGCGAAAAAACGTCCGATCTTCGTAATTTTTGGTATGTTTGTAGCTAAAAGGTTCTTCTAAAAGAAAAAAATATGATACAGGGTATATTTCAAAAAATAATTTTTATATCGTCATTTGAAAAAAAAAATCTAAAAATTTTTGACTTGAAAAATTTCCAATTGCATCAGTTTTTTTTTTCTTCATATTTTATTTTTAAATAGCCATACATATAAACAATATTATGTAACAGCCTCTATTAGCCCAAATTCGTTGTTTGGGAATTATGATTTTTTAAAAAAACCGTCCCAATTATTTAGTAATTTTGGGCTTCATTCATGATATATGTTATCATTTAATCAAAAGTAGCTCAATCGTTATGATATTTTGTCTGTCAACAGTCAAAGATCCGTTCTAGAAGAAAGAATCATGAAGTATAGTACATTTTTGGATATTTTTTTTATAACCGTCTTTAAAATAGAAAAAAAAACAAATGACTTTTAGCCCAAAAATTTTAGCATTGCTACGATTTGTCCATTCTTTATTACTGTTTTTGTATATCAATTTGTAAGTAGACAATTTTCAGAAGCATACTCCAAATGTGGCTGTCAAATTACTTGAAGCTCGAGACGTACAAAAGTTCAGAAAGACCAAGAAGACCCAGTGGAACAATGTTGCAGCAATAATCAAATTACTTGAATAAATGTACCTACTTGCATGGAGTTTGAAAAATAATGTTGAATAAAAAACGAAATTAAGGTATGAATAAAGCTTCTGAAAATTGTCTACTTACAAATTGATATACAAAAACAGTAATAAAGAATGGAAAAATCGTAGCAATGCTAAAATTTTTGGGCTAAAAGTCATTTGATTTTTTTTTCTATTTTAAGGACGGTTATAAAAAAAATATCCAAAAATGTATTACACTTCATGATTTTTTCTTCTAGAACGGAGCTTTGACTGTTGACAGACAAAATATCATAACAATTGAGCTACTTTTGACTAAATGATAACATATATCATGAATGAAGCCCAAAATTACCAAATAATTGGGACGGTTTTTTTAAAAAATCATAATTCCCAAACAACGAATTTGGGCTAATAGAGGCTGTTACATAATATTGTTTATATGTATGGCTATTTAAAAAAAAAATATGAAGAAAAAAAAAACTGATGCAATTGGAAATTTTTCAAGTCAAAAATTTTTTGATTTTTTTTTTCAAATGACGATATAAAAATTATTTTTTGAAATATACCCTGTATCATATTTTTTTCTTTTAGAAGAACCTTTTAGCTACAAACATACCAAAAATTACGAAGATCGGACGTTTTTTCGCAAAGTTATCACATTTTCCGTGAAAATTGACATGCGACAATAGCGCAAAATCGAGTTTGTAGATGAATTTTAAAAAATTCCCCACGATGAAAGAACTCAAAATCAAGCAAAAGGAAAAAATACGTGTCTCATCGATTTCAATGTAGAAACTATTAAAAACATAATATGCAAAAAAAAAATTCTGCCTGGACGATTTGAGATGAAATGACCCCTATATAAAAAAAAATTATAATGGGCCGAAAATAATCTTCCATAATATGACCCAGGTTTTAAGAAAAAATTTGTTTTTTTTTTTTCATATTCTCTAACCATATGTGATGGAATGTATTCCTAGACGTTCAAAATGAAATTCTCAATAGGTGTACAAGAAAATTTCGTCATGAGGGGGCTACAGTAGGTCGTTTTACTTGAAAATTTCGGGAAAATTTTGAGTTTGATTGTCGTTGTCAGAAATGATAATTGCCAGACATTACGTAACTGAACACACGTATGTTTTGTTTTATTGATTCTGCCACAGCAGATGACATACTTTTATTTTGGAAGAGGTACCAAAATTAAATAATATCTGCAAGTCGGAGTGTTTGGTACCGATAACTTATATAATGTATTACTTTATTATCAAAGGTATGTTACTTTCTCATGTCGATAAAATGGATACATATTGAAGAAGTCAGGATTTATTAAGTAAACACTTTCATTGATGCTCTTAAAGTTAAATCTTATTAAGAAAACAGATTATTTGAAAATCATAAGTACTATAATACCATGTTCACATGCATAGTGCTTTCACTTTCTGTGCAAACAATCAACATGTCACCAAAAGCATTGAGGCCTAAACAAGCAGAGTCACAAATTTAAAAAATTAAATAAACAAACCGAATAGGGAGACCTCCGCACTCTCACTCAATGACTTGAAACGCAAATCAAACAAACTTTTGCTGACAAAAAAAAAAAACGAAAATCTCTATGAAATCCATTGAATGCTGTTGAGAAATTGTAAAAGCAACAGCATCAACAATATTATGGCCGATACTATGCCACAAGCTGGAATTTTCAATTTCCACCGCACCCAACAACGTAGGGGAACTAATGCTATTGTGGTATAGTTTTTCAATGTGGTATGGTCGCATATCTCCGAATTGGGAAAGAACCTGCGAACGTCACTGCTTTTATCCTGTCAGAAAACATGAAAAACCAGGGATGTGTTGCAGTCATGGACCAAACAAAATTTTTCCGAAGTCAATTGAACGAAATGTAAGTTGCGTGTGGTTGATTTTTTTTACTGGATTTTTTGCAAAAAAATTTTGTAAAGAAAAAGTTACTTTTTGGTGAAGTTTTATTTATATTCAATAAAAGTAAGTGAAAAATATTGCGAACTAAACGTTTAACTATGTAATTTCACAAAGTTTCCAATTTTATTTTTAGAATTTTGTAATTTCTAAAAATTGGCCAGTGTGGTATAGTCGGGATTCGCTAATGTGGTATATGAATATTTCTTGTTATTCTTAACATTATTTGATTGCTGTTTATTTTTTTATAAAAACTATGAGTTTGAAAACCAATGTAAATGTTATTATGAACTTATTTCATACCTTTCAAACTTTATATTTGATTGTATGGTTAAGTATACCAAATTACCCTACTTATATGTACCACATTACCAGTCCATTTTACAAGTACTGATCAGTATATATACCACATTGTGCCACCATATATACCACATTACCTCCCAACTTTTTGAAAACAGCTTTTTTGACTTTTTTCAGATTTTGCTCAATAACTTTTTTTAATGAAATTGCACACATTTTATTGAAATATATTCTATAGCCAATACTTCAAAGATTAGCATTAAAAAATTTGGCTGAAATTGATCTAACGGTTTTCTTTAAAATTCCACCTAAACATTAGTTATACCACAATAGCATCAGTTCCCCTACCGCTGTTTAACCCTGAGACGGTTTTTTTTTTTTTTTTTCAATTTCCTTACTGTAACACTTCTGGAAATTCTTCACCAAAATGTTGTGTTTTTTTTTGCTGCTGCTGTTGTTGCCACTGGGTTAACTTTTTCACTTTTGTTGCTATTGGTGAGCGCGCTGGAAACATCGTTTGATGCTGTTGATTTAACATGGATTTTTGTTGTTTTTTTATTTTGTTGTTGTTGTTAGGAGTACTTGTGAAGTTTTTTCTTTCTTTTATTGATTTTGCTTTGGTCAATATTGTTGTTGTTGTTATTATTGTACTTGGTGGTTCAATTACTACCTTTGGTGTTACTATTGGTTTTGGACAGACAAAATGTTGTTACAGTTGTTGCTGCTGCTGCTGATGCTCATGTTATGAATTCACTTAACAGCACTAACCCCATATTGAATAAATATTTAATTACCGTGTGTACCGACAGTGTACTCCTCGGAAGTGTTTGCAACGCGAGTTCGTGGATTTAATTCAACAAAAATAAAAACTTAGAGAAAAAAATTAATAACAACAAAAGTTTAATTGAAGGTGTTAATTAAAACCGATCGATATTTTTGTTTTGTTTTTTGATACCCTACACCCAGTGTATATTTTCTTTGTCCTTTCGTTTGTAACGCGGAGTAGCAGCGTGGCAGAATAGCGTATAGAAAAGTATATATCTTCTAGATCAGCGTCACCTCCTGAGTCGATAAAGCCGTGGCCGTCTGTCTGCCTATCCGTTGAAATCATTTTAATATTTTTTGGGAGCAAGATAATTCGATGGAATTTGGTATACTGCCTTCGTCGTCAAAGTTAGTTCAATTTTTTTGAGAATAAGCAAAATTGGCCAACGTACACGCCTACCGCCCATACAAAAAATATTTTGAAAATGCAACTTTGTGTTTATTTTTCACGACAATGCAACCAAAATACACATAAATACTAAGGATGGTAAGTGCAAGCTCTGAACAAAAACTTGGCAAGCTCAAAAAAAAGAGGGCGTGGCACCTCCCATACAAGCAAAAGTTTCAAAATGCTCATTAAGAACTGTAAATGTAAGCTCTGAGCAATAACTAGGCAAACTCGGACAAGAGGGCGTGACTCCTCCCTAATAAGCAAAAGATCCAAAACGCTACACTGAAAGCGTTTTTCGCTATGCGAATTTGAACAAAAGGTCGTGGCACCTCTGATACAAGCTAAATTTTCCAAATACTGCAGTGTGGGGTATGTAATGTTTGGCAAAGCCAAAGGTAACACCCTTAAAGTTTCTTTTTTTTTTTAACTAATTTGCTGCCCCATTAAATTTAAATTAAAAGAAAAATATGTGAATCCACGTCTGCTCAAGGGTTGGCCGTAGAAAATTGGAGAATGAACTGTCAGAATAGATTTTATTGCGTACATCAAAGATTTTCAAGAATAAAAGTAACAAAACCAAGCTGACGTTTCAAACGTTTTGTAAAAATTTTTTGGAATTTTCCGAAAAAAACAAACAGAATAAAACTTGTGTTAATTTTTAACATTTGTCTCCAAATACGTATGTATCTTCTTCTCATAAAATAATACAATTGGGCTGTAAGAGACTTTGCGAACTGACCTTGCGGAGTATTTATTTGACTAATCCAACGGAGTTAAGGGAGTTTGCTTTTGCACCTGAAAAAAAAAGTAGGGTAAGGGAGGGAAATATGGACCACCAATCGTTCTTTTTAAATAAAACTCAAAAAAAAAAACAAAACAATTAATTTTATGTCATTCATTAAACAATTCAAACAATCTACCTTTATTCTGATTCAGTTTTATATAAATAGCTATCAGGATAAAGAAAAAAAAATTAAAAAACTGAAAATACTCAAAATGAAGATAAAAAGAAAGTTTAGTGTTATATGGACTAAATAGTTCATATTGCCCCACATGGTACAGAAGTTGCATATAAAAATGACACTTCCCCATTCGGCACATTTTTCATGACTCTAAGAACGTCAGATTACACATTCACAGTGCGTTGAGCCCATACAAGCAATGGTAAAAAATAGAAGGAGTGGTTGGATATCGATGAAATTTGGTACTATAAGTCGCTGAGCTTGAAAACGACCTCAGATTTGTTGTCAACCTTATAGTTTTGCTAAAAACCAGTTGTTTAGGACGATTTTCTTAAGCCCCATTTATAACGATGATGAAAAAGTAATGTTTAATATAAAAAAGAGATATAAGTAGAAGAAATAATGTGTTTTGTACCTTTCAGACCATTTGTGTTAGTAAAAACAAAAAAGCTTGTCCACATAAATTTTTATATTTTATGTAAATTTTTCATTTTAAGCATTTTTGAAAGAATAAAATAAAAATATTTGTAGGACGAAGTAGGAAAAGTTATTTGCAGTTCCTGATTATATAGAGTCCGTACTAGTAGATTAAAAAAAAAACGGCACTTATTTTTATAAGATTTGTTTTTTTTTTTTTTCATCGAAATTTGTCAATTTCTGAAGTTTTTCATATGATAATATCATATATTAAAATCACTACAATATATATGGACACTGTTATGCAATAACGAGTCAAACCACTCGAAATTAGTTTTGAGATATTTATGTTTTTGTGTAGATGTCGTAGAACAAATGATATGAAAATGTCAAATAAATTTTGTTGTTTTCAACCTCTTACTAACAATATTTAAGTTCGGTTTTTTAAAAATAGGTGCTTCTTCATATTTAGAATCGAACTGCATTCATAAGTCGAAAAAAATTTGTTTGAGGGTTGACTCGTTATTGCATAACAGTGTCCATATTAAATTATATATTTTCTAAAATTTTTTAATTCAGTTTATTTACTTAAATATTATATATATTAAAAAACTTTATTTCGCTTAGTTTAATCAAAACACAAATTTTTGATAATTATTTGTTTAAGAGAACCTAAAACGAATTGAACAAAACATGATTTTTTTTGAAAAATATCTCAACTAAGAAGTGACACAGCGTGGCCAAAAATGAGTCTTTCTTTATTTTGTTTTTGTGTAATTGATGCAATTACCTGTCGATTGATACTAATAGTGTGCGGCGATCTCTCTTAATAAAGGGTATTACATTATATGCATTTTTCATATTATTTTCTTTTGTATTTTACGAAGTACAAATAATGACCATCAGACTCGTCATGAAAACTGCAGCTAGTTTCCCCACCTGAAGAATACATTTGTTTTTAAGGCTTTTTTCTTTGGTGGTACATATTACCCACAGCACGTGTTGGTGAATTAAATGGTTTTTTATCAAAAACTCTTATGGTTATTGAACTTATTTCTTCTAATAAATTATAAATGGTATTCACTAACTTCATATAATTAATGGTTTATTTAAAAACACGATGTCTTTAAAGTGAAATAATGAAATTTGCTCTCTAGAGAAAATGAATCAGTAAAAATTTTTTTATAAAAAACAACTTCACAGTAACATGCGACTTCACCGAACGCTAAAATCGCACTATTATAAGCTTTAGGTATTAGCGTAAACTTTGAACATAAATAACGGTGAGTCGTATGCATGCAGTGGAAAATAAACGTGTGGTCCATATTACCCACGTAGTCCAAATTCCCCTTCCTTATCCTACACAATTTTTCAAGCGCTAGGCCTTGCCGAAAGAAGCTTTCTTTTATAAAAAGCTGAACAAAAACAGTTGTTACATTAAGGGCTGTAAAATATTTGAAATTGAAAATTTCAAACACCCTGTATATAATTTAATAAATATTTCAAACTGTCAGTTTAAAATTTTTGTTATTTATATTTAAAAATGGGCCAAACACTAAATCAAATACCAAGTGACCCAAAATTTTATCATTTGAAAAGTGATAAGAAATGGAATTGTAAATAAACAAAAATGTAAGCAAGTTAAAGCGATGAAAATGCAATAAATTTTTTTAATAGAATTAAATGTCCACCCAGTAAACAGAAGTGTATGATATCACTCAAAACACTGCTAGCGTTGAAATACAAATTACTTGAACTTTTTAATAAGAAACATCAATATTGAAAAAAGCCTTTCTAGATAATGATACAATTTATCTAATGCTGTTTGTACAAAATTATTAGACTACCAATCTAAATTTTTGTTCTATTGCAAAATTTATTTGTTTTTTTTTTTTTTTCTTTCTTTATCTTTTTATTTTCTGGAAAATTGCCAAAAACGCATTGAATCTGAAATTTGTAAATGGCATTGATGCTTTACAATTGATGTTGTTTACGCATTTACTGAGTTCTACAGACAATAAATAATTTTCGCTTTATTTTTAAAAAGATCATTTTATCGCAGACGCAATTTGGATTTTTCAACAAGATAAATAATAAATATTCTTCATTGAGTATTTCCTTTGCCAGTAATATTTTGAAACATTAATTGATATGGGGAGTATTTCAAAATTTTAATTGAATTGATGCATAAAAGTGTGAATTTGTAGTTTTTAATCGATACAAAAATAATCGTTACCAAAAAATACATAAATTCAGGGGTATACAAACAAAGTCATAAATTTTTTGTTTTATGTGAAAACTAGCAAAAACTTATGTCTCGGAAAATACGCATACTTATTCATTTTACTATGATTTGCGGTTCAGTTGAATGGAGTTGGATAAGGATAAAAACCAAGTTTAAACAAAATCCTCAAAAAGGTTTATGGAAAAATTCGATAAAAAATTTGAAGATTTTCGTTTTTGTTTTAATGAAATGTATGTACATTGCTAGGTTTGTAATAATCGAACTACCACACCACGTCCAATTTAGCTGAAATTTGGTACATGGTTTCGTTAATTGCCAAAACCAATAAAAATGGCAAAAAAAATTGCAAAAACCATTAAATTGTACATATTCATAATTGTCCATAACTTGGACTTTCTCAACTGATTTTCATGTTCAGAACTTTTTAGAAAGATATTGAAAAAGGCCATGATAAACTTTTTCGTAATTGAAAAAGAATACTAAATTTAGTACAAAAAACGCTCCATGACCTATTTTTTGACCCTGCAATTGTTGATAAGAAATATAGTTTTCTTCAGAATATGGTTTCGTTCGTTGTGTACAATTTGTACATATCTAAGTATATAAATATACGTATACAATATCTGTTTTAACTGACGTAGCCCGGGATTAATTTATTTTTTTAAAAACAAATAAATAAACTGCAGTAAATTGCGTGATATGAAGCAAACAAGTTTTTTCTATAGGATTTTGATGAAGACATCTCGATCTCTTTAGAAATTTATACTGATTTTAAGTTCAAATGTTTTTAATATCCCCCTCAGCAGTCGAGTTAAGTGATTTTTCAGTACAAAATTTATGGACACTCTTTTCAAAAGATCAAAATCTTGAAAACAAAGGCCTAACAAAAAAATATAAACCGCAAGTTTTTTTTTTTTTGGAGAATTTTCCTTATCAATTGATACAGAGCAAAAAGTAAAATTGTCGTATTAACCTATTTTACTATGAATTCCGTTTAAAAGTAGCAAACAATATGAATTTTCCATTAATACGAACTTGTACAGTCAAATTTGCAATGAACAACAACCGACGCTACAAACATTAACTTGGAAATTGGTGACATATGTTTCGGCTATTTTCCATAGACAAATCTCTATGACCTTACTAAGAAAATCTTCTTAAGAATTCAAAAAGATTTCCGTATTATTTCTATATGTGTGATTCTCAGATAACTGTAGTTTTTGTGTCCTCTGTCGATTTCACCTATACAGTAGGCTTTTTTTTCACAAAAAATTCAACAATAAGTTAGGAATTGTGGTTTTCTAATAGAGCGGATCGATTTTACCACCAAATAATTATTGGTCTACTGTGAAAGTTTGCAAATATACCCCAAATGTCACAAACCCCTGCTTTTAAAAAACATAACGACGAAAAACCGCCCAAAAACGGAAATGGAACAGGAAACAAGTTATTAAACACATTAAGTAAATTATTACGGTTACGATATTCTGAGCTAATCTGCAGTTTTAAATAATTTTTTGAGGTCGCAATTTCGAAATGAAATCTGTCCCCTAGTTTTGGAAAAAAAAAATTTCTTGAAAGCATTATGTTACTACTGCAGAGTACTACTGTTTCAGTCAATAGACTGCAACACACATGAGTTAATTCTGATCACTATCCATCACCCAAACATTATCATGTCCAGACGCGTCCAAAAAAAAAATCTGTTTGCATTTTATAGGGCAGTTTATATACAAAAACAGGGTTTTTTAAAAACTATGGTCACAAACGTGGCAATCGGCACTCCCAGGTAGTACATTTTATTGTATGCATGAAATTATTTTTTGGTAGGATTCGCGTTCATTACCCTAAAACCTTTCGAAAAAATCGTGCTTAACAATGAGCGATAAATTACAAAAATGTCACAAACGTGGCACTTTTATCATTTTGCAAAAAACATATTTTGATACGAAGTTTAAGTAAATAGACGTGTAGTTAAAGGTTCATAATTATGTTTTTAATACAATAATTTTTCTAGACCATCAGAATCCTGAATTATCATAACTCAAAAATGAAAAAATCACTGTTTTGACATCTACTTAAAGCAATACAACAAAAACAACAACAAATAAAATTAATTTTTGTGAACGGTTTGGATAGTCAATTTTATTATCAAGAAGTCATACCTCAACCGTTTTACAATTGGATTCTTAATTTCCGAGTTATAAGCATTTAAAGTAAGGATATCTTTTGATAATAGGCATAAAAAGGATTTTTCGAGACCGAAAAATTGCAAAAGTTCAAGTTTTACTATTTTTATAAATAACATTTTTCATTACAAAAAGACCTTGCAAACCATAATCGCATGAAAAATAACAGCTCTATTCTAGATTTAGTGTATCAGCCTACTAAATTACTAATTTGTAAATTAACAGAACCAACATTTCATCTGTTCATTCACTAAATCAATTATAGAGCTTAATTTTTTTATCCGATTTTAGTCTACAAGGGCTCAAAATTTTTTTGATAAAACATATTACTGATACAAATAATAAAACTTAGCATTTGTGTTAATTTTTCGGTCCAGAAAAATCCTTTGTGTGTTATTGAGAGGTATCCTTTCTTTAAAGAGTTTTAAATCGGAAACTGGGAATTCAATTGAAAAACTGTAAATTATGTCTTGTTGATAACAAATTTGGCTGTCCGAATCCATTGACAAAAATCAATTTTACTTGTGTTTGTTAAGTAGATGTCAATACAGTAAGTTTTTCACTTTTAAGCAAGGATAACTCTAATTCTGATGTAATAGAAAAAATCAATATCAGATTCGTAATTAGGAGATCCTAACCCACCATAAACGGCTATAAAAACAGAGGACAGAAAACCGTAGTTGACCTTTAGGGCTGTAGGGGATACAAAAAATGGACCACCGGAGATATGACACTGTTGGCAAATTAATCTTGAAGTGTAGATTTGTCATTAAATGCAATATATCTCTCATAAAAACGCTTCGAAACCATAATTTTTCCGTACTTTGGCTTAAATGTCACAAACGTGGCAATTTGGTCACAAACGTGGCAGCAAAATTTATTAATTTCAACCTCAAAAGAGTGTTTTTACACAAGATAACATGAAGAAACTTTCAAAAATCCAAAAACATGATCAGCCAATTTTATAACTCGAAAAAGCACAGTTATCTATGAATCACTCATATGGAATATATTTTAAGTAACGTAAGAAACTTATTAATTTCTTGTTTTAAGAAGAATATCGTATTGTTTATTTATTTTTTATTATTTGACAGTACCTTATTTATATATTTTGAGAATGATAGCAGGATTGAGAAAATATACTGTAAGTCACTTAATTTTGTATTGTGTATGATCTTTACCATCAATTTATTCTTACAGAATAGAATATGATGGTTCGTTACGAACAAGCTGCAATTGTATATTAAAGAGTGTTAAAGACGTATACGCAAAGTCTGGTGCTCCTATTATGACCACATAAAATAGAACAAAACTAAGAAGATTTCTCTATGGTTTTCAAAACTCTATCGAAATCTTCTTAAAATAACTATTTCTTTGAAATTTTTATAATATTAAGAATAAATCTTATTGTTTTTCAGAAAGATTTCTCATAAAATTAAGATGATTTTCATATAATTTTGAATAGAATGAAAACATTTTTCTTAATATTACGTGGTTTTCATATAAACAACACAACAACACAAATTTTAAGAAGATTTTATATATGGTTTTGATGTGACTTTCTTTTTGGATGAAAACCATAGGGATATCTTTTTACTTTTGTTCTATTGAATAGAATCTATTCTATGTGGTTTTGGCTCTGTGTAAGTACATAAAAAACGTATTACGCGCGGACGTGCAATGTACTCTCTCTTAACATCTCATTCTATATTTTCCCTTCAAGAATAACAACAAGGGAGTTTGTATTTTGAACTTCGAAGCCTTTGTTTGTTCCATTCGTCAGCTAGAGTTAATTGAAGTTAATAATCCGTTTGATGAAGAATAAAAACACATATACTACTTCTGATTTGATTTGATTGACAAAGTCCTAAGTCAAGTGAAGTTCCTATGCCAACGGTCATCCTGAACATAGCGTACTCCGTGCATCTATCTTTCTGCAAAGCATTTGAATTTATTGACTTGTAATCAAAGGAGGAGGAAACAAAATCAAATTTGAAAAGAACAATATTAAGGCAAAAATGTGTGCGCTTTGGAATCTGAAAATGGATTTGTAACATCACTGCCAATACTAAAGGTAAAAAGAATTTTTTTAAAATTTCATATGTCAAATAAACGAACGCCCATCTGTATGCAAAAGATACGTGAACTATTTTTTTTTACGAAATGCGCTACTTTTATACTGACTGGCACGCACAATTTCTGCTGTAAGTGTAATTGCTGCTATAATTATTGCATGTAATGGCTATTTTTATATGCAGATTTTTTAAGAGCATCACATGCCCTAAATAAATTCAAGTGTCTTAACTAATTTCTATTTTGGCGTTTTTAGAATAGCGCGTGAATGGCGCTCTTTCTTTTGTGCTTTATTTATATATTTAAACACTTATGGGAAGAACGTTTCTGGCTGCTAAAGATATGTAAAGAAAATACATTTTAGAAATGCTTCACTCAAGAAGTACTGAAGCTTTTTAGCATTATTTCTTCAATTAATTCGTACAAATTGGCATGCGGTATAAAACACGGTTCGACACAAAAAAAAAAACACATTAGAAAATTCGAGAAATTCTTAAAGTAGACGCTAAAAAATAATACCCGTGTCTCGTCGTTTTCCTCCAAATTTGTTTAATCAATTTTTGAATTTTTTTAACCCACTGCATATGACAAAAAAAAACAGAAATAACACGTTCTTGCGCTAAATAGATTAATTTAACTATAGGATCCTTACATCTGTGGTTTATTATGTATTCAGTAAACTTGTGCAGGATATTGCAAGAAATATTTTTGTAGAAAATTTTTACCCTCTACAACCCCCACATGTGGGTAATTTTTACCCTTTTCTTAAAAAAGGTACAAAAATTACACCTAAAATAGGGGAATATTTGAATTGAATTGAATTAAATTGAACGATAATTTAAAAAAAAAAAAAACTTAAATTCGCAGAAACTGTGATACATATTGGGTGTATAACTTAAAAGCCGGAATTTGACGGTGGATGTCCGTACTAACAAATATCGTGAAAGCTCGAACTTTATATATATGTCATTTTGAAGGTACATTTGACAGCTGTCAAAATCAGTCAACAAAACAATTTTATCTTGTGTGCATCATTATTATTTTTCACGATGAATAACTTCGAAAATTCGAGAAAAAGACAGCATTTGCGGGAGGTTCTGTTGGGTCATTTTTTTGCAAAGAAAACTTCTGCGGAAAGTCATAGTTTGCTTGTAGAAGTTTATGGCGACGATGCTTTAGGAAAACACAGTGTTTTGAATGGTTTAAACGCTTCAAAAGAGCCGATTTTTACATCAAAGACAAAGAACGCCCAGGACAGCCAAAAAAGTATGAAGACGAAGAATTAGAGAAGCTACTCGATGAGGATTCGTGTCAAACACAAGACGAGCTTGCCAAATCGTTGGGAGTGACTCAGCAAGCCATTTCGAAATGTTTGAAAGCCGTCGGATACATTCAGAAGCAAGGGAATTGGATCCCCTATGAGTTGAAGCCGAGAGAAGTTGAATAGATTTTATTTTTTTGCTTTTAGTGTCGACAGGATGTTACAAAAACAATTTCAGATTCCAAAGGATTTCATTTAATATTTTCTGAACATTGTTTTTTTGTATGTAGATTTGATTTTGTTCTCTACAACTTTGATTGCAAGTCATTAAATTCATATGCTTGATTGCAAAGTAATGCGATATGCTCAGAATGACCGTTGCACTATGGTTTTTTTTGGACTAAAAAGTGCACACAAAAATAATTCTCTACAAGGACCCTTTTTAAAAAAGAAATCAAATGCAAAATTAAAGGTTATACATTGAGCTATCTTAAAAGATGCCCGCTTTTTTCTAGCATTTGATCCACAAATTAGGGACAGAGGTCGAAATCTCATAAATTTAAAAAAAAAATGGTTTTTCTGTTTAAAAATGTTAGTCGCATTAAATGCAGGAGTGATATGTGAATAAATTTATATGCATTCAATCAAATTAATTAAGATGAAATCAACTCAAAGTGAAAATGGGCGGTGCCACGCCCCAAAAACAAATTCGTCATATCTCCGAAACTAATAGACGCAGATAGATAATATTCGGTACGTTTGTAACAGGCACAGAGAGAAATAATATTTACTAGAAAAATAGGCGGTGCCACAGCCCAAAAATATAAAACACATCATATCTCCGAAACTACTTGACTCATGTGGATGAAATTCGGTTTGTATATAAAAGTCATCAAGACAAATAATGTCTGCTGAAAAAATATGTGGTGCCATGCCCACAGGCAGAGCTATATGAATGAACTTGTTTCCTATAGAACAGAGGGGCAATTAATAAGGATATGTTCATTTTTGGGTGTGGTACCGCCCTTTTTTTCAGCAAATGTTATTTGACTCAATACCTTTTATATATAAACCAAAACTCAGCCCGATAGCTTTAACAGTTTCGGAGATATGATAAGTTTTATATTTTTAGGGCGTGGCATCGCCCACTTTTTCAGTGGATTTTATTTCTTTCTGTGTCTGTTACAAACATACCTAATCTTATCTATCTGTGTCTAATAGATTCGGAGATATGACGAATATGACGAAATTGTTTTTGGGGCGTGGCACCGCCCATTTTCACTTTGAGTTGATTTAACCTTACTTGATTTGATTGAATGCATATAAATTTATTCATATATCACTCCTGCGTTTAATGCGACTAACATTTTTAAACAGAAAAACCATTTTTTTCAAAATTTATGAGATTTCGACCTCTGTCAATAATTTGTGGCTCAAATGCTAGAAAAAGCGGGCATCTTTTCAGATAGCTCAATGTATAGCTTTTAATTTTGCATTTGATTTTTTTTTAAAAAAAGGGTGCTTGTAGTGAATTATTTTTGCGTGCACTTTTTAGTCCAAAAAAAACCATAGTGCGTTGGTATAACAACGCAGTTCATTCGAAACATTGTCAATCAAATCAAGTCCATTTTCATTTTTCATATGTCACTATCAAAAGGATTTATTAAACCAATTATCTCTCGCTTACCTTATATAAGTATAGTTAAAAAACGCAAAAAATCCAAAATAATAATGTCATGTAGTCCAAACATAAAGTAAGTTAATTGAGTAAGGGAATGTCGTCAAGGTTGGGACGGGTTTTGTTTTTGGTCAGTGGTTTTGAAACGGATCAAAAAATTGTTAATTTAAATAAACCAATAAAAAGGTATATTCATCGGTTACAACTTTTTCATAGAAAGTTATTTGATATCGTGATCAGATCAAAAGTTATAGCCATTTTAATGAAGACAACTTTTTTTGCCGAAAAAAAATTTGCCGTATAAGTTGGGACACTTTCAAAAATCACAAAGTGAGCCAAAAAGTTAAGTTAATCTGCATGATATTATTTTTATTAGAACATTTATTCAAACGGCATATTTCAAAGAAACAATTTGGGTAAAAATATATAATATTCCGCCTAATATGATTCGCAGTTTGTACAGGTGAAGAAACTGTTCCGCATATTTTATTTTTAAGGCACTTCTTGTGCGAGACACAAGATACTATCAACGGATTGGCATGCGAAGCAACTCTTTTAACCAGCTTTAACAATGCATCGTCATCAATGGTTGAAATGTCCTTAATTTTATCATTAAATTTTTGGGTATACCCCGCCAAACTGCATTTTGGGATTTTATGGGCTTTTCTGGTGGATCGAATGCCTTAGCCAATTTTATTTCCTTGGTTTCTGCGACCAATGCATTGAAATCAATAATTCCACGATCGGTTTTTCGGGCGTTAATGAACTTGCCAAACTCATTTCACATAAATGCGTCGCAATCTTCAAAAATTCAATAATAAATGCTATTTAATTATTATAAATACAATTGCATTCATCAAATATTGTAAAAATATAATTTAAATGGTATCGCAATGCCTTGGAATAAAAAAAAGTTCTGTCCCAACTTATACGATATGAGTGTCCCAACCTTTACAAAGTTGCCATTTCGTGAAAGCCCAAAAATAATATATGCCACAACAATACATTTCAATCACTCTTTCACGCAATGAAAGTACACTGAATACAAGACACATTGAACACACTTACACGAAATAATTGGTTTAAGTTCGGCAAAATACGAACACGCAGAAACTATCGAAAAGATCTTTTTGATATGACAATTTACTCTTTGTTTGGAATGGATGTAATCAACAGTAGTTCTTCGATCTTTTGCACGTGAAACGTTAGGTTGTAAACAGACTTTACTTCGACAGTTGAAACATAGGTGTCGCCAGTATTGAAAATTCAAGAAAAACGGCTGTCCCAACTTATACGGCGTCCCAACCTATACGACATTCCCTTACTCTTTTTCATTCTGTCGTGATAGATGAAAATGGTGGAGCCAGGTTTGAATTTACGACAGCGTTAAATATTAAGTTGATGAATTTTTCGTGAAGTTCATTAAATTAATTTTTCCGAATATGGTTTTGTTTTTAACTTACACTTGGGAGTGGACAGTCAATAAACTAACATAAACCTGACAGCACAGAAAAGACGAACGAAACGAGAAGACGAAAAACCTTTAGAAAAATAAGAATAAACTTTTTCTGAGTGCATTCAACTTAAATCTTTTATAGTTCAACTTATAACATAGATAATTAGTTTGTCCAAAACTTAAGCAAAAACTACATTTTATTCCACTTAAAGAGGTCTGTCTACTTTGCGAAATTCCTTATCATTTGAGTGGCATCTACGGAATTTATTTAAGCTTAGCAAAATGTTTGCTTGTCACAAAGAATTATTAGATAATATAAATTATAATCCCAAGTTAAACTTAGTATTGCGTCAAATTTAAAAATAAAATACTAAATGTTTCTCTCCTTGGGTCCCACGCTTCAAAGTATTTCCATAGTTGTTAGAAATTTCATTGTTAAATTTTCTTAAAGTAAAATACAAAGTTTCATGGATTGCAGGCATGTCAAATTTTAAATTTCACAACGCGGTCTTAACAATCAGTAACAGAAGCGTGGCGAATCATTATCAAAAGTATATAATGCCACTGTAGCCAATGTAATAGCAAATTTCTTTTGATTTGAAACCGATGAATGTAGTGCTAGACACGTTGTACTTAGCATTTGAATACTAAAATCAAACTACACACTAGATACTTAGTATCGATTCCCATACAAAAAAAAAGTTCGCTGTAAGCCCCCCATTTCGAAAGCTTATCGGATTTGATTTTGAGGGAAAAAAATTTTTTTTTCGACCCCTAACTAATACGCTATTTGATTTTTTCCTACTACTCTGCCATTTGACGTCCGATCATCAAGTATGGTATATCGTAAAAATCACAATGTGGACTATATTTCATTCATAGAAGTAATTTATCTCAAATGTTTTTTTCTCAGTTTCTACCACCATAAGGTGCCAAGGGCACCTCATAGAATTGAAACCCATACAAAATCATAAAATTCATCTCTATAAAGTTTCCTCAAATTGTTGAAATTGAAGAAGTTATAGCAAATCTAAAACCTCAGTACAAAACATGAAAAACAGGATGTTTGAAAAACGAAAATTGTATGGGGATCGATACTATCTACTGCACATCCAACATGACCTCATTTACAGTTCTTTATTTTCATAACAGAATTCAAAGATTTTATGGGTTGAAAGTCAGAAAAATCAAATACCATACGCTGTTGCATTTTATAAATTTTTTGAATGAGTGGTCCCAGGCCCTCTTATCCTACTTAGTTCACTTAGTTTTTGCCCCAAGCTTGCATCCACTATCCTTAGTGTCTGTAGGAAAGTTGGTTGCATTATCTAAAATAAGGCTATCAGCATAACATTTTTAAGATCCCAGTGTGCCAGATGGTTCAAATCTTCGCTTTTTTATCCGTTACTGATCCGTTGGCGGGAGAGATTCCAAAAAAAAAAGCGAATCGTTTTTTTTTTTGGAATTTCTCCCGCAAACGGATCAGTAACGGATCCGTAACGGGTAAAAAAGCGAAGATATGAACCGTCTGGCACACTGGGATTTGACTTGTATGAGAGGTGCCATGCTCAGAGCTTACACCGCTCATCAAATCATCGTAAGTATTTCCGTGCAATTAGATTCCACTATCTCAAATAACATTTTCAGTATAGCATTTTAAACATATTTCTGGTATGGTACGCACCGAATATTATTGTTTCTTTAGGTATATAATTTATTTATTTGCAAAAGTACCAATTACACGCGCTTTTTCTTTTATTTTGCACGGGGTCAAAAACACCTCGACAACACGTACGGTGTTTTTAATTAAAAAAAAAAAAAAAAACCTATAGTTGCGGTTCTTTTTAACAGAAAAAAAATTAATTTTAACGAATATATAGGGATTTTGGTTTTAAATTGCATAGCCGCATAGTTTTACTAAAGCTTCAAAAAAATGCACTTTATGTTGAATCAGCTTAATCAAAATTAAAGCAAAAATACTGTTCTGTTTAATGGTTTAACTGCGATAACATTAAAAATTTTTAATGCTTTATTTTTCGCCAACAATATGCTTTCTAAGCATAAAATTTTTAATCTTTCACACAATAATTTTAAATTGTGTTCCGAGTGTTTTTAGTATTTTTGTTGAATTTAAAATACATAAAAATGAATTTATAGCATTTTCCCCATTCTTTAAATGATTTTTTTTATTTATTTTTTTATTGATGCGCATAAATTCTTTTACAACTTTTTTCATCAAACGATTAATTCAATTTAATTAAATTCAATTTAAAAGCATTATTTATTAATGCGATTTAATCTGAAAATCAGAGGAGTCAAAGAACATCAACTCACTGTATTGCTCGAGGGTCTTGCATTCAAAAGCATTTAATTGCTTAAGGGTTTAATCGCCATCACTTGTATTTTGTAACATCTATTTTTTATTTTTTTTTAATTCTTTTTTAAGCTTTGGAAATAAGGTAATTGAATTTATAAAATTCAAAGCGATAAAACTTAATTTCAGTAATGCATTATTTTGTAGGCATATACACGAATACACGAAAGAATATTATTAATGTGATATTGGATTCTCCTGCAAATCTTCTGCAAGGCAGCCGAAAGAATCGTTTCCATAGATTATGATCTTTTGGGATGACACTTTCTCAAAGACTTTCACAATCCTTAAGTCTTCTTTTCCTAGACCTTCTTCAGGTTAAATATTGTGTTAAACATTTTCTACTGCCTTGTGTGTTAAACTCAGAAACTTCACGTGAAATTTCCTAAAATTGTTTGTTTTTGTAGTCGAAAATCTCCATATTCTGTTGAGATTCTTAAAGAGATTTTAGAAATTCTTAAATCTCTATCATCCATTGCCCCACCAATCATGGAAGACTTACTGCCTACATAAGTGAACGTTCTCAGTGTCATCAATGCCTGTCTTAAAAGTGATGGCAAGTATAAATGTGTTCAGCCTCATACTTTTAGTCTTGGATGCAATGGTTTTTAGCTCAGTCTTTTGCAATTCCAAAACAAGATCTTTCAGTCAAATATATTATGACGTAAATGCAAAAAAAACTAGTAAGGGTGTTACCTTTACCAAACATTAAATACCCTACACTGCAGTATTTTAAAAATTTTGCTTGTACGGGTGATGACACGACCAGTTCTCCGAATCCTGATAGCTTTTGTTCTTATCTTGCACTTACTGTTCTTAGTGTATGAGTGAAATTTGGTTCCATTATTTCAAAAAACGCTTTCTTTATAACAGTTTTAAACGTTTTCTTATATGGGAGTTGTTCTTAGTATCTTTCAGTATATTATTTTGAGACTTTTGCTTATATCGGTGGTGCAACGCCCTTTTGTCCGAGTTTGCCTAGTTTGTGCTCAGAGCTTGAGCTTACCGTCCCTAGTATTCATAAGTATTTTGGTTGCATTGTCGTGAAAAATACTTTTAAAATTACATGTTAAACATATTTTTTGTATGGGCGGAAGGCGTGTCCGTTGACCGATTTCGCTCATTTTCAATTCTTCGAGCTAAGTTTTAAGGCGAAGCAACTGTGCTAAATTTCATCGAATTATCGAAATTTCTTCGCTTGAAAAATATTTCCACACACAGACAAGCACCCAGCCAGGTGACGCCTCCTTCTCCGCGTTACAAACGGAAGGACAAAGTGAATATACCCTGCGTGTAGGGTATAAAAACAAGATATATAACAAAAATAAATATTCATTGCACCCTGTGTCAAATGATAAATGAGTTAACGTATTATCTCACGTTGATTTGGCGTTTAGTTTGAAAGAAATATAAAAACCAAATAAACAGAGAGTAATAAACAAAGCAATCACCAGAAAGATAGTTGATACAAAACGAAAGAGAAGAGTGTACTATCTAAATATGGAGGAAGCTACTAGAATCTCTGAGAAAATTCTTCAATGTTATTGTATTTTGTATTGGATATATACATAGTTACCCCACATTGATGCAGCATCGTTCGTAAAGCTGTTGCGGCAGTATTTGAAAATTTCGCTCAAATTTGCAAAAACAGTAAGTTATTACAATTTGTTGAGTTATCAATTCTGATATTTTGTCAATGAAACTGTGTTTTTAGAAATTATTTAATAATATATTGTAGGTTTAAAGAACGAAACTCATTATCTGAAACTTTTAATTTGGGAAAAAACATAAATTTACTCAACAAAAAATATGTAAAAAATTTATTTTTGATTTTTTGACGATTTCTAAAGAAATAAGAGAGATCCAAAATAAATTTTTACAAAAATTGCCACATTTTAAATGATAAATAAAATATTTATTTAATTCTTGACAAATGTTTGCACAAAACGATTATTTTTCTCTTATGTCTATGACATAAATCGCTCAAAAGATTGCTTTGCAGTTAATTAGTGTAATTTATCTGTCTCTATGTATAATTACTAATTTTCCTTTGTTTTTTCAGTCTGTTTGTATGAAATTACAGCTTGCATGTTATCTTCATGCTGGTGTTTTTTCTTTTCTCATCTTCATTTTTGTGGCTCAAAATCAAATTATGTATTATCCTTTTGCGTATCCTTTTGTAGCATACAAAAATAGTGGTGCAAAGTATCTTTATCTTATCATGTTACACATATTTCAAGTTGTCTTTTCATTTAATTAGACATTTATCATTGTGTTGGGTTTCTTGTTCGCAATTTCCTTTCTTTCTTTATAACATTTATTCTAATTGTAAGCTTAATTCCCTTTGTCAGTGTTTCAAGCATAAATTATGTACCTTTCAGTTAAGAAGTCGAGAATATCAGTTTTATTAAGTTCGCAACAAGTCGTTACAGTCAAATACCAAAATTTATTTTGTTATATGGATCATTCCACTTATGAAAATACCAAGCGTGGTTTCGGTGTATGATTTTTGGTTTTGATGATAAAATCTTCTTTAATAATATGAGTATAAAAAAAGTTTCTGGTAATTTAACATATGTAAGTACATAATATCATAAAATAATGTTTCATCAACGTGTGTATTAATTGCGACTGCAATCTTCATGGGCTTTACCTAATCATCGGTCTAAAAAGAAAGCCAATCACTTCTGCATCAATAGATCCTTAAAGCATAGACTACTTGACATTTATATGTGTTAGTAGAAACGTCGACATAGACTCTGATCACCACCATCTAACGACATCTACATGGCTTGCGACCGAAATGTTTGCGTGCCCACGGTAGTAAAGCACCCTCCAACACTGATTCACGATACACCTGGGCGTTTACTTTGACGCCAGCAGCCAAAAAAACGAGTGGTGAGCGCCCATCAGCAGTCACTGCAGCCCAAACCATCACATGCGGTGGTGCCTGCGTCCTGGTGGCCAAACGAGCATTCAAATTTTTGTAGGACCTCTCTGTCAAGTAAACCCGATCATTTTGTTTGTTTACATATTGCTGGATACAGTAATTTTTCTCATCAGAGAAGACAATTTGTGACAGATTTCCGGCGGCGTGCAAGCGCAACAACTCCTTGGCGCTATCGACCCTAACTTTTTTTTGAGCAGGAGTGAGATCATACGCCTTTTGGAACTTGAGAGCCTTTAGTCCGAGCTTGTTTGACAATATGTGTTGCTTTCGTTTACGCGATATTTTCAGCTCGGCAGCCATTTGTCTGCCACTGCATCTGGGATTTTGCTCAATTCTGGCCTTCACCTTTCGAACCATTTCTGGTGATGTTGCAGTTATTTTCCGAGCACCACCATGTCGTTTGGCAACGCTGCCGGTACCATTGTAACGTGTTATGGTCCGATACACAAACATTTTATTCACTTTTAAATGTTTCAGCTCACGAACAATTGCTGGTTGCGATTTTCCAGCCAAATAAAGAGCAATCACACTATTACGTTTGAATTCCATTTCGAAAATTTTTTATTTTCAATAAATTGACGCGCAAATGCTTTTGGTTTCTTGTTGACAATAGAATGAACTAACATCATGCCAATTTTTAGACAGCTGTCATGTTCCATCTGTCAGATAAGTCTATCTGAAGTTGGTAACAGTTCGAATCAGCCACCCTGTATTAACAAAACACAGAGCAGTGCAACAAACAAACAAATTGCGAGCTAGGAGATATTTTTTTGGAAAAAATTGGAGCAAGAAGCTCAGCAGTACAAGTCCCCAGCCGAGGCAAAAACTTGAATTTTTTTTTATTTATCAGCATGAAAGGCATAACTTTTACCCGTTATCGACAGGGAAACAATTTTATTAGTCATATATTAAGCCATCAGTTTAGTAGTCACGCCCACTTTTTGAAGATTAACAAGTATCACTCAGTTTTATTTCGATTTTTTGTGAGTTTTTGCGATTTTTGTGAAAAAAACTTTTAAATAAGCAAATAATTACAAATACTTCTTAATAAAGTTGCCTGGACTCTTTTAGTACTAAGATTACAAAAACGCTTCATCTGCTACTTTTCTAACTTCGAAAATATTTTTTTCTTGAATAGAAAACCAAATATCTTTTAAGAGTACTCAAAATCAAGAAGGTATCTTTTAAGGTTGTGAAAAGAGCTGTTCAAACCTGTTCGAGTATTCCGTCATTGTATTGTATAACTTTTTAATAAATAAACTTAACCAAGAAACGTTATTTGGCGAAAAAACGTCTGGCAACCCTTAAATGTCAACCCTAAATTTTTGTTTCGTTGTTTTTGGACCCAAGATGTCAATTTATAGAGAGAGAATAGACTCTGATCACCAATCTTGATGATCTTAGCAATTTATTGAAGGAAAATTTTTATTTTATTAAAAAAACTAAGCGGCAACCCTAAAAAATTACTTTGAGTTTTTAGGTCTAAAATATGATTTTTCATAAAAGAAACTTGAATGAGGAATGCAATTATGCAAAAAAAAGGTCTAGCAGCCCCAATACAGCATCCCTAAATTTATGTTTCGTTATTCAAAATATAAAAAATTGAAAAAATACACTCCAAAAAACTATCTGATCGTTTCTGAAACCAAGATTTTCAATTTAGTCACAAAAAGTATGATGTTAACAAAATTTCAGAAAATAATCAGGTGGCAACCCACTCTTAAAATTTACGTAAGGTTTTTTAAAAGAACTTTTCTCAAAGTATTTTTCGTTGCATTCTTTAATGAAAAAATTATGTCTTGTGGCGGCCCTTCTTGGTCAATATTTTAATACAGCTGTGGTTGTATACAACAAATTGGAATTGAGCGCTCGAATGATATGTACATACTGTTCGGTGTATTCTGTTGAAATTGCTCGAACTGCGAGTTGGTTCGAGCGAACTGCGTTCGTTGCACAGCCTTAGTATCTTTTACAGTTTTGGCGTTGTGATTTTTTCAATATCTTAAACGGCTTAATTAAATTGTCTATAGCTTGGACATTTCATAATTATAATTGATATACATCTTCAGATCTAAGTATTTTGGAAAAGTAGTGATTAAATCTATTTTTTTGTTAGTACTATTAAAGATAAATAAAAGTATCCTATTGCCTACTTTTTATACCATCTTTCATACAAATCCAACTCATTTCGAAGTTATAATTTTTTGAATATATAATTAAAATGGTATATGTTTTGATATATTAAAAAACTTATAGCTAATAAGCCGTTAACAATACCATCTTGGCATTGGATTGGTTTGATGTTGGTACGTTTTTTCTAGAAAAATATTTTTGAAGATCTAAAAAGTAGGCCACATAGAACGTTGTTATTACTCTAAGTATTAAAAGTAACAAACTATTTACTGAAAAATAGCAAATGTGCTTATAGTCTGATTCAATACCTTCCTAAAATGGGTTAAAATTTTAAAAATTGGTTAAGAAATGTCAAAGTTATGTACACTTTTTTTGCTATTTTGAAAAATTAATATACTAAATTTCAGCGAAATCCGAGATTGTGAAACCAAATCTATTTACGCTGGACTGTTTGTGTAAAATCTTATATTCGTTTCAATTACACTGTTCAACAAATTTCAATCCCTTGATTTTATCGGAGCTCGGACTATAAAATTATTTGAATTTTTCATTCAAAAGGACTCAAGTTTGTTTTGTATGATTCCATCTTTGAGGTGCCAAAATGCAGCTGTGATCATTGCACATAAAAAAGTGAAGAGATTTTTTAATTTAAGTTTGGTTCAAGCGAGATTCAAGTTATTAAAGATAGGCGGTCACTGGTTTTTCAGTAAATTTTCTCAATAAAACGGGCTTTACAAAAAATCTACCTGACCAATATGAAAAATTTCTTCAGATTTTAAATTCTTGCTATTTTCTAGCTATCGCTTGACATTTATTTTTTTAAATTCTGACGGCAAAAATTTTTAATTTGATATTGCGCAGGTGTTAATCGTAATTTTGTGATTTGTCATTTTATAGTATCCAAAAACTGAGACGTGAGGGAAAAACTTTTTTGTTAATGCTGTCCTAGTATGTCAATAGCAAGAAATAAGTATTATATAGTACGAACTCAGACAATTTTTTAGCGATTAACAGTGTTATAGCTTAATTGATAAAAATCTTTTAAATAAAAAAAAATTAAAAGAAATCGATTCTAATATAAGTTCAAACAATAACTTAAAATGTTTGGCCAACACTTTTACTAATAGTGAGAAAAATTCAGATAAAACTCGCAAAATCACTTTAAAGCAACGGAAATGAAGTATTTCTAAAACGAAAAAATGTTGGCGTGCGTTCGTTCGTTTCATTCATAGGAAGCCGCTCTCATCAATGACAGCTGTGATAATAACACGCGATCTGTATCTTTAGCAATTGTACGTGTACCTACATACATACTACGCCTGTGTAGTTGAATTTTAATTTCACTTAATTTTGATTTAAACTGAGATTGTATGCGTGCATTTAACCCAGTGACCGAGCGTGTGAGTAAACATGCAATGTAGTAGCATTTAGTTGTACGGAGATCTGCCTTTTTATTTTCAAAGATAACTATCTCATAGATACGATATATTTACACCCCCTGTGCCCTGTGTTTCTATGTGCATTGGCCACACATGACTGATCTTACAATGAAGAAAACATAACATTCAAAATGAAAAAAAAAAATGAAATAGAAACTGAAAAAGATCATAAAAATAAACAAACAAAAATGTATAAAAAAATACAAACGGAAACTCATTACAATAAAATAAAAAACAAAACAAAAAAAAATCTGCATTTGCAAAAATTTGAAAGATTTCAATTTGCCACTTGGCGCTACGCGGGCGTTGTATTTAAATCATTGTCTCGCCGTTGATCCGCAATTTGGCGAAATATGAGGCTTCATTGTTTCGCAACAAAATTTACAAGTGTTGAATAAAAAATAAAACAAACAAACAATAAAACACATAAATATGTATACTCGTTGATTCCAAAAAAGAGATAAAAATTTTACTAATGATTAAACGCACTGACAGTTTACTGTGTGTGGAAATTTTAAATTTTTGTTTATTTTTTAATGATCCTATTTAAATCTCCACCACAAAAAATTACTATAACAGTAAAGCTAAGCAAAAAAATCGTTTGAGCACAGTAACTATAAGTTTGTATATTTATGATAAAAATAAAAAAAACCTTTTTAAATTTCAGAAAAAAATTAAAAGATGTGAGAAAAACGTCAGCGTTATCTAAATATTTAAATTTTTTTTATCTTTTGTTGGGATCAGAGATCTTTATAGCACATTGAACGTTTTTGTTTTTAGTTTGAGCTTGAAGGTCGGAAAAGTGCTTTATAATTACGATTTCAAAATTTTCCCAAAAGAGAACAAAAGATAAAAAATTATTGTTGTTTATATGTACATTTGTATGTTTATTCTGAACATTCTGAAAAATAAGTGCGCTCTAAAAATTAAATCATTTACTGTATGGGCGATTTCACAAATATGGCGAAATTTTGCGACCATCTTTGTACCTACCTTTTCAACAAAATAAAACTGACATAGCCAAATTCTGTATGCATGTCGGAATACTTATTGACGGCAAGAATATACATTTATTCATCTACGTACCCTTACATATACCACGGCTGATTTCTAAAGGACAAAGTACCGAAAACGCACATTGAAGAATATCTTATAAGACAAGGTTCTTACGAAAAAGTTTTAAATTAGTATAGAACAGGCGCCAAACGAAGTTCCGAAAACTAAACTCAGATTCTTTCACGTGGGACTCCAAGAAATAAGAAAGTAGATGTTGCCATGACTTGTGCTGATGGATTTTTTATTTTTTTTTTTGCTCCTATCCCACGTCCAGTCCCAGAAAATTTAAAAAATGCAAATTTTATTATTTTTATCAATAACATATTTTGCTACAAATTTCGAGATAAGCCAAAATCCAATGAAGAATAGAAGGTGTCATTTTCCATCCGATCTTAGTTCGCAAATGCTAGAAGTTTTCGCAATAAAATATGTTACTGATAAAAATAATAGTATTTGAACTTTTTTTATTTTTCAGTTCAAAAAAATATATTGGATGTTATTGAGAGATTCCCATACTTCAATGGGTGATAACTCGTTAAATAACACAGGCCCACAAAAAAAAAAGTACCATGCGCGAAAGATCAGACCACCTGAACTTTATGTTTTCGGGGTCGCTGAATCCGAATATGGTGCCAGAATAGCGAAGTTGGTTCGGGTTTTTTCAGAAATCAGCAATTATGCTGATAAATTTAAGATTTTTTTCAGCATTATTTCTGATTTCTGAAAAAACTTGATCCAACTCCGCTATTCTGACACCATATTCGGATTCAGCGACCCCGAAAACATAAAGTTCAGGTGGTCTGATCTTTCGCGCATGGTACTTTTTTTTTTTTTTTTGTGGGCCTGTGTTATTTATATTTAACGAGTTATCAACCACTGAAGTATGGGAATCTCTCAATAACATCCAATATATTTTTTTGAACTGAAAAATAAAAAAAGTTCAAATACTATTATTTTTATCAGTAACATATTTTATTGCGAAAACTTCTAGCACTTGCGAACTAAGATCGGATGGAAAATGACACCTTTTATTCTTCATTTGATTTTGGTTTATCTCGAAATTTGTAACAAAATATGTTATTGATAAAAATAATAAAATTTGAATTTTTTAAATTTTCTGGGCCTGGACGTGGGATAGGAGCAAAAAAAAATCCATCAGCACAAGTCATGGCAACATCCACTTTCTTATTTCTTGGAGTCCTTCTTGAAAGAATCTGAGTTTAGTTTTCGGAACTTCGTTTGGCGCCTGTTCTATACTAATTTAAAACTTTTTTGTAAGAACCTTGTCTTATAAGATATTCTTCAATGTGCCTTTTTTCAGAAACCAGCAAAAATCAGTAATTTTTAGCATTATTGTTGATTTCTGAAAAAACGCGAACCAACTTCACTATTCTGGCAACATATTCGGATTCAGCGACCCCGAAAACATAAAGCTCAGGTGGTCTGATCTTTCGCGCATGGTACTTTTTTTTTTGTGGGCCTGTGTAATTAATTAATTTTACTTTTGCTACTTTTGTTATGTAGCTGAAGTAAGCCTCAACACAGTGATTTTTACATTATTAAACATATATAACTCAGGATCCTGAAATAATAGTAGAAAAAAAATCTGAAAAATTGAAGCTAATTCCTTGATGAAAAATAAATCGACTGTTTTTTTATTTAAGCCCCCCATGCCGAGTAAAAAACGAAAAACGCAAAATTTTGGGTAAAAACGCGATTTTTGGCGATATGCGAAATTTAGCGTTTTTCGTTTTTTACTTGGCATGGGCTCGGGAAGCTTGAATTAATGAGATATTTAGCCCATTAGCTCACCGTGTCTCACATACCATTTTTCCGTACATATTTTTTTTTTTCCTTTTCTTTCTTTCGCTCTTCCTTCTTCCTCTCAAATTACTATTTTTTTATTTACTATTTGCTACCGTTTTTTCTCAAAATTAATAATCTCGATTTTCCTTTATAATGTATTTAAAGCTTTAGTCATGTATTTTTGAAGTTAAGTCCCGGATATATTACCTTGTGTTTTAAAAGAACTTAGTTCTTATTGTAAATACTTATATTTGTTATTATAAATAAATTGAAATTAAAACGACCTCCTGACAGCCCCTCATGTCGAAATTTTCTTGTTTACCAATTGGGAATTTTATTTTACAGTTCTGGGAATTTATGCCACCACATTTGGCTATAGAATATGAAAAATATAGTCTTCTGAAAACCTGTGTCATAAGGGAAGAATATTTACGGACATGCCCATATATATATGAAGCATTCCACGCCAAGTGTACCAAAAAAAAATTTGTTTTTCTCCGATTTCGCACAAATTGTTTTCCTATCAAGTAAAAAAAGATTTTTGCCTTCCGCGGGCGTTCAAAAGCCAAAAACTCAAATGTAGCGTCCGAATCCCATCTTGAGTCATACATCATTTTAAAGCTTATAAATTGTGCTTTAATTTAAAGTACTTTAAAAAAAAATCGGAGGGGGCTTTTTTAAAAAAAAATTCAAAAGTATTTTTAAGTGTACAAAATTTTGGTAAAAAAAATTTTTTTCACCAAGAAATATTTTTTTATAAAAAGAACACTTTAAAATGAATGGGACCATTAACATCAATTTACAAACTTTAGTGCAAGCTATAAATTTTTTAAAAAACACCCTTTTCATGAAAATGACTAAAAACGCCAACTTCAACACCCTGTATTTTAACAACAAATGTTACTAGGACCAAATCCTCCCGGGTTGTTGTTCTTGCCCACCGGATCTACCATATTGTCAAATTTGTGCGAAATCAGAGAAAAACAAATTTTTTTTTTGGTAGGTTCACTTGGCGTGGAGTGCTTCATATACATATAAAAATCTAAGCTCAGTTTTCAGTACACATATTTTGCATACTCAAGTCTCTTGGCGTCTCTTGCAACTAATTTTATGACGCTTATTCCGAATTCATTTACAGAAACCTGTATATACTTAGATTAATGTTGTATCTACATGAGAGATACATAATTTTAAACGTGTTTTTTGCAAAGTTTAAGTTAATTTGGAAAAAGTTTATTTTGATATGGAAAAAGTTTATTTTAATATGGAAAAAGATTAGATTGATTTGAAAAAGATCAATTTGATATGGAAAAGGTTTAACATGGAGTGGAATTTCTGCACAAGTGCATATTCTTTTGGATGGATAAGAAAACGATATTGTACACATTTTAAAAGTCCATAAATTGCGTTTAATTTTAATGAAGTTACACTTTTCTACCAAAGTTATGATTTCATTGTCCTATGCATCGAAAATTTAAAAATGTTCCATTGGGTTTCGCCAAATTAAAATTCGTCTGTATCACTGCATGATATGCAAATTGTAAAACTTTAATATTTTATTCAACTTTCTTTGTTCTGTTCAGATTCAGCTGCAGCCAAGCCGATTAAAGTTTATTTTTAGCATACCCAAAAAAGAAACTGGCAGAACTAATGATTCAGCAGCAATTTAAAAGAATTAACTGAGATGCATATATTTATATTCGAATTTTTCAAGCATTTATTAAACGTAAGATTTTGAAAAAAAAATTGAATTAAATTTAAAGCTCAAAAACAGCAAAGAGCGTATTCATCTCAGCAATATGAATTTAAGCTGCGCGTGCAAATTTTACAATTTCTTTGAATGAGCGACGTTCGTCTAAGCGGCGACATCTTCATTTTATTTTCGTTAATTCAGTTGTCAGTACTTTGTCGCTTAAGTGATAAAATGTCACGTTTTATTTACAGTTGCTTAGAAAGTTTTACATCATCGGGAGAAGCGCGTGCTTATCAACAATAGTTTGATTACAGCAGCAGCAACAGCAGCAGCAGCATTAGCAATGAAAGCAATGAAATGGAGCAACAGTAGCAACTGCCAACTTAAGACGTAATGAAAGTTTAAATAAAAATTGTTCACAACAAATGAACTGCAATAAAAGCAAAATGTCAATGACAAAAAAAAAGTAAGCAATAACAACAACACTAGTATCTATGTAACTGTAATTGCAATAAAAAAGCAAAAAGTACCAGTAATAGCAGGAAATGTAAAAATAGAAGTATAGCAACAAATGCAAATCATTTTGCAAAAAAATTTTAAAAAAAATAAGCAAATTGCGAAACAACAAAATAGCAAACGCGATAAATGTAAATCGTTTCAATTGGATGTTAAGGGAATACAAAAGGCATAAAACAGCAGCTAAATCAATAGAAATTGCGATGAAGCTGCCGTGCTAATATTATTTTCAAATAAAAAATTGCAATCAAAAAAAAATTTGAACTGTTCAATAAAGAAATATAACTAGTTAAGGTGTTACCTTTGGCCGGACCAAAAAATGTATATCCGCTCTGTTTCTAGTATTAAAATGTATGTCGCTTGCATTCTAGTAGATAGTGAGCTTAATATAAAATTTAAGATATTTTTTCCACTTGTTTCTTGAAGTGAAACTTTTCGTTGGATCCAGTAATATCCCGAAAAGAAGGTATTTTGATGAAAATGTTCGTTATTTACTTTCAGCCACGTTTTGAAATCCGATGCCTTTCGAAATCGGAATTAAATCAAAATTTAGGTATTCCGCATTTCGACAAACAAGGTGGTATCGAAATTGTATTCCAATAAATCAGATTGTTTCTCGACTTCAATTCGTTTTACTGAAAAATGAATTCGATTTAATTTTTGTTATCTACTTGCGAAGCATTGGATGCAATTCCAATTTCGTTCAAAAATAGGTTTCGGAAAGATGTATTTAAAATAATTCAAAATTGTCAATTAGATGTCTTCACCATCAATATCTTTTTTTACCTAAACATAAGTATTTTAATTGCTTAACAAAATCAACTCCTGTCATTTGGCAACCGATTGTATACAACTACATAAGTATTTCATCAATGTTACTAACATATTTGGAATGTAATTTTAATACTCATTGTACAATAAACAGATTTAGTTCTTGATGAAATAAAGAAATAATAATAATACTTAATAAAAATAATAATAATTTAAAAACTGTTTGCATGTTTTCTTAGCGAAATTAAAGAGATTATAAAAAACCTTTGATTTAAAATTTCATTTAACTCCATTTTCCTATAGCTACCTAAGTAAATTTGCAGCTTTTCAATAGCCTTTCCACACTTTCTGCTATTTTTACTTGCTCTTACATTCTTACATACACACATAACCACACAATAAAAAACAACAAAAATAAATACAATAACAAAAACTAAAATAAACGGTCAAACACAAAAACCAAATTTAATTTTTAATTCTTCTTCAAGTATCCATAGAATAGTTTTCTGCTTTCCACATCTCTAATTTGATTCTTGTGTACCATTAAGCGAATGTCTGTCTTTGTGTCGGTTTGTGAATGGTCTTTCAGCTATGTACCTTTACTCATGCAAAACCAATGAAAAAAAAAAACAACAAATTTTATAATAAACACAAAAACATAAAGAAAAAGAAAACTAAAAAAACACGTTCTGGCGAAAAGTACCACAAATTTCGAACTAGAATTAAAATGCTTTTATAGCGAAGACAAAAAAAGATACAAAAACTGGTAACAACCACTAACTGATTTATACGTTGGCAATTGCATTCAAAATCAGATAAAAGTAAATAAACATCATAAGCATCATTTACAAGTAATTCACCATCATAAAATAATAAATTTAAAAGCATTGTGGAAACGGAAAGTTGAAAAAACTCATCATAGCACTTTTGACACACTTAATGTGATCATTTGTTGAAGTAAACAACCTTTTCGCTATCGAATAAAATGTAGCTTCTGTTGATATTTCTTAAAATCATAAGATCGTAATTTTAAGAGCTTGCTTGGTTATATTTTTTTTTTTCTTTTTTAATTTTTTGGAAAGAAGAAATAAAACTTTCCAAATACTTGTTCAAGTATAACCTACATATTTCTTGAATCAGTTAACAGCGGCATTAGAATTGGAACAGCATCTTTTTAGTTGAACTGTTGCTTGAGCGGTTAATATAAATCTGATAAAACATCTAATACATCTATAAGTTGTTTGAATCTGATACTATTTAAATGACATTGTTGTGAAATTAATTATAAAAATTATTGCCTTTTCAACATCTGTATTTTGTTGCAATCAAAAACACACTTTTCTTGGAATAACTTAAATAAATTTTTTTTTGGAATTTCAGCAATATTTTACATTAAATATTTGTGCAAGTCCCATTAATGTTAATTTAAGTAAATAATTTTGTAATTTAGTAATTTTGAAGTAATTTTTAAAAGTGTCAGTAAAATAAGTCATTGTCATTGTCATTGTCATTGTCATTGTCATTGTCATTGTCATTGTCATTGTCATTGTCATTGTCATTGTCATTGTCAATGTCATTGTCATTGTCATTGTCATTGTCATTGTCATTGTCATTGTCATTGTCATTGTCATTGTCATTGTCATTGTCATTGTCATTGTCATTGTCATTGTCATTGTCATTGTCATTGTCATTGTCATTGTCATTGTCATTGTCATTGTCATTGTCATTGTCATTGTCATTGTCATTGTCATTGTCATTGTCATTGTCATTGTCATTGTCATTGTCATTGTCATTGTCATTGTCATTGTCATTGTCATTGTCATTGTCATTGTCATTGTCATTGTCATTGTCATTGTCATTGTCATTGTCATTGTCATTGTCATTGTCATTGTCATTGTCATTGTCATTGTCATTGTCATTGTCATTGTCATTGTCATTGTCATTGTCATTGTCATTGTCATTGTCATTGTCATTGTCATTGTCATTGTCATTGTCATTGTCATTGTCATTGTCATTGTCATTGTCATTGTCATTGTCATTGTCATTGTCATTGTCATTGTCATTGTCATTGTCATTGTCATTGTCATTGTCATTGTCATTGTCATTGTCATTGTCATTGTCATTGTCATTGTCATTGTCATTGTCATTGTCATTGTCATTGTCATTGTCATTGTCATTGTCATTGTCATTGTCATTGTCATTGTCATTGTCATTGTCATTGTCATTGTCATTGTCATTGTCATTGTCATTGTCATTGTCATTGTCATTGTCATTGTCATTGTCATTGTCATTGTCATTGTCATTGTCATTGTCATTGTCATTGTCATTGTCATTGTCATTGTCATTGTCATTGTCATTGTCATTGTCATTGTCATTGTCATTGTCATTGTCATTGTCATTGTCATTGTCATTGTCATTGTCATTGTCATTGTCATTGTCATTGTCATTGTCATTGTCATTGTCATTGTCATTGTCATTGTCATTGTCATTGTCATTGTCATTGTCATTGTCATTGTCATTGTCATTGTCATTGTCATTGTCATTGTCATTGTCATTGTCATTGTCATTGTCATTGTCATTGTCATTGTCATTGTCATTGTCATTGTCATTGTCATTGTCATTGTCATTGTCATTGTCATTGTCATTGTCATTGTCATTGTCATTGTCATTGTCATTGTCATTGTCATTGTCATTGTCATTGTCATTGTCATTGTCATTGTCATTGTCATTGTCATTGTCATTGTCATTGTCATTGTCATTGTCATTGTCATTGTCATTGTCATTGTCATTGTCATTGTCATTGTCATTGTCATTGTCATTGTCATTGTCATTGTCATTGTCATTGTCATTGTCATTGTCATTGTCATTGTCATTGTCATTGTCATTGTCATTGTCATTGTCACTGTCATTGTCATTGTCATTTGATGAAGTAATTGAACTCCTATTGCATTACTTTTTCCAATGAAAAAGTTACAGTTCAAACTATGAACTATTTCTAAATATTTCTACAACAGAGTCAGTTCAGAAACGTTTCATTTATTATATGACTGTATTCCTTTTACATTAGATTAAAAATTTTTGGTCGTGTCATTATTTTCCAACAATTTTGGAAAAGAGTTTGTTTCCAATTTATTTGCAGGGTTCGGCCTTAAGTTTTTGGATACAAAAATGAGTATAAAATAATGAAAGCGGAAGTTTATACAAATACCTATGTGCAAGCCAAACCGCCTTTTTTTTTTGACTAACCCATTTCCCTATTGGGCGTTGTCGTGCCTAACTATGTATTTCATAGTCAATCAATCGTATCGCCAACATTACCGTCATTTATTTGTAATTTAGTCCGATGTTAAAATTTTATATCACTGTCACTGCTGCTATTGATGATGGTAAATTTTTAACCGCAGCAACATGAAATAACAACGCAACAACTTAAAATTTTTTTGTGTTACTAGAACGTGACACAAATTCAGCTGCTGCGTTGAATGGCAACAGCAATAGTGACAACCTAAACACAGCTATAAAATATGAGAAAATAAATATGTAGTTGTCGAAAAATCCGTTTAATGCGCTTCATTTAACACAGATACAAAAACTCTTGTTGTAATTAATGCGTTTATGTATGAAGTAATATGAGCGTTTGTGCATGCTTTCAGGAGTAGAGATGCCAACCTAGCAGAAACTACGTAGTGGTATAGAAATCTTTTAATATGCCAAAATTAATCGCCTCCACCAAATCCGAACATTGGCGATTGCAGTGAACGGCATAGGCAACGAAGCCAAGATCCTCTAATTGTTTGTTAAAATTTCATCGGATTTCTATTTCGGCCTGTTTTTTTATCGTATGTAATTACTAACGATAAGAAAGAGTGGGAAAGCATTTATAACTCTGTTTCCCAATCCGTCTACTTTGTCATTTCAATCATCCATTACAATTAATATGTCGACAATATGAATACTGTGGTTCGTTAGTAATTGCTTTAGACAAAAATTAAGCCGAGAAACTCAATTTCCACTCAAATCGATGTCGTTGCTGACATAACACAGGGCAACATTGATTTTGCGGCATATAGTTTTAGAGTCGCTTTCGAGTAATCATGATCTACTGAAAACGAAATTAATATCAAATTCGCCGAATCTGAATTTACTCACAAAACTAAGGCCGCAGAAATAAAAATTTTTTTTTCTCACCCTGTGTAATTAACAAAGTCAAGCTTTATAACATTAAAAACTCAATAAAGCGGGATTTTTTCAAAAGCTAAATATATGATTTGCCAATTTGGCAACCAACCTGCTAATCATTTCATAACAATGCTACATTTTATTGTACTTTTAAATTTTTTAAGTATTGAAGAGCAATTTTATTGAAGTGTCGGAAAAGAAAACTAATATTTGCCTAGCTTCCTGCGAGAACTCAACGAATTAGATGGGCTCGTAGGGCATGTCAATCGGTAGCCTGGCTCTTGGCAATTTTGTTGTTATGGAGCGTTTCTTGGGCGTGGACCACGCATTGAGCGCAGTAAAAGAGAACGTGCAGTTACAGTCGATTCGAAGCGAAATGTGAATATATTAGACAACTTATTGGTACCTGCATTTTACCAACGTTTTACCAACGTCATACATGTTTCTGTCACGAGCAGCCATTACAGAGTCTACCAACCGTGAGGTCATAAGATTAGTTTAGACACATTGTACTTTATACTACTGTAATTTTTTTTTTTTTTTGTATTTTCTTTATTTTGAGCTCTCTTAACTGAGCTTTTTCATGAAATTTTACAAAAGGCTAACTATTGCACAGCGCAACTAACCGGCGCACTATGGTTTTTTTTTTGACAAAAAAGTGTACACAAAAATAATTCACTACAAGAATTTGTTTTTGGGGCGTGGCACCGCCCATTTTCGCTTTGAGTTCATTTCATCTTACTTGATTTGATTGACTGCACATAAATTTATTCATATATCACTCTTGTGTTTAATGTGTCTAACGTTTTTAAACAGAAAAATCGATTTTTTCAAAATTCAAGAGATTTCGACCCGTGTCACTATTTTGTGGAAAAAGCGGGCATCTTTTCAGGAAGGTGAATGTATAACCTTTAATTTCGCGTTTAATTTTTTATAGAAAATGTGTCCTTGTAGTGAATTATTTTTGTGTACACTTTTTTGTGAAAAAAAACCATAGGGTGGCGAATCAAACCAAATTAGACGGGGCGCATTTAAGCGGGAAAACCTATTTACATTCCGTGTGAAATATGTACTAAGTTCGACTATATTTTAGCCCAGTTGAACGCAAAACACACTGTTTAAGGAATGGAAGTTTAATAATTGACAGAAACCAATATGTTGGCATCACTGTTTAATGTGTCTGTCTGTTGAGGCGCAAAATCAAATGAGGCATCAGAGAAGACAAAAAAAAAAAACGATTTTTAATGTTGTTGAAAATTTTATGATTAATCATTTCTTATAATTGTATACCTTAGTTTATTTTCGTGTTATTTTTGATTTTCTGTATTTTCTCGAATGAAATTTTAAACGACTCAGAAACGTCACTGGGTATTTAACGATTGTCGATGTTTGTGTCTTTTTTATTATCTTAAGGAAATAAATCTAGATACTTATGAGTAATGAATGTTTGTACACAAGTATACGTATATGACTACATACATAATGCAATAAACTGAACAATGCAATAACGCACACAGTATCTTTATTTGTATTGCCAAAGTTTATTGAACTTTCATTGATTGAATTTTTTTTTTTTTTTTTTTTTTCTTATGAATTATGCATTTCTCTTTTTAATGACTGTTTGTTTGTTTGTTTTTTTAAAACTATGTAGAATTTTAAACATTATTATATGAAATTTACAGTTACATTTTTTCTTTTTTTTAAACATTTTTTGATCGAATAAAAGAATGATGATAAACACTTTTAAGGTATTTATGACGTGATGATCATTCTCTTATTGAATACATAATTTTTATAGGTTTTATTGAATGAATTAAAAATTAATTCTTCAAACCGGTTAGTAACACTATTTGGTTAATTTCGAAGATGATGATTCTCTTAGATAATATGCCGTTTTTTGCAATTTTGGAAGCTGTCAAAATTTTAACGCTAAATACAATATAATTTATCATAGAAACAATGGCTTAAATTAGCAATAATATTCAATTCATTAAGAGTTTATAAAAATCTATATAATTATTTTTATATAAGTACATAAATATAGGTATCTGAATATCTTCCAAATTAAAATAAACAGCTCTTGGAAGCTTTAACTTTTAATCAATAACCATGACAACAAGTTTCAAGTGCAAGGTTTTTCCTGATGGTTTTCATTTAGCCTTATCTTTCTTCACTTTTCATATCATTTTCTTCACTATAAGTTCACGTAAGTTTTTCTACATATCATGTACTTACACTTCTTCTTGTGCTTGCAAAGCTTTCGTAGCAACTCACAGGATATGAACACTGCAAACGCTGTGCAAAGGAAATTCACTTTTTGTGCGCCATCTAACGAAAGCTTTTTACATTACAAAAATTTGAATTGTTTACAGTTAAGAAAAAATAGACATGCAATTCATTACTGCGAAAAAAGAGACAAAATCATGAAAAATTTATACTGCTGCTCGTGGTTAATAACAAATTTAAAATAAAATTATCACATTGTTTTCGTTTATGATGCTAAAGTTCAAAATTTCAGCACATTATTGATAATTAAAAAATCTACGCATCAATATAAGCAATGTCTAATTTTTATAAATTAATAGCGTTATATTTTACTTCAAATTGTTTCAACATTTTTGTTATGATTCAGTGAAACTGCCCTTCGGCCAGAAGTGGCACAGCCTTAATTTAGGGCATATTTTTAATATCTTCTCATTTGTTGATTAAACAGTCATTTCTACGGCATACAATGGAATATTATAGCAATATATTACAAATATTTGTCGCTTACTATAAATTACTTTAATTAGAACTAATAAGCAGCCTAATACTAGGTTTCCATCGGAGACTTATGAAGTGATTAACGGCTGTTTTACATTTAGTTTTAAATCTCGGCAAAAATCACTTGATTTACAAAAATAAATCTACTTCTGCTGTCAAGATTTATTCTAAATCTGAGTATAAATCTCAGCAGGACTACCGACTTTGGCTATTTGACCAAGTATTACCCTTTAACTAAAACACAAAGCAAATGGAATTAAAATATTCAGAAGAAAATTACAAACAACTTTCATTTTCAAACTTGATTTTTACTGTCAAAAAGAATTTTCTTTCGGCCAGTGAAAACGGGTAGAATTAAACGACAAGATTTATAGATCCCATCACAGCTAAATCTCCGGTGGAAGCTTCCCAACGGGAAGAAATGAAGCTGCTTCCAAAAAGAGCGCAATAGAAGCACATCTCTGGTAGCATACAAAATTTTTCAAATTCTATTTTTTTTTTATTGCTTATGAAAGTTAATAAATCTTCCAAAAGTTACAGAACAAAAGTAATTTTTGTGAAATAGAACTTAAAATTTTGAAAAACTTCCACGGAAGCTTATTTCATAAGCTTTCAAATATGTGCTTTCACGGAAGCATATTTGAAGCGTATTTCATGTGCTTCTGAAGATGTGCATCTCTGCTAGGATATGCTGTGTTAAAAAAGATAAGCAGTGAGAACAGCACTGGAAGCAGCTTCTTGCTTCCCTAGAAGCGAAACTGAAGTCGTTTCAATGCGCTTCCGTTTCCCGTTGGGATAGTATGTATAATAGTTTGATTAATCTGTTAATCTGTAACAATTAATGGTTGGCACTTTCTCTTTGATTTTCCCTTTTTTGATTAAACTTCTCAAGTATTTCTATACAAGAACTCAATTTGGTTATACAGGGTGGAACAAAATTCTTAACATAATTTTTTTTTTTTTTTCTTCTCAGAATTGCGCAAACAAAACATAGGGAAAGAAAAACATTTCTGTAGTACAAAGGAAAAACTTAAGCAAAGTGTGTTTGAGCACAATTTTCCATTAGTTCTGGGTTTTTTGTCTAAGAGTAAAAAACGAGAGAGTACGTCTGCCCAAAATTATTATCAAATTGAGCTCAAATTTATTTTGCTTAAGTCGACTCAAGCTGTTCTTTTGTGCCACAGAATTATTGAATTTTATTATAAAAATCAATGGTCAATTATTTCGTCGTAACGTGTATATCGTTATTTTGCAATGTGAGAGCTGCACTTGCCACTGGCACTGAGTTTGGTTAAAGAATCTTTGAAACATTCACAATAAATTAAGCAAAACAGTAGCATTTTGTAACGAATATAAATTATAAAAAAGATACAGTATATTATGCATACTATTTTGCAGATTATGAGCACATTCATTCTGTATCCCTATAGTGACTCTAACATAGGACGACCAACCGTTCCGAATTTCGCGAGACAGTCCTGGATTTTTTCCATTGTATGTATGTAATGTGTAATTTTTTTTTTTTTTATTCAACAACAATTTTTTGGACCATAGACAATGAAGGAGTTATCATAGACCATATAATATTGACCACAGACTATAGATTATGGGCCAGAGACCATAAATGACAAATCAAAGTCTTTATATTTATTATGGAACGTAGACTATAAAGGCCAGGTGATAGACCGTGGATTTTGGGCCGTAGTCCATAAAATACTGATTATGGACCAAAGCCCATAAAGAACAGATTGTATACTACAAATTATTGGCCATAGACTATTAGGGATAAATGATTTTTCACAAATTAAAACAATTTTTAATTTTGCTTTTTAAGACTGCTATTTTTGAATATTCCATTAATACGAACTTGTACAGTCAAAATTTGCAATGAACAACAACCGACGCTACAAATATTAACTTGGAAATTGGTGACGTATGTTTCGGCTATTACCACATACACATATATATATTTGCATATATATATATGTACATAGCCTCATCAGACCTATTTTAGTTAATCTTTGCTTCTTACTAGAATCGAACCTGCAGCCTTCTGCATTCTAATGAAAGAGTGCAGCAGGCCTCTACCACTTAGGCCACGCTACGGAACGATCTACCTCGTCAAAGATCCTCACATAAATAACACTGTTGTTGTTGTTATTTATGTAAGTACACTTGTTGCTATCAGCTGTGTTCATTGGAAATATTTTCTTAATTGTTTATTATGTTGAATGCACTCTCAAATTTGGTTTTGAGACATGCTATCTTCCACAATTCACAATTAGTATCCCACTGTTGTGGATTATTTGTCCACTGCTAGTGAGAACCCGCCTATTAATGTTAGAATTCTAACATTTACAATTATAACCTTGCGAGAGCAAGATTCTCACTAGCAGTGGACAAATAATCCACAACAGTGGGATATTAATTGTGAATTGTGGAAGATAGCATGTCTCAAAACCAAATTTGAGAGTGCATTCAACATAATAAACAATTAAGAAAATATTTCCAATGAACACAGCTGATAGCAATAAGTGTACTTACATAAATAACAACAACAACAGTGTTATTTATGTGAGGATCTTTGACGAGGTAGATCGTTCCGTAGCGTGGCCTAAGTGGTAGAGGCCTGCTGCACTTTTTCATTAGAATGCAGAAGGCTGCAGGTTCGATTCTAGTAAGAAGCAAAGATTAACTAAAATAGGTCTGATGAGGCTATGTACATATATATATATGCAAATATATATATGGGCACGGCCACGTAAGACGAAGCTATACAACTTTTTTTTTTCTTTAAATCTCCCACTCATTTGCCCATATTTCATAAGTTTACATCTAATGCTGTCCAAAAATACTATTTTCAAGTATATAAGTTGATTTAAGGGGTGCTTTTTTCATAAAAACTTACTCTTGCTTGTGAAAAGAAAAAAAAATGCCAAAAAAAACAAGTCCCGAAAAGAAGGTAAAAATTTGCTTTATTTTTATTGTATCAATGCAATTTTGATATCCGCAGAAAGAAAATATTTGAAATTAAGGATTAACATTGATATTTTGAAGGAAAACCAGTTGCTTATGCATATTTGTTGGCGTTCCCAACGAAATATTTTAAGAAGTTTCTTGTAGCGGAAGTTAGTGGGTAAAATATTAAAATGCAATCACCTTTTTCGAGTATTTTCAGTCTAATTTCTGAATCCATTTTAAAATTACTTAAATAAAGTGTCTTCCATGGTGAACATAGCCACTAAATATGTGTAACGTTCCCAACATTTTTTAATCAAAAATCATAAGTTATATTTTTGCACTAAAATTTCTTCTGAATCCACGCTGTGTTGAAAGGGATAGAAATTCGTTACAATAATTTTAATCAATTAATAAGAACTGTTGGATTGAAGATGAAGTTATGGACATAAATCACGTTAATTGCTATTTTGAGATCTATCCAAGTGCATAGGATATCACAAATATTTCGTTCTTTACAGGCTTTTTGAAGCTTCCGAAACAACCTAGTAATATTCTTGTTACATGTACCAAATTTCAAGCATCTAGCTTAATCCGTTCGGCCACATGTCAGGGCTCAACATAAAAATCTGAAAAAAACAGAAAAAAATTTATTTTCGATTTAATTTTTTTTGTTGAACCCAGACTGGTGGCCAAAAGAATTTAGCTAGATGCATGAAATTTGGTACAGATAACGACAATATTACTAAGCTGCCTGAGACTAAAATTGGACGTGATCGGTTAATCTCCACGCCTACTTCCCATACAACGTTTTAACTAGCATATATGGGAGGTAGGCGTGGACATTAACCGATCACGCTCAATTTTAATCCTGTTCAGAAAATGGCTCTCAGTATTATCTGTACCAAGTTTCATGTAGATAGCTTTATCCTTTTGGGAGAAATCGTAATTTCAAAAAAAATATGTATCTAGGTCTTGGAACAAAAAATTTGTAATGTAGTGTAAATGGAAACCTTCCAAGAATTGAAATATTCACATATTTTCATCTTTATGGATGTTTGGACTGTTTGGCTGTATTTGCCTACGCTTTATTTATAGAAATTCGTATGCGTAACGTTCCCAACGCTTTTGCGTGACGAAACCAACGTTGCTTTAATGTCTGTAAGTCCACCAATAACATTTTTTTCACCAAAATTACCATTCCAATCTTAGCTTTAATCCTTTATCTTGATATTATAAAAGATGTTCGGAAAAATACATTACTAGATTCGCAGACTTTTTAGAAAATGTGCACTGACCTCAAAAATTGTTGAAAAAAAAAATAACGTTCCCAACGGCACTTAAACTCTTATAACTTCTAAGCCATGAGCGATAGACAAAAACTTTGTTCCTACAAAGTATTGGCCTTAGGGAGCTTTATTACATGCATTTAAGATATCATGATGTTTGATTATTTTTCAAAGAGATATGGGCAAAAATGTGCGTGCGAACGTAACGTTCCCAACGGTGGCCGTGCCCATATGTGTATGTGGTAATAGCCGAAACATAAGTATGTCACCAATTTCCAAGTTAATATTTGTAGCGTCGGTTGTTGTTCATTGCAAATTTGACTGTACAAGTTCGTATTTATGGAATATTAGGGACAAATCTTATACAACATATTATGGACCATAGACCATAAAAGACAGAGCATAGACCATATCGCCATATATTAGTAAAAAGTACCAAATCAGTTTTTCAAGTTTTGAAATATTAAATGTACAAAAAATTTAATTTTGGTTTTTGTATGGAAATCGTTGTTTTGCTTTTACTTTTCTGATGAAAATAATCACTTTTTAACAGAGATATGGCTAAATGGGTCTTATAAAACTAAAGACCATAATATTTTGAACCAGAAATACCAAATAACTCAAAACTAGAAAAAACTGACTTAGTGCCATTTACTTGTATAGGGGCGATATAATATGAACCAAAGACGATAAAAGACAGATCAGAGATCATATTTTATGGACCATAGACCATAAAGTGCAAATCATAGATCATATATTATGGATCATAAAGGGCAGATTTTAGACCATTAAACATATTTTATGGATAATAAACCATATGTTATGGACTATAACTTTTGCCCTACATGTAAAAAATAATTTTTTTCCTGTTCCAAATTGGGCCATCAAAAAAAATGGTCAGTCTACTCTAAAAGCACCTAGTTATAGGTTTTTTATAAGCCAATGCTTCTTAAAGTCTTATGTATGTGAATGTGCATATTTCTCCATCAAACACTTCAATTTCTGCTATTGAACATTGTAGAAAGTAAAAGCACTATTTATTCAGACAAGACGTGAGATAATTCGTGATCCACGTTTCATCTATTGAAAGTGAGATTGAAATAAATTTGTGGGCTAAACAAAGAGAAAAATATCACGTCCCAATTGATGATGTTGATCAATAATGACGGTGATGAACTTTGGGGGCGTTTAGAAACAAAAAGAAAACAATAAAAATCCTCATAGTTAATATAAAGAAAACACTGAAATTTAAACAAATTTATTTTCAATATGCGCTCGCATTGTTTTCATAGAAATACTATCTGCAAATAAACAAACAACAAATAAACAAGATATACAGTCATGGCAGAGATAATAAGAACTTAATTTTTTAAGGTGTCGAAAAACTATGTTTCCAATTTAGACTAAATTAATGTAACTTGCTTAATGCAACTTTTCCAAATATTGTAATAATACAATAATTTAATCACATTTTGATGAAAAAACTTTATATTTTTAGTAACATATTTGTATATACTTACAATCAAATGAAATGAACTCTACCAAAATACGATTATGTTCAGACTAACAACTTCAAACACTCACATTATTAACTTTACTTTACATAAAGAATTTGCAATCAAAATTCGAATAAAGATAATTAAATTGCCAGAGGCTTGTATCAAATTATGAAGGCTGTTCACTTAGAAATGTATGTTTCTGAAATGAAAGCATTTAATTTTCAAAACTTTTCGGAATTTATGAAGTAAAAATTTTTTTGGAGACGATGTAACACAAAAATAAAACGTTGTTTGGATTGAAGTGCCTTTAACTCATTGTACTAAAGACATTTCTTGCATTTACTTTAAAAGATCTTTGAATATTGAGAAGCTATTTGGAGATCTTAAAATTAGAAAGAAGTATGTTAATTCTACTGATATATCTAACTAATCAGCTTCAGTTTAAATGAGTTTCAAACCTTAGACTAATTTTAATTTTATTTTTTAATTACTTAAATTTATGTACATATGTATCAATGTATTGTCCACAACTGTATAATGCATATGTTTTATATGGACTAGGTCAGTATTATCGGTATTACATATAAACGAAAAGCACACATTAAACAAATATTTGTTGTGTTTTTTTTTTTTTTTTTGTTTTTGTGTTTGATATATTGTTCATAAGTTAATTTTTATCAGCATGGCAATGAATTGTAAATAAATTTTTTCTAGTAAACACAATCCATTAGGTGTGTACGTACAAGTTTCTACAAACAATACTCGATTCGATATTTTAAAAGATTCCAAGCCGTAGCGCTACTTTGAAATTGTGAATAAATGATGTAAATCGAGGTGTGAAGCCAATACGCATTTTCGTTTTTTTTTTTTTTTGTATACTACATATATATTTAGAGCTTTATATATAGATTAACATTTGGTATGCAAATTTAATTTATAAATACGCCAAAATGATAACTGCTTGGTTTTTTAAAGTCGAATGATTTTGTTGCTTTGATGCTTATTGAGTGGAAGGTGCTTGAAATTCTGTATTGAATAGAATTCAGCTTTAGAAAATTTAGCTACGGTGTTAAATATATCTGATATATTGTATTAAAGTTTGTTTAATAAATTGAAATCTAATATGTTAAGTGAGGTATAACAATAGAAGTCACAAGTTTTTATAAAAAAGATATAAAAGTTCTTCAAAGTAGCGTAAATTTTAACAGCTTTAGGTTATTGTTCCTAATCTTATAAAGAATTTGTGCAAAATTTGGCACAAATAATATTGATGGTAGTCTGATCGGGTACAAAAAAGGGGCGTAATCGGTTAATCTTAACGCCTACAAATTTTGAATAGTAACTAGAACCGCCGAGTGGTCAAAATTCGACCACAAATGTATTAAATAATTTTGGTACTTTTTGGACACTTTTGGTACTTTTTTTGCTATTTGGTACGAAATAGAAAAGCTTATTTATCATCCCTGGTATAATTCAAGCGAAATATAAACAAAACAAAAAAACATGAAGTCAGTGCTATGCTTCTTGTCTTTCTCTTTGTGCTTGATTTTTTTTTCAGTCCTGTGTGACCGTGTATTTTGTTGTTGTTAATATTGAAAAATTTGTATTTAATTTTACCTTGCTTAATTAAGGTCAAAATATTATCATAATTTTAACTTTGTGCACATCCACAGAGAAATACCTTTCAAATGGTGTATAATTTAAAGTCGTTCTCCATTTCTAACATAGTAAAAAAAGATGGACAAGTTTTTGTCTTGCGTATTAATATATAGATTGCGCCACAACTCTATGTGTTTTCATAAATTTCATGCATTTTATTTTTTCGGCCGCAATCGTAATTTCAATCAGGTCTCTATATAATCTGAAAGTATTAAGGACTATTTTTTCGACATTTTGATCATGACCTTGCATTTAAAATCATAATTGTAACGTATACAAGAGATTTGCAAAAGTTTTGTTAATTTAGGCTAATGGAATAGCTAACGACCAATATTGTTTTAAAGATTATAAAATGTGATAAATGGTATATATCATTCTTGTATGTATATTCTTTTTCTGATAAACTTTCAAGATGTTCATAATCAAAGGTCATTAAAATAGAATTTTCCATAGAGCCTTAGAAATGTATCAACCCATCTCGTTTTGTACATAAATCGAAAGGAGTATGAAAAAGCAAAACTGCATACAATTTTTCAATTCTTTTTTAACTGTCAAAGCATAAATGTTAAAGTTCAAACATGTTAACCTTTACGATAGATGTCAAAATATTTACATGTATCCTGTCAATTGGAAAAAAAGGATATACTCGTACCCTATTTTAAGCAAAAGTATCAAGTGGAAAAATCAAACGTCAAAAAATCAACAAAAAAAAAAAGAGGAGAGAACGAAAGCTTTCGGCAAATGTCACTGAACATGCCGTGTAGGTGCTTCACAAAACAACCACGTGACTACACCAAAATTGTTATGGAAAAGGAATAAAAAAGATAGGGAGAATATAAATATGAAAAGAGTGTATGTAGAGCGTTCGAGCTCGTAAATTGAATTCTTTTTTTTAAATAGGCCTATGGTTTTATGTTTCTTATGATGGTATACACCATTATTTTTAATTCAAATTATTATTTTATTGAAAACATAATTCATATAAAGATTTTTAAAAAAGAGATTCTTATTTCGTTTATTGCTATTGTAATAAAAAGCTTTGCGCATGTCACACAAATGTCAAAATGCATATGCTCTCATTTTGTGCCATAGTTTGTTGACGTGATATGTAATATGTATGAAAAAAATTGAACAAGTTGTCCTGAATTTTTTTTTTCTTTTTTTAATTGTTTTATTTTCTCATTACAACAATTCACCTGATTAAGAGTGAATTGTCTCATTAGGTGTTAATCGAAGAAACGCCTGCTATTAAAAATGCATGGGAAATATTATATTTATCCCGTAAAGAATCTGAAAGGCGCCAATGCTTGTGTTCCAATTTGTAGGAAAATATCGGCCTTCAATCATACTCATTAAGTCAATTCAACTTTCCAAATAAAGTGTAAGGGGTCAATAGAAATGAACCACAAAATTTATCAAAAAAATTTTGTTTGTATGTACCGAAATATTCCGCACGTTTTTGTTTCTAAAAGTCCAACTATCAAATAGTGAATTACTAATAATACAATCTGCTTTTAAGAGTAGTATCTTTATCTCTTAAGAAACTAATGGTCTCGATATGGTTTAAATATGACATACTTTTCTCTATGTACTATGAAAAACGAATTAAATGAAGAGTGCATTAAAAAAAATGTGGAAAATTATATAACAACCTTGGACAAGCCCGTGCATTCTCAGTCAAATAATGGCAGACGTATCGCCCAACCCTAAAAAAACGCTTAGAATTTATAACAACTGTCATCGTTAGTGCTGCACTTTATTTTGACGACACTGAGAGCAGAAGCAAATACAATGACGATGACAACTATAACAAATATAATAAAACAACTTGAACTGAGTATAACAACTCTAGGGTGTTGCTTTTCTTTTATTCATTATTAACTATTGGTTTCTAAAAAATTCTAAAGTTTTCAGAGTTTTTTGATAATATAATCGTCATATTATAGAAACCGTCAAAAACTCAAATTTTTGAGTTTCGGAAGCATCTTCAAAAAGTGTCTACTCCTCCCAGTTATGAATCAGTAACATAAAGCCCTCGAAAAGCTTTTTGACATAACAGTGAAAACCTATTAAAACTACAACTAGACATCTACATTTTACATATTGTGAGCAAAAAACCGTTTTAAGTTTTTTGAAATTCGTTTTTTGTATGGGATTTTTAAGTTTTTTACTTTTTATTCTTTAAATAAAATTGGATTCAAAAAACTGATTACACTGGGGTAAAGAGCCGTATGCTTAACTCAAAACATCAACAAATGTAGATGTCTAGTTGTAGTTTTAACCCGACGATATGTAAGTCACGAAATTCAATTTTAGTTTTCTTATCCATATTTTGATATATTTTTGTTTTTTTAGAATGGTCATAACAAATCACTCATCTACTAAGCCTTCACTTATGTAGTCAGTCAGGCCAATAATACAATCTGCTTTTATTATTTTTGCAAATCGTAGAACAGTTTGTGTCTAGCATAAGCAAAAAAGTAGCCCGAAGATCCACAGAAGTGAACCAGTTGCTCAAAACATCAAGAGTTTTTGGCCTTGTAATTACCACTTAGACCATATTGAAGGGACAATCTATTCGTCTGGCACGATATTAAATCTGACTAGAATTGAAAGAAACTCTTTTAGTATGACTCCATTATAAGGGTAGAGTGTTTCATGCACGTACCACCTTTTTCGCTCAACCTCCAAAAAGAGTGGCTTCCTTTTTAAGCAAATCTTGCAGCTGTTTATAAAGATAAGGAAGGGGCAAGGGGGAATTTTGAAGAGACCGATTATGTTGGTGTAAGCCCCTCTCACGAGCACCTTGAATGGCCATTTAAAAATTCATTACTTCAGCAGTTTAAAGAACTGGCTGGCTTCCTAATGCAGTATTTTAGCTCAAGAATCTCAGACTTGTTGTCCGAGAAACGCATTGATATCATGAGAATTTTCGCTGGGCATTGATTGTTCCATCGAGAAGCTTGTTCGTTAGTTGTTCATATAACAAAACCGATTTCACATTCGAATCAAAAATGCGCACTCTCGTTTTAGTGGATATAACGGGTGAAGACCATACTTTGTTCAGTTGAGCAAACGCACCTTTTGCTTTTGCTATTCTTGAGTTGATATCCTCTTTTGCTCCACCATCCAAGGAGATAATGATGCCTAAATACGTGAAGCTATCGATGTTTTCGATGTCATCACTGCCAGTTCTAAACGTGATGTCATCCCTGTTAGCGTTTAACTTCATGCTTTTAGTCTCGGATACGTTGATTTTTATGCCGGCCTGGTGTGATTCCAAGACAAGGTCTTCAATTTTGCTTTGCATATCTGAATGTTTGGACGATAAGAGGCAGATGTCGTCAGCGTAGTCGAGATCTTTCAGATGTTCGGTAAAGATCCATTGGATACTCCTTTTGGCCTTATAAAGAGCTTTATCTAGGATATCATCAAGAACGATAAGGAAGAGTGATGGTGATAGTAGACACCCCTGCCGTACGCCTGAATTAGTGGTGACAAGAGTTTAACTAGTGCTTAATATTCACAGTGTATTGGTTAACTGAAACAATGAAGAAGTGAAAAATATGGCAAGATTTTGTGAAAACATATGTTTTTTTTTCCTAAACAAAGTTGTGCCAGGGCACAAATATATAATTTAGTGCAAAAGTGCAAGAGAAATCTGTCACGAAATTCCTTGGCGTCGTTTTTTTTTTTTTAAAGGCAAACGATTTCTAAAAACTTGTCGCCGACCATTCACCACATCAAGTACATTCTGTTTATTAGTTTTCCAATTCAGGCCATTATTGCACTCACAGTCATTAGCTATCTAATGCCAATGACTTAACCAAAAAAATTACATATATTTAGCCATTAGTCAAACCATTAGTATAGCCCTCAAATTTTATGTGGATTCTATTTCTTAAGCATAGGTTGTTGGTGGATAAATTGCAAACCAATGAAGTTGGGGAAACTGGATATAAAATTTTGTTGGTTAAGCCCTCCTCATTAGTTAACTGATGACTGTGAATGCCCAAGCAAAATAACAAATACTGCGTGAATGCAGCAATTAGTTAAACCATTAGTAAAGCCCCAAATTTTGTGTGGATTCTATTTCTTTAGCATTAGTTGTTGGTTGACCAATGGCAAACCAATTAAATTTGTGGGTTTAACTAATGATTAAATATAAAATTTTGTTGGTGAAAACTTATAAACAGGACTTACTCAAACCGTCAAGTAGTCATCAGATGCTCTAGCAACAATAACACACTTCACGATCTAGAGCGGCAAATATGCTCATGCTGTGGGAAGGAATACTGAAATACAGTACTTAGTTCAAGTAACCGTACATAAGGTACTTAGGTGAGAAAGGTGATCTAGTGTGGTAAGTTCGTGAAGTTTTAAATAAAGTTAACTAAAAATAAAGACTTATCAAAGAGATTGGTATTATTTTGATTGCACTATTGTACTATGCAGTGATCGAACTTCCTAAATTAAACGGCGATAACTTAATTTTGTAAGAAAGAAATTCAGTTCTTTCCCTTACCAGTCAGTCCAATCACGTTTAAGGCTTCTGACATCGTTTGGTACAAATTCACTCAAACCTAAGCTAATGAGTCGCCATAATCATTCAAAATATTTTTGGGAAATACATTTTCCACAACAAAAATTAACTTGCGAGATACAACATTTATTTGGAAAACAAGATTTTTAGTTAAACCCTAAACTATGTGTAGAGGGTGGTAGCGTTCACACGTATATATATTAAAATATAAATATAAACAAACACAACGACCAAATAAACAGAGAAACCAAGAGACAGACAACAAACCCAGCAATTGCAATAAACGATTATTTTAGAAAACTTTCTAAATGAAGGCCAATTTGTGCAAAAACATAAAATACACGCTGGGGGGCTATACAAGCAACCACATTAACAAACACTCACACATACAACTTTACAAACTTAAAAGTTCAAATAGGATGTAGTTTGAAATGTCACCCTTTGTTAGCGTTTAAGTCAAGCAAAGGATAACAGCTGTTATGTCGTTATGTGTTGGGCGTGCGTCGGTTTGTAAGCATTTCTAGAGAGTTCAAGCGTAACACATATAAAAGGTATGTAATGTAAAAAAATTTAATTAACTGGAAAATAAGTTAAAGAAAAATTTTAAACTTACCTTTAATTAACAGCACCTTATGTTTCGTAACTGGTATTTATCAGTAACAGCGTCTCTAGCAGTATAATAAATCACTTTTTATTGCAAATCGATTTTGCTTTTTCTTTCAACACTTGATTGATTTTAGAACTTTTTTTAATATTTTTTTATTATTTTCCATTGATAATAATATATATTTTTTTATTTAAATTGCACAATTGTTGCTACCGATGATCTTGCAAAACAATAATTGAATACATTTTATTTAGTAATACTATCGCTCATCGCTTGCAATATTGCACTCGCGGGAATTTTTTCTTTTATGTACTTAAAAATTATATTATTAAATGTAATATTTGTGATAAGTAAATTAGTTTACAACAATGTGGCAATGAGTAAGCATATCGCAGTTGGGTTTTCACTGGAATTTCTAATTAAATTTGTAAACGTTAAGTCAAATAAACCTAATGAAGAATAAGTTTTAAAACACATATCCTCAATATCCTTATATATGGTACAAATATTTAGAATAAATATCTTATATTTATATGTATGTGCATTGGACCTATCGTTAAAATTAAAAAAACCTTGCTCCCAGGGGCTAAAAAGTTTCCTATTGGTGTAAGTATCAAGCATATAAATTTTGGTCCCGATCGGAAAATTTTTGATCATGCCGCAAGGCCGTTGAAGGTCGGAAAAACGGTATTTATATGAAAAAATGGGGCTTTAATCGCAAGAATCAGTTCAATCTCTGAAACTATTTGACACATATGAACAAGATTTGATTACAGTTAAAATGAAGCAAACAGGATTTGGCACTGTAAAAATGTTAAGCCAATTTAAAGTAATTAGTTGATATGGAAGCAGTATTACTTGGTCCAAATCAAAACATATTTGGCAGTGCCCCCAGGCCGTTAAAGGTCGGAAAAATTATATTTATATGAAAATGAGGAAGCAATCAATCCTATCTTTGAAAATATTTAACATAGGAGGATGAGATTTAGTACATATATGAACAATACATAAGTTAATAGTATCCAATAAAAAAATGGGCAGCGCCACGCCCCCTCCACCCGAAATTTGTCGTTTTTCTGAAAATATTTGAATCAGGTAAATGAGATTTGGTACATATCTAATTGGCACTGGGAAAAAAAAATAATTTTTTTTCCGTCCCTAAGTATTATCTGAAGATTGGCGTAAAAATTTTTTAAATCCATACCACTTTCAAATTTTACCTATTACATGTTGCCTGAGATGGAGCAGTTTTAGAAACTGAAAATATTTATGTGCAATTTTGTAACTGGCTTAATATAATATAAAAAAAAAAAAAATAATATTTTGGTACTAATCATAAAAGTGCTCATTTCAAGACACATTAGCTCTTTGAAATCCATAAAGTCTTCATACAGTTTGTTACAGCACAGTGCTTTCGTAGCAAACATGCAATGAATCAAATTAAGATTTAGATCACAAAATCAAGAAAAGTGCCGAACAAAAAGTTAAAGCACTATCTACTACATTTTCCAAGGAATCATCTACTCGCAAACATCTAAGCATCTATTAGAGAGCAACTAGCATTTAAGATATATATTTTTTTACTGTGGACAGCTAAATACTTAGATTTGTTTGAAGCATGAAGAAGTGGTTCAGAAAAGAACAAAATATGTCCGACCCATTTGAGCGGGAAAGAAATTGGAAAATTTCATTGGGTACAGGATTTCCACTGTAATTCAAACCTTTTCCACACCAAATTGATATTTTTTCAATTCAATTTAAACTTTTTCCAAATCAAAACAAACTCTCTTCAAACTTTTTACAAATCAAATTAACCTCTTTCCAAATCAATTCAACCTTTCCTCTTTTAGCTCATTCTTGTGTTAAATCGACATGCTAAACTAATGTACAAAGTTTCATACAGATAGCTGCAGTCGGTGCAGAGATATAAGTATAATTGTATGCGAGCATTTTCGCAAAGTTTAATTTAATTTGAAGAAAGTTTAAATTGAATTGAAAAAACAGCAATTTGGTGTCAAAAAGTGGAAATCCTGTACCAAATGAAATTTTCCAAATTTCTTTCCCGCTCAAATGGGTCGGACATATTTTGTTCTTTTATGAATCACTTCCTCATGCTTCAAACAAATCTAAGTACTTATCTAGCTTTCCACAGTAAACAAATAAATAAGTTCAATGCTAATTGCTCTCAAATAGCTTTTTTCTAAATTAAAAACATTTTCTGTTGATGTTTATAAATTAAATTTCATTTGAATATTTATTTTAATTTTCTTTTTCGACTTTATTATTTATATTAATAAGCTTTAAAAAGAAAAATCACGAAAACAACCACCTTTTTGCGCTGTCAAAAGAGAAAAATAGATTTACACCAAAATTGTGTCAAAAATCTAGATATTTTTAAAAATAACACATACAACTTAATGTACATGAACGTAAACACACCATTATTGTTTAATGCTGAAAATCTATTTTTATATTCAAAAATTGTATTTATAATAGAAATTCAATGAAATTTTACAAAAGTAATATAAAATTTACAAAATACACATAGACACAAAATTAAACAAAAACAAAATTTTCTTCGGAATTTTATTTCATACTTTTTATGCCAATTGACCTAATATTTATATTAAAATTTTTGACGTTTATTGTAAAAAATTTATTTTTTTTTTAGTGACAAAGCTTGGCCGACACCAGCATTTTTTCTGATAAGTGCAAAAATCGCGATAATCGCCATTCCAGTTGCCAAAGTAGTAATCGTAGGAGAAACCGTAAGTCATTACACTACAATTAACTAAGATAAGGATATAGGGTAAACTATGCAATGAAAATGAAAGAGAGCTACTTATTTTTGCAAGCCCTTAACTATAGTAGACATTCTAGAAACTTCACACATAATATCGTGTCTGCTTGTCAATATATTCAATGTCGAAGTCCACGATGTGATGACAGAGAATACCTGAATATATGATATATTGCAGCCTCAGTGCTCAAAGCGATCAATAGCTGAACTGATATCTTCTTCTTTTGTTAGTTTCACTGCTTCCCGTTGAGTAGTATTTAAGTCCCCTGTACAGATAAGTACAAGGTGGGATAAAAATAATTGATAAAGACATTCTGAAGTTTGACATGTTGGAACAACTAAGAGAGACAACTTGCTAGCACCTATTCATTCGAAAATTATTTTTGAGAGCATTTTTGAGTGTGTATGCAAACGCTGCTTTTTCGTCTTAATTCATAATCATCATATGAAATATATATTTTGTTTACCTCAAAGAAATACTTAATTAGAGTTGATAAAAGATTACTTAGGGTTAATAAAACAAGAAGAAGAAGAAGTGTTGTGGATACATAACAGAGCATTTTTTTTTGCAGAAAGAAGCTGATAGTTTATGGCTATGAGAAAGCAATGCAAGATGCGATCATCAATACTTCCAGCAAGATTTTGGACGCATTAGATACATCTCCTTGGTTTTGTGGAGAACTTGTATTGATGTTCGCTAAATAATACATTTCCAGGTAGTTCACAAGTTCATAGCTTATTACAAAATCCATTTCGTGTGCCGTGTAGCTTTCGTAAGGTTGTTCTGCAGTCAAACTATTCCATAAATAATTAGTAGCGTAGAGTTATATGTAAGTACAATTTTTGAGGAGTTTTGACCGATTTTTTTCAAAACTAACCACAAAACTATTCTTAAAAAATTCATAAGGTCTCAGAAAATTGAATTAAATTATTTCTGCAAAAGCTAAACAAGTATATGGTTGATTTTTTGATAATTGTACTCTTAAGAATGAGGAAAACTATAAAAATTAAACATCTCTGAAAAAAAAAAACTTGTATATATCACCTTTTAAATTGTTCCTAGTGATGAGCGAAATTAGTATACGTAATGGTCTTGCGTCTTGGTATCGAAAAAATGGCAAGTCCAAGACTAAAACTGTTATGGTCTTAGTTTTGGTTATGATGACCATCAATCATGTCTCGATGCGAAATTTGGCATCTTAAAAAAAAAACAATGAAGCCTCGAAATTGTGAATACTCAACAATCTTAGTAATTTTTCAAAAACAAAGATTGTGCAGACCAAGACTGATATGATCTTGGTATTGGTCTTAGTTTGCTGAACACTAATTGTTCCTAAAACATTTTTTAATGAAAGTTCATTTATCCTTGAAGACTAAGGCAAAAACAATCCCAACTGCATCTCAAATTTCGAAAACATGTCATATTTCGGAATCGTCTGGCTCATTGCAAATTTTATTACATTCTCGTGATCTGAACCCACAGGGACCAAAAATTCACATAAGCGTTTAATATCATATTGAACGTTTTGATGCTAGGGAGCTCATATGGTGCAAGCACCATAGGTTTAGTCAAAGTCCTGGCTGTTACTTTTATAAATCGAGTTTTGCTCTCAATATTCCTTTGCAACTCGTTTGGCATGCGTAAACCATTTAGTCAAACTTCCAATAACTGTTCTTTGTCCCAGATTTGGGTGAGCAGCAGTAGAATATGGAGTTTTGGCTGATATATGTATATCAATGAGTGGTTTAAATGCAAACATAACTTTACAAAAGTCTTGATATTTTAACAAATTAAAGCACTAAAAAAATTGAGGAGCATGTACCCTCTACAAGTAGGTACTCGTATAGTACATTAATATGAATGTATCTCAAAAAATGTACATGTAATCAGCAACGACACTGTCGTTGTCATCGTTTTATGTATTTGTTAGATACGCGTATATTATAATAATAAAAACAACAAAAATTTGATAAGAGCGTTTAAAGAAAAAAATCAAATCACAACAACAGCAAAAATTGCGCGAGGCATGAAGAACAAATGAAGAAGAAGAAACATGCATGCTTGACACACTAAAAAGAATAAGAATGAGAGATTTTCAAACGGATTATGATAAGACCACACATAGATACTCCGATGTATGTACATATGTATATTTGTAGATAAAATGATGCCTTCCAACAGATACTTAAATATTGCAACAATAAAAGCAAGCAAAACAAACAAATTTACATACAAAATCATCAATATCACAGCAAGAAGAGCTTTAACTTTTTATTTTCTGTAATAAAATATCACACATAAAAATCACCAGGTGTAAAGATTTTTTTTACAAAGTATTTATTTATAATAAAAAAATCTGCAACCATATAACTTTTTTATTTAATTTTTTCGCTAGTGATAAAATATCACAGCATTTCTTTTTTTTTCATCACACGCATTTAATTTCACTTTGGCAAACAGTGCTATGTAGTATCAACATATTCGGGGTAGCAAGAGATGAGAAGTGGAAAATCAACAAATTCTTAACATTCCCCCACAGTCGAACTTATGAACAATGAAACACTAACGGTAAAGGATGCAATAATTCTTCTTTTCTTTTGCTACAAATGCAATTTCACCTACTTTTTTATTGTTGTTTTTTATATTTCTGCTGTTCCTTCTTTTTTTTTATCGGTTACACTGAGGTCGATTTCTTGCTGACAACACGAAAAAATGCTTTACAGCGAAAATTTTGCAAATTCCGGCACAAAATTTAAAACGCACTGTGGAAAAAATTTAATTTCCCTTCTTTTTAGTATTTGATTTGTTTAAACTTTTTTCACTTTTTTTTTTATTTAATTAATTTATTTTTCTTTATATTATTTTTATTTACTCTTCCACGTTTTCATCGTCAACGTTGCTATCGTTGTTGTTATTGTTGTCGCTAAACCTCCCATACATTAAGAGTTTCAGAGCGCGCGCGTCAACTTGATATTCACGAAATAACGACGAACATTGAAATAGAAAATGCCGATTTTGTTTTTGTTTCTTTCCTTACAGGCACAACAACAAGATTACACACCGTGCTCTCTGCTGGTACCGACCAAGTTCCGACATCAACTGTGTTTGACTTTTGCTTTTGCCTACTCGAAAAGCACCATACACCACAACAACGTGAGCAGCTTGATGTTGCTGCTGCTGCTGCTTCTTCTTCATTTGTTTTGTTGCTGTTTATTGCTGTTGTTGTTGTTGTTGTTGTTATTATTGTTGCTGCTGCTGCTGGTTTTGATTATTGGCTAATTTTTGTTTCTCATACATATTAATTTTGTATATTTACATTGTTTGTTATTGTTTATTATTTGTTGTTAGTTTTGCTTTGCTATACGAATGTACCTAATTAAATTGTTAGCAACATTATCACAGTAGTACGTTTAGCAACATTCAACAACAACAAGAATAAATTATCGTAGTGTTTGTTTATTTTCATTTAGTATAAAACTTTGTTCTCAATAAGACTCAACCGTCCATCACTCTTTGTTTTGCATGCTTTTCTCGCTCTCATTTTTATATTCTTTTTCAACTGTCAATTGCTGGCGCTTTTCTTTTAGTTAGTCGTTCTTGCTCTCTGTTAGTGTTTCAGCTCTCTCTCGCTCTGATTCTTTGCGTATTTTGACAGTTTCCCAAGTGCGTACTTCGAAAGCTTGAAGCTTTGCTTATAAAATTTCATGTAAGTGGCTTGGTAGCGTATTTTTTCCTCTAAGGGAATGCATAAGAAATTAAAAAAGAAAGCATTTCCAAAGAGCTTTCTAACTATTATTAATATACAAAATAGCTTTTTTTACCTAACTTCATATGAGAATACTTTCAGTCTGGGCATAGATTTTAAAAAGCGAAAATCTACTGCAACTTCAAAAAAGAAATATTCCTCCCACAATTTAGAGTGTGCTAAACAAGCTGTCATTCTTTGTTTTGGAGAATAAATATTTTAAGAAGGCACTGTTTGGATTTATTAATTCCACCCCCACCACGCCAACTCTTTCACGTTCTCAGTTGTAATATTGGAATTTGTTCTATTTTAATTACTATAGGTAAGTGGAGTAAAGTGGGAAATTTTTTTTCGAAGCTCCATAAAATAAAATGAACAAAACTTCTTATTTTTTCATGTTTCAACATCCTATAATAAATAAAATTAAATAAGCTTTATTTTTGCCGAAGAAACGAACCGAAAATGTGGATTTTCTATTGAGTACGACGTTTTGAGCGAGGATGCCCAAAATGGCAAAAAATAAAAATCGTGGGGTAAAGTGGGAAACTTTCAAAAACTCATAAAAACTAATACAAATGTTGGAAAAAAGTTATAATATCTTTATTGTAAGTCAAAGAAAGTTCAAAGAACACACCCATAGGATTAAATATGAAAAAAAAAAACAATAATTTTGCTGGAAAAAAATAAATGAAAAAATGTGTTTAAAAAAACTTGTGAAATATGTAGTTGCTTATTTGTCGCTCTCTGATGAAACATCCGAGTCACAGTGTTTATAATAAAAGAAGCTTGTAGTGAGATAAACGCATTTCAAGTGAAATGGGCGTTGACAATCCTTTTTGTTGCATTAGATGGTATTGTGTCTGGTCATGATTTCGGGCATGAGTTCCATGCAAATGGTGCAAAAATCACGATCTTCAGCTGAGCTAGAAGTTCTTTGTTTCTTCTTTGACGCTTTCTTTGCTGGTGGTGCTTTTTTTGCTCCTGGTACTCTATTTTTGGTGATTCGTTTCCCTCTTTCTTCCGTTTATCTGCTAAACGTTTCTCAGCTGCTTTTTCCAACTCGCTCAGCTTTTCCGGAGTGTTTACTCACAATATAAATGTACGACACTTGTTTGGATCATGAAATAATATAATACGTTGACAAGTGGGGACGATCATAGTGAAATAACATTTCCCACTTTACCCCATAAAAAATTTCCCACTTTACCCCGATACCACATTTTGCAAAAAATGTTAGCGTCATTCTATGAATTACACAGAATCCCTTTGCGTTATCAAAATTAAGACTACAAAGGATATTTTTGCGTACTTACAGTCAGTTTATCTCCAAAACAGTAAAAATAACGATGTTTAAAAATTTTAAAATTAAATTTTAAAATCACTTAAAAACTTACATGATTCCGGAGATCACAAAGATACGTCTGCACGCATCGCTATGCCATAAAGATTTGCTTACGGTCATTGCACATGATAGCTATACTTTGCTAGTTTGCCCGGAAAGGGGCATTTCCCACTTTACCCCACTTCCCACTTTACCCCACTTACTCATACTTTATTTTATTTTTTTTATAGGTTTCAAAAATTTGTAGAAAATGAGAAGGTTTGTTCATTTCAGTCCCTAAAGTGTATGAAATATAGGTACATTTGGTTCCCGTTCTCTAAATACACCATAAAAATTTCATTAAGAATGATATTTCCTTTTGAACCCAAATAAAGCTTTCATATAATAAGTCATTCTTTGCATCTTAAATCTTTTTGACTGCATTTGATACGGATATTACACAATTCTCGTGGTAATCTCAGATTTTTGTGTGAAAAATATAGTTTACTGGAATTTTGCAAAAGTGGAATCTGACATTAATTTTATTAAGCAAAGGTATATGTATTTAATCATACTGCTAAGCTTTTCACTACGCTGTGCTTGTTGCAAACTCGTGTCTTAAGTACTAAGCACAATACAAGTAAGCTGGCTTCAATGATCATTTTTGCGGTGCAGCTCTCTCGCAATATTCAATTAAAAGATGTAAATTTCACAAAGAACGCCCCACTTGTAAAATATATTTTTCTATTCTCTTACTGAAACTATAAGCTTTTATCTTATGAATTGTGAAAAAATGGTATAATAATATAAAGTTATAGCCATTTCAAAACTATTTTCTATATTATCAAGTACAACATGTCGTATGAGTAACATGGAAAATAAAGTTTTTTGTCAACACTTTTCTGCAGTCGTGAACACTCAGTAAGTAAGAAATATTTTTTAAACGAAGAGACTTCCCGAACTATATTATGGGTCTTTAAAATAAATGGTTGAAATGGGTCTTTTTTTGTAAAATTTCCAAAACCAGAATGTCTTGAACACTGAACTACTACTGACATTCGTATGCATATTTTTAAAAAATAATCAAGTCCAGAGGAAACTTTGACTTTTTATTTGGTGCAAAATTTAGTACTAGGGGAGGACTATTATTGGAAAAAATCACGAGGTCGGTGGGGCATGCAGTACCAATATACTAGCTTATAAAAGTCCATATGGACGCGACATAAAATAGAAGTACTTTTGAAGTGCATGTACGAAATTAGCAATAATTCAAGTAGTGAAAAACATAATTTTAGTTGTTTTAATGATATTTAGGTAGCTACTGATGAAAAGTGTCTAACCTCCTTTGCATGAATACATGGATGTTATGATAAGCGCATTCGAAAAACAAAAGCATTTTCTAAAATTTTTTTGGCTTTTAAGTCGTTTCTCTCAAACTTTTCTTTTTTGTACGTGTCCAATTTTATGGTCTGTATCTATGTGTGCGAAATTACGAAATCTAAGTATTTATAGCCAAAGTCGATTAAATGAATTTAAATTCGATTAAAATACCAAACTTCAAACATTCTGTTTTAAAACCAAAAAAAAAAATAAATTCTTTTTATATTACTAAATAAGTTCTAGCTTTTTTTTAAGTAAAGCTTTATTTAACGAATAAGGGTAAAAAAATTTTCACTCCCATCTTTCTGGCAGCATATGTATGGCTTCCATAACAAATTGAACCCTCTTGATCCCACTAAATGCAGAGAAGCTTTGAATTTTCGGACGATGTCGATGCATGGACCTGGCTTATCTCGGCTTCTTCTTATGTGGCATCCAATGTCCTTGCTTTTGTTTCATTCCTATGGCTGTAAGGTAGATTCCAAATAAGTAATTACTTATAAAACCACAAACATCATTTATTCTTCGCTCAACTATTTCGTTCTTAAACATTATCGACAGTTTCGCTTTTGAAACAACAATTTCTGCTCTTTAACTTCCAACAACTTTTTACTTGATTCAATAATTTTTTGTTTTAAATAAAAATTTCGCGTTTAAAACAAGAGCACCACTTGTTAAGAAAATTTCAACCAACGAAAATTCTTGAATCAAAACATAAAATTGTTGGAAATAGAATTTTTTTTTTTTGTTCGTGTGCACTACGTTTCCATCGGAGATTTATAAGGTGATTTAAGGCTGCTTCGAGATTAAGCTGTAAGTCTGATGTATATCACAGGATTTACCATACAAAAATAAATCTATTTCTGCCTAGATTCATTTAAAATCTGAATATAAATCTCAGCATGGCTAACGATTTTGAATACTTTTAACCGAATAGCACTTCATAATGTTGACAATTTGCATTCAATTTCATTAAAAACAAAGCAAATGGAAGACAAATATTAAAGAGAAAAGGAAAACCAACTTTCATTTCAACGCTTATGACATTTACTGTTAAAAAAAAATTGCTTTCGGCCACTGGAAGCAGTTAAGAATTAATGACGAGATTTATGTATCTCAGCATAGCTGAATTTCCGGTGGAAACAGAGCATAAGCCGCTTAAATAAAAGTTTTCAACTTAATCTTTAGTGTTACTTGTGAGATGTTAACGAAAATCAGCTGATTAAGCATACTGTGTTGTACATATATCCGAAAAAAGAATTTATCAAAACGAATTTCAAATAAACAGCAACACTGACAATTCGAGAACACAGTGCACAACGGTATCACATGTCGCATAGATAAGGAAAAAAACAAAAACAATTTTGTATCCATTCTCTCTCTCTTAAAACATAAACAAAAGCAAAAACTTAATACATAACACTAACACACAGATAATTTAACGATAAAACAAAACATTTCATTGCAAGCAACACCACAACCTGTTTGTAGCAACATGTTCCTACTGTTGGCAATGTTGATAAGAAATGTGTGCTAAAAATCAGCTACTCAGCTGTTGGCTAGCTATAATACGTTCCAGAGCTGCAAAACGCTGAAATTGTTAAGCAAAATGTTTAGATACATTAGGAGTTTTTGAAATGTTTACATGCTTATGTTGCTAAATGATAACTGGTTTCACTTGCAAGCACTCGCTCTCAATTTAACCTTTGCAACCGTTACTTTAACCCACAAAATACTGAACAGCACTAATAATAAGTATAAAGAAAGAGTGTACTTAATTTAAGTACAATATAATGATAAATTCATTTTCAAGCCAATAACAGAAACTTTGTGATGTGAAAAAAAACCTCGTAAAATTGGCTTTTTCGCATTTGAACAGGTTTTTTGGCGGAGAAATTAAGGAGTAAAAAGAAAAGTCTTGTAAGTTTTTTGCATTTTAGTGACTTAAAAAAAAATGCAATTGATTTGCATAGCTATTGCATACAAATTCGGAGAAATTTAAGTTTGGCATCGGTATATAAAATATGTTTGTTATACCAATTAAGAACTTTTTGACAAAATACATATCATCCAAATGCATATGAGATATTAATCTTCAGATATTCTTTTAAAAAATAAATTCAACTTTTATAAAATTATCTGATAAGGATTTTTTCATTTTACGTGTTGGAGAAAAGTAACAAAGATACAATATCATATCTTGCAGCTTATGTGGTGACGTAGAGTCCTCCTACCGTAAACAACCTCAGAGTAGCTAATAAATAGAACAATAAGTTGCATTGCTAATCTTCTTTTGATTAATTGAGGTGTGTATTCAGCAGATCTTCGCAAATAATGCAGCGTCATGTAAATTTTGCTTGTCACATGATTGACATGATCATTATACGATACGATATACCTATGCAGACAATTTTATTAACAAATTTAATTGATTAGTCACTAATGAAAACAGGGGGAACAGCAACTAGTTCGAGATGTGTTCTCGATATCGGTAGAACATAAAATTTTGCTGGACTCAGAGGGGGAGATTGTTCGATTCCGCCCAGCTTAATATACAAGCCAAATCTTCATTAATTCTACATGCAAGATCATCAACAAGTCCAAATCGAAGAGAAAAATACAATTGTATGTGTTCGGCATAAACATGCATTTTAACATTTTTGGTAACTGAAAAGATATAATTTGAAATATGCTAAATAAGAGTGGCCTCAAAACGAAGCCTTGTAGTACCCCAGAAGTACACTGCTTGTAAATGGTGTATTTATCTCTTACTTTTACTTGTTGAAATCTATCCAGAAAATAGCTTACTATTAACTGGCTGAACTTTCACAAAATCCAAAAAAATTCTTTAATTTTTGACACCATAAATGGTGGTTAACACTATCAAATGCCTTAGAAAAGTCCAAAAGCCACTTCAAAGTAATTTGATCTTGATCATATGCAATACGAAGGTCATTTAGAACCTTTAACATGAACCAACACGAAAACCTGATTATGATGGGGAAAGAAGTAGAGATTTATTTAAAAATTCTGTTATTTGCTCATGTAAAAGTGCTTCACATACCTTAAATAGCAAAGGCAAAATACTTATCGGACAAAAATCGCTTGAAGTGGTAGCAGATGGTTTCTTTGGAATTGGTATTACAAGAGCCACCTTCCAGATTTGAGGATAACAAGAGGTTGCAATACATACAATGATTGATAACATGCGTTAAGGGGCCAAGAACATATGGTAAAATAAGTTTGAGAAACTTAAATGAGACATTATCTGCATCCACTGCACTGGATTAAATCTTCATAATACTTTTATATAAGTAGGGGAAGGGTACCGCCAGCGGACAGAGTCCGAGTTTGGGCACCCCCCGTAACTTTTGACAGAAAACATATACGGCTGTTGTGACAAATATTAAGCGCGTGTAATGACAGCATGAAGTTTTTGTGCATTTACCGGATCAAACAGACTCATTTCCTTGATGCTGAGAAGAAAATAATTTTTGCATGAGTAAAAGTCAACACAAAAGTTTTTTTCAATAATTTTCCAAGTGCGATAAATCGAAATGAATCAATCGAAAAGCTGAGTGCAATCTATATTTATGCAGTAAATTTATTGTATTTTGTGATTCAAGACCGAATGCAACCAAAATGTTCACACAACACAATTTGCTAATTGCTTTTCAAAGTGGCTATTAAAGTCGAGTATGGACCCCGAAGTGGTCCGGGTGTGGGCACCCCTCTTTTTATACCCTACACTCAGGGTATATTCACTTTGTCCTTCCGTTTGTAACGCAGAGAAGGAGGCGTGGCAGATATGGAAAAATATATATATTCTTGATCAGCGTCACTTCCACACACCTGGCTGGCTGTGTGTGGAAATACATTTTTTGGGAAAACAAAGCAAGATAATTCAATGAAAATTGGAATACTGCCTCCGTCGTCAAAGCTAGCTCGGGGGATTGAAAATGAGCAAAATCGGTCAACGGACACGCCTACCACCCATACAAAAAATATCTTCAAAATGCAAATTTTGGAGTATTTTTCACAACAATGCAACCAAAATACACATAAATACTACGAAATGTCAGCGCAAGCTCTGAGCAAAAACTGGTCGAATTCGGACAGGAGGGAGTGGCACCTCTCATATAAGCAAAAGCTTCCATACGCTGTACTGAAAGCGTTTTTAGAGATAATCGAACTAGATTTGACTCAGACACTAAAAACTATAAATGCAAGCTTTAAGCAAAAACTGGATAGAATCGGACAAGAGGGCGTGGCTCCTCCCATATAAGCAAAAGCTTCAAAACGCTATTCTGAAAACATTTTTGTCAGATAATCCAACCAAATTTCACTTAAATACTAAGAACTATAAAAGCAAACTCTGAGAAAAACCTGGGTGAATTCGGAAGATGTGGCACCTCCCATATTAGCAAAATTTTCAAAATACTGCTGTGTAGGGTATTTAATGTTTGGCCAGGCCAAAGGTTACACCCTTACTATTGTAGTTTTTTTTTAAAGCTTGTGTTTTACTGAAATATCGTCGTGGATGCCAACGTTACTAATCTTAATGGTATTCTTATGCCATTTTACGCTTTTTTAGTGGAAAGGAAAGAACCAATAGGCTCTTTAAAGATATCGTAGAAAAAAAGTTATTTTAATTAAGTGTGGGTGTTGAGGTGGCATAGCACTTTGCAAAAAATCTCGGTATTGAGTTTCCAGCCAATTAGACCGAGGAGCAGATGGCGGGCATAGATTGGTACAAAAAAATCATGCTTGGCAAAAGAGCAATGTCAACAAGGGCCAGAGATTACGCCACCTAGCTAGCTTAATTTGCAAAAAAATTGATCTGTCACCAGCCGAAGATAAATCAAGTCTGGTTTCGGGGCAACAGGTATGATGCCATTCGATCCAGATGTTTTCAGTGACGCTAATTTTGTTAAAGCCGTTGAGCAGAATTTGTTAAATTTGTGTGAGTCAATGTCTCCGAAATAAGTTAATTTAGCTATATTCTCCATTTGTTTGCTTTTAACTTTATATTTTCCCATTTTTTTTTTTTTTTTTTTTTTGTCAAAAATGATCACTTCACTATTTTTTTGATATAGTTTTTCCAACTGATGAAATCAATTTACTTTCTTCACCAATAGTTAGCTAAGGTCTTTAGCTTTCCATTGACACTTATACGTCAGCATAATATACATTTGGGTAAAAGTTATGAGTCGAAAACAAAACGGTGCCCACAACCGGTACCCTTCCCCTACATACATCAAATTCATTAACGACATGAAACTCAAAAAAGTTCATTGCGCAATTTAAAACATTAGCACCAGGCTGTTGGTAGGTAGGATAAGAAAATTTTTTTTATGTGAAAAAATCATTTAATAAATCAAGGTCAGTTGTACACTCACACTTATCATTCGTGTAAACACCTAACTGTCGGATATTTTTCCACAATTCCCTGGTCAGTATTGCTGCATTCATCTTGGAGCAATAAATTCTCTCTTTGACTGTCTAACTACAGAAACAGCATCATTCATTCACTCTCGTCCAATATTGAAAGTATTTTTTTTTTTTTGAAATTCATATTAAATATTTCACTCAGACTAGTAAATGCAATTTCTGAGCAAAAACTAGGCGAACCTAAAAAAGAGGACGTGGCATATCCCATACAAGCAAAACTTACATGATTCTGCAGTACAAGCGTTATTTGAGGCAATGAAACCAAATTTTTCAGATATTTGGAATAGTTTGTGCAAGGTCAAGTTTTCAAAATACTGCAGTGTATGGTATTTAATTTTTGGCCAGGCCAAAGGTTACACACTTATGTATTCTCTTTCCATTTATTATGGCAACTTTCAGCTATTGCGATTTCAGAAGAAAACCATATTTTTAAAAAAATACAAATATTTTTATTTCAAGTTTATTAATTAATATATGAGTAATCAACTAAGAAGCTTCAGACCTGCCATTTAAATGGAACTAAGAAAAAATGTGCAAAAGCAAAGCGTATTTTGTATAAAATAATCTAGCTTGATTAATGGATGATTTGTAAGCTTATCAACAAACATATGCCCCATAATTTGCTTTAATGAAGATAGCTATTTTTCAGTGTTTTTTATTTACATCATAATAATTCCTAGTACAATACATACACTAAATATTTTTATTTTCTGATCTCATTTTTAT